>OZ038492.1:46806286-46823786 GCA_964036315.1 Acanthosepion esculentum | reverse complement strand
CCATCTCTTGGCCATGCCATCCATGTCTGTGAGGAGACTTTTGCCATCCTCTGTCCGGAGAGGGGCAATCTTGGTGGATCTGGGGCCAAATACTTGTTTCTTCAAGTAGTACATCTGCTTGGTATTATTTGAGTTCACTGCATTCTGCATTTCATCTGCTAACTCTGATCTCTGACCACCATTTTTTCTGCATAGTTTGAAGAGCACGTTGAGCTTCTGCTTTGGCAGCTTTAAACACTTTGCACAGTTTACTGTGTTGTTCTTCGGACAGGCCTTTTTGCAGCACCAAAATTTGTATCTGATTCTTTCTTGCAATGATCTCCTTGATAGCATCATCATTTTCATCAAACCCATCTCAAGGTTTTGCTGGCATTTTACCCAGAACTTCTTCAGCCACTTCATGTATATTCTTCTACAAAGAGTCCCATGAAGATGTATCATTGATTTCAGTAAGTTGTTGTTTTAGTGATTCCTGTGTTTCCAGGAAATGCAGTTTCACAACATTCAGTTGTGCAGAAAGCTTTCCATTGTTTTGTCTAGTTGTGTTTTTAAGAACAAAATTCTTCTTGGCCCTCACTAGGGCATCATCAGTCGAACAATCTGCACCATGCATAGATCTAACAATATGGATATCCTGCATATCTCTCTTGACTCTTGCAGATGATGACATAATCAATGAGATGCTCACTGTTGTGAATGGGGATGCATCCACATAGTAACATGATCACCCCTGTGCTTGAATTGTGCTGGAGATAAAAAGAATATATATATATATATATATATATATATATATATATATATATATATATATATATATATATATATACACATGTTCATATACATATATATATATCCATACATATATATATATACATATATATATACATATATATGTATATCTATATATATACATATATATACACATTATTTAAACATATATTATTAAATATAACAGACAACGAACGTCTATTATGTCTGATCATGAGCCGTTCTAATGTTTGAATGTTTGCTAGAATTTCTGGCGAAAATAGACAAAAATTGACCAAAATTTGGATATTTTTTTATTAAGTTGACCCCTTAGATAATATTTATAAATAGTATTGTGGTGGGCCCCTTTTTTCTAATTATTATATGGCACATTTAGAAAATAAAATACTTAATGACACTTATAAATCCCTATATATGTAAGATACATAGATGACATTTTCATTTTAGCTAAAACTATTGATCAAATTACACAGCTTAAGAACAAATTTGAAAGTCACTCTGTCCTCAAATTTACACTAGAACTTAATATTAATAATAAAATTCTATTCCTTGATGTATTTATTGATTCCAGCACACATAAATTTACTACTTCTCTATATAGGAAACCCACTAGCATTAACTCATGTCTTAATTACAATGGTGAATGCTCCCAATGATATAAGTTAACTGCTATAAAAAACTTAATCCAATGCATACAAATGATATCTTCTTCCGAAACCATATTCTATAAAGAATTACATAACATTAAACAAACACTTGTTAATAATGGATTTCCTAATTCCATCATTGATCAACAAATTAAAATGTATCTCAATAAACTTAATAGTGCCTCTAACAAAATTGGAAATATTAATAATAACAGTCTACGTCAAAATAAACATAACACTATTAACTTATACCATTGTAACCAAATACCTGATAATTACAAACATGATGAAACAACACTCAATAAAATGTTAAACAATTTTTTTAAAAGTCACTCATTTTCTTTTTTAGTCTCAAGTGACACCAGATTGGGGAAAATAATATAAGTTTTAATTATTTTGACCACACACAATTTTTCGTTATCCACTTGATAAAGTCACATAGGCAAAATGCATTATTGGATATTATTTTCGAAACATACTTTTATGAATGTTTTTCCAAATGTTATATATATATATATATATATATATATATATATATATATATATATATATAGGGTTAACTCTACCATTGATTTTAATGCAGAAGGGCCCAACAGTTCAGTTTACCTACACAAATGATTTGATTATAGGCCTGATATAAAATAATTCACTTAACTTATCCAAACTCAAAGTTTCATGGATATCTTTATGTGTCTAATCTTTTGTAGATTTTATAGATAATTAAAGTTATTTATGCCCAAATTATATTTTTCTCTATTTCAGTTATATGTTTATTTTAAATTTTATTTTTATTTGTTTATATTTTTCATGTATTTATTTTATTTTATTTATTTGGTCTGTTTCCCCAGGGATTTTGGATGGTTAAAATATTTTGGTAAATTCTAACAAGCAAGAACAATTATTTTCAAAAATTGACCCATGATACATAAAACTTCAAAGAACCAAGATATTCGAGTACATGTGCCATGTTTTCACAAATAGTCACTCATTTATACACAGTTAATTCTTGCTTAACTCTATCATCATGATGAATCTGACTGCAACCTCCTGCCTTTAAGATTATGTACATTGTAATTTATACCAAGGAGGTATTGGGGTATTTGATGAGAAAGGTATCAAGAAATTCTATAGTTGTTGAGAAACAGCTATTAACAGCATTTAACAACATTTATTTAGATATTTAAAGGATCTATTTAGATATTTAAAGGATCAATCTAGATATTTAAAGGATCTATTTAGATATTTAAAGGATCAATCTAGATATTTAAAAGATCTATTTAGATATTTAAAGGATCAATTTAGATATTTAAAGGATCAAACTAGATATTTAAAGGATCAATCTAGATATTTAAAGGATCTATTTAGATATTTAAAGGATCAATCTAGATATTTAAAGGATCAATTTAGATATTTAAAGGATCAATCTAGATATTTAAAGGATCTATTTAAATATTTAAAATCTAGTGCCATGTTTTCACAAATAGTCACTCATTTATACACAGTTAATTCTTGCTTAACTCTATCATCATGATGAATCTGACTGCAACCTCCTGCCTTTAAGATTATGTACATTGTAATTTATACCAAGGAGGTATTGGGGTATTTGATGAGAAAGGTATCAAGAAATTCTATAGTTGTTGAGAAACAGCTATTAACAGCATTTAACAACATTTATTTAGATATTTAAAGGATCTATTTAGATATTTAAAGGATCAATCTAGATATTTAAAGGATAAATTTAGATATTTAAAGGATCAATCTAGATATTTAAAGGATCTATTTAGATATTTAAAGGATCAATCTAGATATTTAAAAGATCTATTTAGATATTTAAAGGATCAATTTAGATATTTAAAGGATCAATCTAGATATTTAAAGGATCTATTTAGATATTTAAAGGATCAATCTAGATATTTAAAGGATCTATTTAGATATTTAAAGGATCAATCTAGATATTTAAAGGATCAATTTAGATATTTAAAGGATCAATCTAGATATTTAAAGGATCTATTTAAATATTTAAAACATCTATTGCTGTGCATAAAGATTATTTCTATAATTGGATTTATAAACACTGAAAATATTGCTCTCTGTTTCCTAGTGTCCGCCATCTTTATTTTTTGGTCATTCCTTTGATGTTATTTTTAGTACCTTTTTCATTTTCTTCCAGGGACATGTTCTTTTTTTGGTTGCTGGCTGCAAGGTGGTAAAGCAAAGGAATCATTGAAATTCATTAGAAACAGACTCTAATCACTAGAGATAATTAATTAAATCATTTACTTGAGGCGGAAATGACAATCATCTGATCAGAGGGGGGTAGTCTAATTAGTGTTAATTATCCCATGGAATATACAAACACGTAATAAAGCAGAAAGGTTAAGAAATTTAAATATTTGTTAAGCATTACTAAAAATGTAATAGATATGAAAATCTTGAATTTAAATTCTTGTCAATATATGACAATTTAAATATAACAGTAGACAAGATCTCGCAAGAAATGACCATTTGTATATAGCAAGAGTGGCTAGTTATGGACCTATTCATTTCTCAACCTATTATCCTGGCAATAAGGATAAAACAATGGCATACAGCAAGGAGAGAACCATATCAATGCCTTTCTAGAATCATGAAATGTTTGTTTTCATTTGGTTCTAGAAAGTGCTTTCATTTACTGATTCAGATTTCCAAGTCAGTAAATATTATTCCAATTCATCTTTCCTGTGTGTGCCTGTGTACCTGCATGTGTGTGCTTACACACACACTATAATGCTCTTAGAAATTCAGGTCATTCTTATTTCACTGAATAATAATTAATGTCATAAAATAGCCTAGGTTTTATTGATCTTTTCCTGAATTCATTCTCAAAATCTGTCCACTGAATCCAAGAATGGTTATAACAAAGAGACTGCCCTTGTCTTCTTAGATAATTGAAAAATAACTGATATAAAGCCAAAATTTATTATCTAATTTGAAAAAAAAAAATGTCCATTTTATTAATCTTACTTTTTTCCTTTGAAACAGAAGAGAATGAAAATTGCACTGCTGCTGCTAAGGATGTTAAAGAAGAAAGGAGACAAAGTGTCAAATCAATTTATTTATTTCTTTATGTTTCTTTTTCTTATGGCCAGTTTGATATTGCCAACAAGAAATTATTTTAGCAAACTCTTGGATTGCAGAGCATCTTCAGCGTATGAAATTATTATTAGTTATCCTGTATAGAAATTATTTAAAATTCATAGGTTTGGTTTGAGGAAAAACATGTATAAAAAAAAAACACAAATCCCTTTCTGTATAGATAAACCAAATTCCCTTTTCTGAATTGATAATTGTTATACCATCTAACACTTTTTTGTATACTTATCAATATAAATCCTTAAAAGATCTATTTGTTTTTTGTAGGCATATTTTTTTTCAGTCAGTGTCACCCCAAACAAGGCAGTACAGCCACTAACAATGCAAGGGGTCACAGGGTGTGGAGGAATTAGGAACAGAAACATTAGTAATGAGTAGAAAGAGCAATCAGGAGGACAATAGATAGTGATTCACATTGCATTTACATTTTTGTAGATTAAAGTTGACTGGAAAGCCTGGAGCCAGAAGTTAGTTCCACAAACAAGTAGTGAGGGAAAAGAAACTGTCAGCATAGAAGTTACAGCTACATTTAGTGAAATCAACTGTAAATTGATGAGATCTTGCTGCCAGTCCAGTATTGCGCTTAAATTCATACAGTCTAGGTACCATAGCAAAGAGCTCTTTCAAACAATTACCATGAAAATATTTATAAAAAAGGCACAGAAAGGCAACCTTATGATGGGGGAAAGTGACTGAAGCCAAGCTGCTGGATCAGGACCAATAATTTTGCTGATTCTCCTTTGGATCTCCTCAAGAAGCCCCAGGTAAACAACAGAGGTATATGGCAGCAATATTCTAAGCATGGATGAATGGTAGACTTATAGATTTATTAAGATAGATTCCAGAAAGAAAAATACCCAGCACAATGAACCAACTTTCTTAACAGCTGACCTAGCAATGGATTAAATATAATCTTTCCACTTCATGTCAGCACTTAGAAGGTGCAAAGAGTCAGCATTTTCCTGCTGATGGAAGGCAGAGAGAGGTCTCTCAGATGATTAATGGAGAGAAGACTAGTTTGGGAGGTGTTAAAATTGACAAGCCATCTTTTGCTTCAGTCTTGAGGTCATTTTGGACACCAGCTGCCATTTTGCTATCAACCATACGACAGACTACAGAAAACAACTGAATTAATTTGCATTAGTTTCTTTATTTTAGAGTCAGTTATAACATTCTCCCAACAATTTTTATGAATTCTCCATATAAAATTAGTGGACATAAAATATTGTTTGTGGAAGGAAGTAGAATTGTTTTGAAATATATACAAATTACAAGTCTCTTCTAGAAAATCCTAGAAAAATATGCTGTTTGAATTCAAAATAGAAACTGCATATTAGATAGACTAAGTTAAATAATCTAATTTTATAACTATTTAGGATCACACTGTAACATGATAATGAAATCATTGTATTTCTACATTAAATAATTGTTAGACTCACAGAGACAACTTAATTGTCAAGATTCATTCCCAGAGATATTTTTATTTTTCCCAAATTAATTATAATTACAAACAAGACACTAAGAAATGTATTCAGTCATCAATCTTTCAACTAAGATAAATCAACATTTCTGTCTCTCTCTTGTTCAAACCTTTCAGAAAATTTTATATTTTGCTAAAAGTAATTAGTTAGGCAAATTATTGCAATTTGATTCTTTTAAATGTAAAATTATTGCATATAAAACGATCTGCTGTAAATCTCAACCAGCCAAAAATAAAAATGTTAGAATTTTACATTGGGAATGAATTAAATGACTTCCTGGTTTGAAGTTGTTTTGAATACCATTCTAATTACAGAAAATAAAACTACTTTTAATTGCATAAAACTACTTTTAATTGCATAAAACTTATTGCATATATTTTCAGGCCATTTATTCAGCATGCACAAAAGTTTCCAGAATATTTTAATTAAAAAAATGTTTTATTTAAATTCCTACATGTCTCATACACAATTTTTGTACTTATATTAAACTGAATGAAACAGAATGAGAAAGGCTGCACTGAAAGAAAGATCTGATGTAAATTACTAACATATCTATCAACAAAGGGTTATATAAGTAAACATTATAGGACATAAGATGATCTCAAAGCTGAACTTCAACAACATTGGTCAAAGGCCTACACAATACAAGCTAATGAAGCAGCCTTCTGCGTATGGGTGTGGGGGGGTAAGTGAGAGAAGAGAAGCTAACATAAAATGTGAGATAAACATAAGCAACCGCAAGCAACTGTGATATCTGCCCAGTAAACTGCTAATTTGATAGGTGTGTGGATGAGGAATTCAGGTGACACTCTAAGATATTATTTAGGGATTATTATCATTGGGCTTCTTTTTAAAAAAATAAAATTCATTTATTTCTAAAAAGAACTGTACATGCATATGTGCATATCTACATTATATGTAAACCCAAATAAACAATATAAAGAGTGCGATGGGTAAATTGTCGCCATTTTATATTTTTAATTTTGTGCATACATGTTGTTTGTTTTTAATTTTGTTGACTGTGCAGTATAGTAGGGTCAGTTGGGCACTGTATGTGAAAAAAGAGCACCATGATTCAATTCACTCCACCAGAAATTTGGAAATAGCATGCTGGACTGCTTGGCATTTGTGCCGGAAGCTCCATTACAAATATTTCAGAGTGTTTGGGTGTCAATATGAAGACAGTGCAGAGGATTCAGAAAGAGTTGGATGAGTCTAAAGGTGATTACGAAGGTATGGCTGCTTGGAAAACTCATTCTGATCATTCTGATAAGAAAAGAATACCTGAATTTGTTGGTGAGGGCCTCAGACTTAACACAGAAGCCTACATCAAATGTCTTGAGGGGGTAGTGCTGCCCTGGGTCAAGAGGGTGGCTGCTGGAAAACACTATATCTGGCAACAGGACTCTGTGCCATGCCACACAAGCAGGAGATTGCAGTCATGAGTGTCAGACAATTTCTAAAACTGCATCACCCCTTACATCTGGCCACCTAACTCATCCAGGCTGCAACCCCCTTGATTATTATATGTGGGGAGCAGTTGAGCAAGAGACCAACAAAACATCTTGTAACACCAAAGATGAAGTGAAGGCAAGGATTATGGCAGCATTCATCAACTTCAACAAGGACGCCATCCAGAAGAGTTGCAGGAGATTCCTAAGGTGTCTGGAGGCTGTGGTTGAAGCTAATGGCAATTTTAGTGAATAAATATACTCTTTAATATGTCAAGATATTTTTGTGTAATTTTGGTAAATATATCTGTTAAAATGAGATGTCAGTGCTATTTTCATTTTTGTGTTATTTAGATGATAATTTATCCATTGCATCCTTTTACAGATATATTTTTAGTTATGCCTGAAGTTTATATATATATAAATATATACACACACACAAGTGATATAGTGATGGAGGATGATATGGATTAATTTGGACTTAGTATGATATAATATCTTACTTCAAGTAATTAGTGACTAACCAATCTAACGTAGATAAATATACATATTAAAAATTTAACAAGTACACAATCAAGGCTAAGCAAATTGTGTAATACAATATTTCAGAGTGCATTTGATCTACCACCTTAAAATTCAGATTTTAAAACTGTTTTTTATTGGAACATTGACTTATAACATCAATGACAAATGTGTTATAGTTTCAGATACCAAATTGAATTACAAACAGATTATATTATTTAAGTATAGCAGGTCCTAAAATATGGAAAATACATTATAAATATTTATATATATCAGAATAGTAGCAAATAAATAAATAGTGCAAGAGAAAATTGTGTTGTGAAATGTTTCATTCTGACAAATAACATCAAGCAAAATAACTTTTTTACCAATTGAATAAATTCTGTATATAAAAAAGTTTAATGTGAAAGATACAGAATTACTACTAGTATAATTAATGTGGGTTAATTAAAAATAATAACAGTAATAAAAAGCTGAATGAAATAAGTTAAAATCTGGATGCATTAGATGTCAAAATTTAAATGCTGAATGCGTCCATATCTTTAATGTTTCAATGTAAATTGTAAAAAGGATTTTTTGATATTTCTCTGCCTCCTACTTTTTCCCTTTTTATATAAAGGATTAATTCCATCAATAAAACCCTTATTTTGTCTAAAGTAGTTCCTTCTTAAAATACATCAAAATATAGTTTTCCATCTGGTCATTTTCATGTATATATACATGGCTAAGGATAACACAAATCTTTTATTTGGAATAAACTTGTTTGGAAATTTAACATTCATATTTTATTTACCTTGAAAATCAATTCCAGGAAGTAAATGTGCATTTGTCTCAACCACAAATTAGTTGTATTAGAAAAATTGAGAAAAGCTTTAAAAATATAATAGCATAGCATTTTCATTATCCTAATTTCAAAATTCTCAAGATGTTAACTGGTTTAATTGGTGCTGTTAGGGTAGAGAATAAATTAAATTACCCAAACCATATATAATGTTTGGTATTCCAAATCTGATTAGCTTATATTTTCCCAATTTCTGAGATAAGGTATTATCATTATTTGATAAATTATTTCACTGAGCATCTTCCTCTGCAGTGATTGCTTCAATCATTATGTGCTGACCAAAGGACTCTCTCTCTCTCTTTCTCTGTATATATATATATATATATATATATATATATATATATATATATATATCCCGAATAGTGCTTTTGAATACACATCTTCCAAATTGTCAAAATATACATATCTTCTCTGTTTTGCATAAACAAAGATATTTTTTAGAAAATGGATTAAATCCAACAGAATTTTAATTTATTTGTTTAAACATTATTTTTGAAGTGGATGCTCATATTTGAGCAGATTCGCTGTCACTTTTTAAATAAAAACAGAGCATCTACTCAAATATGAGTATCCAGTTCAAAAATAACATTTAAAAAATAAATGAAAAATATATATATTAAAAATTATTATATTATAAATCAAATATATATATTGGGTTGGAACAAAAGATTGTATTGTTTGTCACTAGGTAGCATTGGAACATGTGATTTTATTTCACACCTGACTGAAATATATATTCTTAAAAGTGATATTTCAACACATCTTTCTCTCTCATTTGGGTGTAGACTGAATTTTAAATGTTTTACAAAATGAAAATGGGGGAAAATGAGATATCCTTATATTTCCGGAAAGGAAAAAATGGTGTACAAACAGCAAAAAAGATATGTATTGTTTTCAAGATGGTGTCACTAAGTTCATTGACATGAATGTTGATCTGAAAGAATGGGAATGCTCTAGAAGGCCTGCTCTCATTGACAATGACCAGATAACAAAAAAGTCTCATTAAAAATAATACAGGACATTGCAGAAATATTCCACATACCTCATATGAGTATTAAAATGTATTAGAAATCACTTGGATATGTGAATTGCTATCATATTTGGATGTCTCACAATTTAATAGAAAAAAAATCAAAGTGAGCACTTTTCATCTGCAATTATCGGCTCAAACACAACAAAGACAGCCATACTTAAATGGATGAAAAAATGGATTATTTTCAAAAGATCCTTGGGGAGGAAATTAAATAAACCTCAGTTAACTAATCCAAAAGCCAGTCTGCATCTGGAGAAGATGATAATGTGTATCTGGTAGGATTAGAAGAATATTGTATACTAAAAGCACCTTCTACAAAAACAGACATTGTATTCATATAAGTACTGTGCACATCTGGAACAATTAAAAGGTAACAATTGGTGAAAAGCATTCAGAACTAGCCAAGCAGATGGGTGTTGTCTTCTTATCAGGATAACAGCAGATCTCACATCTTTTGGCAGACACAGCAGATATTGGTGCAGCTTGGCTGGGATGTCCAACTCTACCTGCCATACACCCCTGACCCTGTACCTTTGCATTACTAATTATTTAAATCACTACTAAATTCTCTCAATGGGAAAACCTTCAATTCCCCGGGAGCCTGTAAAAACTACCAGTTCATCAACCAGAAAGATGCAAAGTTTTGAAGCTGCCTCAAAGATAGCATAAGACAGTGAAAAAATGTAGTTGAATATAGTTAGATAGATAAAATACTTATATAAGTTATTTCAGTAAACATAATTATTATATCTTACAGCCAATATGGCTTTAGAAAAATCCAATGAAGTCTTTGTTTGCAAAGTCAATCCATGATGATTATATACTATACTAAATTTAACACAACCAACTTAATCATACACAATAACCCTTCTCCATCAACTAGTGTTTTGGAAAAGACAAACATTGTATATCAGATTAAATGTCCTTTTGAAGATTGTATCTATGACAAAAAAGTAAGTACATATGTTGGCTTGACAGCCACAACATTATCAAGACATCTTACATTCCATCTGGTGGATACAAGTTCTATCATACAACATTTAAAGACACATTCCTGTCCACCTTCATAATGCAGGAAAATACTTGTTGACAACACCAATATACTCTACACTATGAAAATAATAAACAAAAACTTCAAATTCTCAAGTCCCTCTTTATCAAAAGCAACCAACTAACACTGAACAAAATTTATTATGAGTATAGTAGCAATGTTTTAAAATGTATTTGACCAACATTTAATGCCATTTCAATTTTTACTATCTCTGGTTAGCTCCCTTACATTGCGGATGCTTGTTTACAAAAATACATTGTAGCTACAATGGTTAATTTTAAAATAATTATAACAGAATGTATTTACACATGTTTATAAAAATCACCATCACAATGATCACAGTTACATTGCAATTCACCCCTGAGGATGATCTCAGCAAAGATTGAAGGTACTTGGGTTAACAAAAAATAGTGTGCCTTCCTTGATGAATTTCAACACCAATAAGCTAATTAGAGAACTAGAAAGGATTATTATAAAAATAAATAGGCATAATGTGTTTATATTATTCAATGAAACTAGGTATCCCAACATTCAGCTTACAGCTGATGAAATTCTTAACTAAACACTAAAAAATGCATATATTCAACTCGCCGTGTTATTTCATTCAGTATCTCCATAAAAACATAATGAATACCAAATAAAAGCTTATTTCATGAACTTTGTTTCTATCTTATTTATTTTTATATGTACTACAGTGTGCGATGAACATTACAGTTTGAAAATAGAGACATTTTGGTGATTTCGTAAAATTTTGGCCATTTTTTCACTGACAGCAGTTTAGACTTCCTCAAACTCCGCAGGATTTATTACAATTTTGGTAACACATTAGTTTGAAATTTAATATTCTAAGCTTCATTTTCATATATTTTATATTTTTTAATTTTAATAAGAAGTTTGTAAACAATTCAAATGAAAAGTTTGATCGTAAAATTCAAATGCTTCTTGTAAAAATAAAAACACATAAAATATATCATTAAAACACTCATTTAATAATCTATGAAACTAAATAAAAATCAAATATGAAACGATAGCTCCATTTTGCGTGTGTGCGATTATGTGTAACCATGTGCGACTCGCTCGGCCATCATTTCAACTCCACGCAAGATTCAATACACAGCGTCAACATGGACACAAAAGAATCGACCAGCATGTTTTCTATGGACGAAATTTTCAAGGAAATTGCTAAGAATTTGTTTTAAATATTAATTTTCTATATGTAAAATATAAATGGGATTCAAAAACTGTTTTCGTCATAAAAAATATGAAACAAAAATTGATTTGTTTACTTTACGCTCAGATTCAAATCACAAAAAAAAAGTAGGACTTATTGATTGAAAAATGTTCATATTCAAAGAATGAGATAAAAAAACATTCTACAAAAAAATTCTAGAATGTCTTTTATGTTTTTGCAGTATTCTCACAATAATTATCAGCATTTCAGTTACCAAGTAACATTTTGTTTAAAGTTACCCCTTCAAACAATTTTCTTACTTTTTAAATTATCTAATAAATGGATTTTAGTTACGATTTATTGCTATCTAGATACAAATTTATGATTTAATATTCATTTTCCTAATTTATTATTATTTCTTAGTAATATTTATTTCATACGGATTATTAGTAATCATTAGTGGGTATTGCTTGACATGTTAAGCTTCTCTCTCTACAGTCCAGAAATTGTACATGTTGAGTGAGGACTGTACTTGTTCAGCATCTGCTCCATACACATTAAAATCTGTTGATTTTAGGTCATTTTACCCATGATAAATGGAAAGAGCACCCCCAGAAATGGCTAGATATGAAATTTGGTGTTTCTAGTGTAAGAAGTATTCATTTTATGACACAATTCAAGCAAGTCTAAAATTGGCTTTTTCAAATACCTTGTGCCAAAAGGTTAAAAACAATTTTTTTAAATTTTGAAATGGAATAATCCAGAATATATCCATTCTATCACTCCAAAAAAAATTAGGCATGTTACTGGTATAGTCATAATGTGATATTTGAAATTTGGGATGAATGTGGATCTTATTTCCAGTTTTATGTTAAACCTCAGGTTATCAGTTGTTTGCACATCGTTGCAGAAGTTTTGATTCATAAAATTTTCATATTCAGACTGAATTTATTTACGAAATACGCAGTGATACTATCTGTAATTTTATTATTAATTTCTTTGTTGTGTACATAACAAGCTAGTATAATTTTAACTGTTGTTCTTAATTGCTTTTTAAAATATAGGAGTCCAAATATGGTATTTTGTCCCAATTCATAATAGACAAAAAAATGGCTGTTAAGCACATGTGTAAAAATAAAAATAAATCTGCCAAAATTAAACGGTTTGAGATATTTTGATGAAATAAAAACTGCTAAGTTTCTTTAATCATGTATATTAAGAAGGTGCAATCAGATAACACCTAGTACCTGTTTGAAATTTTCATCTGCGATACCTAATGAAACATACTTGAATGAAGATATGCTACCTAAATATATATATATATATATATTTAGGTAGCATATCTTCATATATATATATATATATATATATATATATATATATATATATATATATTTAGGTAGCATATCTTCATTCAAGTATGTTTCATTAGGTATCGCAGATGAAAATTTCAAACAGGTACTAGGTGTTATCTGATTGCACCTTCTTAATATACTTGATTAAAGAAACTTAGTAGTTTTTATTTCATCAAAATATCTCAAACTGTTTAATATATATATATATATATATATATATATATAATGTGTGTGTGTGTGTGTGTGCATACATACACACACACACACACACACACACACACACATCCACACACATGTGATATATACATGCCAAAAATATGTCCATAAAACAACCAAACTCCAGTTGACAAAAGACCTGAAAGTTGATAAAAGAAAAAGATGTAGGTGACTTACTAGAATGGTTGTATTTTTCATTTTTATTAGCCTCTGCCTCATCCATGTTGAACTTTTCACAGGACCAAGACATAGCACCAATCTCTGCCCCTTCCAAAACCATCACCTGAGTTAACATTGCTCCAGTTGAGCTCATCACAATTATTTGTCCGTCTGATGTACCAAACATTACCTGTGCAAAAGACAACACAATAATAATAATAATAACAACACTTCCAAACATTTTTATTTTTCATGAACCAACAAAGATTCAACAGAGAGCCTTTGCTGAAAAAAATGAATTGTTATTATTACCAGACCTCTTTTGGGTTTACCAAATTAAACTACAAATATATTTTATGGTTACTAAAAGTTTAATAACAGTGAAAGGTACATATATAAAGTAAGTCTGTAGCCAAATGATGGGAAAAAAGCACATACTTAACATAAAAATATTTATATTTTAGTATAATCTTCTTTGTCAGTGTACTTAACCCAATACCTCTCCATAGATCAGAGATTAATTTTTATATAATGAACGTTTCTGATCAAAATTCAGCTAATTATATTATGTTGTGAACTTAAATCTACATTTGTAATTATAAATATCATCATATAAAACATGCAGTCAACAATAACTTATGTAGTGTGATGCCTCTCATCTAATAAAACATTGTATTCACAAGCTGTTCTAAGAGTCTAATTAGTTTTAGCACTTTGGTGGCTGTATTCTTCAGCCTTCTGCATGCCTTTAATTCACAAGATAAAAGAAGATTCCTATTATCAACTGTCTTAGAGTTAAATGCCAAAAATTTCTATTATATTTTCAAGTCAAACTGAAAATAAGGCAGCTATACTGATACAAAGTAGATCAACATATAAACTTAATCTTCTCAGGGTGTTTGCGAGATATTTCAACCTGTTTCTCCCTTCTATTTCCCATCTCAACTGCATGAAATATTCACAATTTTTGATGATATTTTTATCTTACATGAAGATCAAGCTTTTGTGAAAAGGCTCTAACAAGTGGTTTTGTCGCAGTTAGCTCCTCCTCATTTCTTTAATCTTTCAACAGGGGTCTCTCTCTCCCATGAGTATAAATACTGGCTGACCTTTCGCCTCTTCCTCTTTTTACGGCTTACGCACACGTGCGACCAGCTGCCTCGACACAGGCCTTGGGCCGCAACCTCGCGCTTGAGGCGAGGTAAAAAAAACTTTCTCTTTTTCACTTACACCAATATGTGACCTCTCACACAAACAGTGTTTCCCAAATTCTGGGAACACGCTAAAAGCAATATACGCATTCGTACGGACACTCAAGACACTCATCATAACTTCTCCATACAACACTCTGTAACCCTTCATGTCATTGTAATTTGTTATTAATATATATTTGTTTGCATACATGTATATCGGTCTTGTTTGTTTCTTTATCTTCTTTGGACTCCATTAAGTTCCAACATTCCTATGTAGCTGGACTGGCCAGCGGGAAAGTTTAACCCAGAGATATCTCCTCATCATCTTCACATTCACACCACACGGTCCTCTACAGTTTCACTATAGAAAGCCACTCGACATTATATTAAGTAAAAATCCTTTTGGATATATTAAGATACTCATTATCTCACTTTTTGTAATTTTTTCTAGTTCATGTGTTTGTTCTCCTATTCATAGAGCCTGATGTTATTTGAGATAGATAATTGTTCCTTAGAAAGATTATATCAATACATTCCCATTGAAAGGGTTGTATTTTCATTTTAGTTCAAAGAACTACTTAAATCAAGCAAGTACAGTGTAGAAAGGAATATTTCATTGCTTTTGGAACAAAATTATAAGCAGAGATCTTAAACTATTATAAATGACATCTTGAAGTGACTCAGTAAAGAAAACATATAAAATCTCTTCAACTAAAGAAATGGGATGAGCTCCTGTGTTTTGCAAGACTATTGAGAAAGTTAGTAGATGTGATGAGCTGCTCAATATATTAACCAGATTTTTTCAGTTTAACTTTCATTTTTGCTGTCTACAAAAATCTCTGATACTCAGCTTCAGAACAACTGATTACTTTATGAATTATACAAATAAGGAAGGTTGAAGAATGCATCAAACCTAAAAAAAACTACAAGGTTAAGTATATTAGTTTGAATAATTTGTGGAAGAAAAGTTTTTATAATCACTGTATGTGTTTATTCTCCTTTTTTTAAAAAAAAATAATTTCCTTATCTTCTTCCTCTTTATATTGTGCTCCAGCCAAATACTCTTAGACTTTCCTCGGGTGATTGTTGTGCACCTGAATGTTTTCAAATCTTATCTTTGGAATGTAAAATGATTAAAACATTGAGCAAAATTCAGGCAATAAATGTGTATATTTTTCTGTTAACATTTCTTAAAAGTGTCAAGATCAATTCCTAGTAAAATATTAACTGCCTAAATTTCCAAAATTAAGCATTTGGAAAAGAACAGATCTATTTTAGAATGTAAATAAATAAACCAACATATTTGTGTGTTTATCTATATATCTTATCATAGTGAAATGCTACTCTGTTATTTTTGTTTCTGCAAACAGACATTTCAATTTAAACTTGAACTGTTTCTTTGAGTTTATTAATTCTGTACATTGTTTCAGAGACATTTTATGCCAGTTATCCAAAACCAATACTATTTCTTTCCTGTTTGTAGTTTTATTATGACCAATTACATTATACTTCATAACCTAGAGTTACTTTTATCACTCTCATTTATAACTGGAAGTAGCATCAAAACCCTGCACTGTTGTAAAAAGCCTATGCCATAAAACCAGCAGTGACCAGCTGCTCCTGGGACAGGTGGGGAGAAGAGAATGATTGGGTAGTATCCAGACCAACGGCCACCAGTGACCACCAGCAGTGACCACCAGCAGTCATCAGCAGCGATCACCATTGACCAACTGACTCCCGCCAACCATGTTGTCTATCAATCCACTTCAGGTTTCACACTCTGCTGCCTATCATCTCACAGATCACCATGATTTCAACTGCCTACCATTACCTAAGAGTTCCTGTTAGTAAAAACTCAACACACCAACTGTCTATCAACCTTTGCTGATTGCCTATTGTCCTTCAACACCTCCCAAGCGGTTTCTTCAACTTCTGGTTACCAACAACCAGCTACCCTAGGCTATGACTGCCAGCTAATACCAACCCAAGATGCCAAGTCTCTATCAACCTTCTGCACCACTCAAGTTGCTCCAGTCATCATCAACTGTCAATGCAGCTAAGACCAACAGTTAATAACCAGCACAACAACACAGGGAATTTAAAATATCTGGATTCTTCGATTGTATTTTTTTTTTTTCTGACAATAATAAATTTAGGCATATTTTATACTCCTTGTTCTCATTATCCTTGCCTTGGCTTGTGTCACTTCTTCAATTTTATGGTTTGTGTGTTCATCTAACGTCGACATTTGAACTCCAGAGCAATGTACTTTTTTTATAGTCTGCCTAAGAGATTACCAGAATATCTCTCAACATAATTCAGTTTATATAAGATGGATATCATGCAGACATAGGGATCAACACTACATAGTGACTGTAATTTTGTCTTCAGATATATATGTCAGAGCAATGACTAAGCAAGAACATTTTATTATCATGACATTTTTCAAGGTTTGTATCCTAGGTAAATCATTCATAAAT
>OZ038492.1:46771286-46801286 GCA_964036315.1 Acanthosepion esculentum | reverse complement strand
AAACACGATGGCCAAAATTCCATTCTTATCCAATATTTAATCATACTTATATAAGTAAAATACTTCTTTCAGAACAACAGAATATTATTATATTAATCACTTTGAAAGTACTCTCATGGTTGATCCTTAAGAAAGAACACTTTTTACCATATGAATTTCATTCGGAGCAAATCTAGAGAACTTATGGCAAAGATACAGTGAGTGAAACCCACTGCATCTTTTCCATGAACTTGCAGGAGATAGTTTTCTTGCTTAAATAAGTGGATGGTTGCACTCTTTAGAAAGACATTTTATCTTCTTTTGTGTGCTGTGTCCTTTCAGGATCATGCTTCTCCACAATAACCTGCTGTCCTTTGCAGCTCTTAGTAAATTTTGTGCTTTTTCTATTTCTCCTAATCACTGTTCTGTCAACCATTTACACAAGCTTGCGAGGTAAGTTATGTGCTGTCTTCCTTTCCTGCCCTCTTGTCTTCAATATGTTCTATGAGTGTCAAATTTTCCAAGCCCTTTTTCCTCATTATGTGATCTAGAAAGTTCAACTATCTCTTTCTGACGTTAAGTATAAGTGTCCTTTTTGTTTCCATTTTCTCTAAAATTTCATCATTGCTCACATGTTCTGTCCATAGTATTAGCATTCTTCTACAGAACCAAATTTTCATCGCCTCAAGTTTCTTCTTCATCTGTGAGGAGATTGTCAAGTATTCACTACCATGTAGGAGAACTGATACATAACAGTTCAGTAATCTTTTCTTTGTTTCTAATGAAATTATCCTGTTTCTTAATACTTTACTTAGCTTTTGGAAGGCAACTTTCACTAGCCCAATGCACATGCAGATTTCGATGTCAAACTTTCCATTCATTGTCAAAATGTAACTGCTTCAGAGTCAGACTTATGGTTCACAGGAATCAACTGTAACTGTATACCTTTCCTGGCCATCCAAAATGTCCAGTACCATGGTTGATCAATGGAGTGATCTCTTCAATCCTGACCTGCCCTACCCCACATTGTGATTGGTTGATCATAAGGAGGCCAAGATCAATTCATTGCAGGTATCTTCGTGTTGGGCTGGTCCAAGCAGAGCAAAGTCATACAGTAAAATAGGAGAAAAACAAAACTTGAAATGATATAAAAACAATATTTACTATTTTTATATTGAGTACTGTGTACAGTGGTTTGTTAATAGGGTCTAGGTGTTAGCATAAAAGTGTTTGTCAGCCCAACCCATTCCTAAATCGGCCACAACACTTGGTTAAGCTGGTAAGGTTTGGCTTGTGAAGTTAGCAAAGTTTGTTTAGCTGACTTGGTAAGCTTGACAAGGCTGATGTTGGAGGTTCGCATTGGCAGATAGTCATGTGTGTTGTCTCACGCTCAGCAACTGGAATAGAATCTAAGGGTGATCTCTCTTCTGTCTCTCTTCCATCTCTCTTCTGTCTCTCTGAATTCACTTCACACATTTGTATTTATTGATGTCTGCCAAAAACTGGTAGCAGGGGGTGGTGTGTTGCAGTTGGGGAATTGGTATTTCCTCCACCTGTCATCTTCATTCTTTTGGGTCCTGAGAAATTAATTATTTCTCAATTTGGAAGTCTCCCTGCCTTTCCTGGGGTACTAGCTGTAAGCATTATTCTGCTCACAGCTTCTTCTTCCTCCTTTTAGCATCTCTCACTAATGCCCCTCAGTGGGCGTGGGCAGCTCCTTCACCCTCCTTGGTGTCTCGTCTGTGCCTCTACCATTCAGTGAAGACTAATTTTTAAAGAAAATTATTGTTCAAAATACTATCACATCATAAGTGAATTGACACCAGTGTTGATTTCTTTTACCTGGTCTGAAAGTTGAATAAACAATTGGCCTTCTCAGCAAAGAGAACACTTTCCCAGAGAAAATCTTGCAACTTACATTATGGTGACAATCGTTGGGCTGAATGTCAAGAGACGCCCATGTGTTTTTATTAAAAAAAAATGAAGACAGGTAGTTATTGTCTTCAATCCTGACATCTCTGCAGAAAGATTTTGCCAAGTCAGTTTTATATTTCCTTCTAATCTGAAATCAGATACAGGACACCTGGCTCTCATATCCTTTGGTTCGCTTTAGAAACATTCCTTAAATAATCTTTTTACCTCTAACTGGCATTTAAAATTTTATCCAATTCTCCTCATGTCAATTCCACAGACATGCTCATGTTATCTATCAATTGTCAACACCTTGCCTGTCGTACAAATTAAATATTGTTCTTAGCCGGCCACTTCATTCATTTTTTTAGAATTTTTGATTATCTGGGAATTAATTGTTATCAGTCTATTGTTCTTGATATCCATTTAACCCTTTTCATGGTAGTTTATTTATCAATATCTCATTTTTGTTTGATATTCAAAGCCCTTATTATTAATTACCAGCAACCCAAATAGTGTTACAAAAACATTTACTGGATATTTAAATTGTAGCACATGCTTCATTTTTGTATCTCCAATCTGTAATTTGCATGTTAAGGTGTTCCCTTTGCTGACAATGTTATAAAGTGGCAAATTGTTTTCTAATGAATTCAATCTCTATGTAACATTTAAAATAAAACACATTCAAAGATAATAAGATTTTTCATAGCTTTGAAGGAGAAAGTAATTCTACCTTATTTTACAAATCTGTTATCTAAAATCATGCTGACAGATGCAATGAGGAGTGAAGGAGAGGATCTTAAAGAGTAAGTATATCTTTAATCATCACCATATTTGTGTTTATAAATGAACTGAAATACCAGGCAGAACTTGTATTACAATCTGATGCTAAGTCACAATAATATTAACTGCTGTCATCATCCAATGCCTTGATCCTTCTCTTCATTTGTAAAATGAAAAGGTGTTCTTTGGAAACATCTTTCTGATAATTAAGTGAATCACTCATCTTTTATAGGCAATTAACATTAACAGGCCTCAAGTGTAATATGTATGTACGTATGTTGCATGGTTGGGTAATTGGCAACTAAACCAGTTCCCCAACTAGATCTACCTTGTGAGGAGGGTGGCCAGAAACCCTACAGGACAAAAACAAGACCTGTCAAAGGACAGATGAACTTCTTTAAGAGGTTAACAGCCATCTATAATTTCTCTATGCGAGGCCATAGAAATATTTTGGCTGGTATCCAGACGCATGGTTAACCCACTAGGGGTGGGATCTCCCAAGCCTATTGGCACTCTCCTTGGAGAAAGAAACTGATAAAAAACTCACCTCATGGCCACACTAGATATCTTGCAACTGTCTGTCTCTGAACAATGTGGTTTTGTGGTGAGGGTCAATGCAGTGCTGTGCAATCTGCATTGAATCTTAAAACTCGGATGGGCATGACTGAAAACTTGCTAGCTTGTATTTTTTTTCAATCCAATAACTATGCAGTGACACATACAGGTCTGACAGGGTGGAAGTGCATAACTGCTGACCTGCACATTTGGCAGCCTCTGATTAGATGTAAAGTCACTAGCTCACCTTCATTGAGACAGGGGGGTGGTTTTCAGTTCCTTGTGGGGTGTCTGAGCAGTCTTTTTAAGGAGAGCACTGCTCACCAGAAGATTGCTGGAACAGTCTAGAAAAGGTGATCTAAAAATTGCCTGTCTTGATCATCTAACCAGTATAGCACAGCTGGCAGATGCCTATTTTGCGCTCAAAAAAGTTTGGAGAGATGGAGAAGTGTCAAATGTTTGGAGGGATGCAACAATCATAACGATATATAATGGTAAATGTGCCTGAGAATTATGTGGTAATTATAGAGGGATTGCTCTCCTTTCTTTGGCAGGTAAGACCTTAGCCTCTGTTCTTCTATTAAGATTAAACCAGAGAATAGTTGACAATATACTGCCCGAGTCACAGTGTGGTTTCCGTCAACACAGAGGGACCACAGATATGATTTTCACTGCATGACAAATCCAGGAAAAGAGTTGTGAACAACAATTGGACCATTATCAAATATTTGTAGATCTGAGGAAGGCTTTTGACACTGTTAATCATGCTTCTCTTTGGAAAATGCTCTCAAAATTGGGCTAGCCTCCCCCCCCACTTTCGGAAAAATCTGAGGTCCTTCTATGACGGTATGGAAGTTTTGGCAGTATGCTTACAGGGCCCATCAAGATTGAAAATGGAGTCAAGCCAGGAGATCTTCTGGCTCCTACATTGTTTTCTATCTATTTTGCAATTGTACTGCTTGATGTGTTCGGGGACTTCCAAGTTACAGGTCAACTGGCAAGCTTTCCAACATACATAGGTTTGCAGCAAGGACAAAAGTTTTTTGAGCTTAGTGTGCAACCATTTCTATGCCAATGTCAGTGACTTGGTCACATACACAATTCAGCATGCACAGGAGTTCATGGATCGACTATCAGGGTCATGCAAGGCTTTTGGACTGTCCAAAAGACAGTGGTGATGTATCAACCTGCTCGAGGAATTCTGTATATAGAGCCATCAATTTATGTTGATGGTTGTTGACTTGGGGTAGTTGACAAATTCATATACCTGGGTAGCACCCTCAACTGTCACTGCTCACTTGATGATGAGATAGCATAATGGATTAAGAAGGCCTCTGATGCATTTGCAGTACTCAAGGTCTGTGTCTAGAGTCAGAAAAGCATAAAAAAGCAGACAAAATTAAAATATATAATGCCTGTCATCTCTGCTATATTCATGTGAGACATGGGTAGTCTATTGCAGACATCTGAAGATACTGGAACATTTTCATCAATGCTGCCTTCAGTCTTGCTTGAAATCCACTGGATGTCTCACACCCCTGATACTGTTGTTCTACAAAGGACCAATTCACTCCCTGTGGAAGCAATTATACACAAATACAGATTGCAACAGGCCCTGTTATTCATATAGCAGATGACAGAATGCTAAAACAATTAATGTATGGAGAAGTGGAAATGGGAAAAAGACCCCAGCACAAGCCAAAACTCTGTTACAAAGATTGCCTTAAAGAGTCACTATACAAGTCAAATATTAGTCTCGATAACTGGGAGATTCTAACTGAAGACCAGGTTTCTTGGAGAGTGGTATTGCTGGCCTCTTCCATGAGGCATCACAAAAATATGCAGAACTGAAGAGGGGGATTTGGAAGGTATCCCTGAATTGCCATGAAGTGCCAACCTGACCATGTACCCAATGCAATTGGATATATCTGTCCAGGACGTCTCTGCTCAGTCACCAGCAGTCACACCAACACCAACAGCCTATTGTATGTGACGATTTCGTAATGGCATGCTTTGAATGCCCGACCTGCACTAGGGTGTGTAAATCTAGGTCGGGCCTGACAAGTCATATGAAAAAGCACCGTGGAATTGATGATCAAAGTATCCTTTCACCACCTAGAGATGATTTGATATGCTAAATATGTGACAAGAAATGCAGTTAGATGGCTGGCTTTATGAGCCACTGTCATTCACACAAACAATGAACGCAGTGTTGTTGTTGGGGGGGGGGGAGTTTAAGCAAAGGGCTGGACATATCAGTGATGATCATACTCACTATGCAAGTTAACAGCCACCATGCATGTATATCAGCATGGGGTCCCAGTGGCATTCTGAGTATGATATTAGGTTTGAATTACACCATGGTTAATTTGTCAGGGAGATGACTTCTTGATAATACTGTCCTGTGAAGACAATCCCAGCATAAAGTAATTTTAGGAAATGCCTGAAAACTATAACATTGGTTGATCCAAGCCTTGTGAGTGAAAGTGAGTAGAATAAACTGTTCAGAAACCATTGATAGATAGTTATGCTAGCACAAAATTACAAGTCATCATGATTTAACTTTTGAGCCTACTGGCCTTTTTCAACTGCTGATCATACCAGATTATGCACTCTTTCAATTCTGCTCAGCATTGTTGCAGTATAAAACATAGGTTGGCTCTCTTTGTGTAGAAGAAACATAAATGTGTTTAAATGGGTACCTATGAGAGGGATCAGTTAGCCACACTAGCAGACAGACTAGAAAACAAGTAGACAGTCATTATGTATATATACATCATCTTATATAAAGTACAGTGTATGTGTGTGTGTGTTTGTGCATGTCCAAGCAACTCCTCTGCTCACACTGATCTGATTTCAATGATTCATTCAAAAGCCCTAGAAAAGTTAGGTGCACGGATCAATTTTTGTTGAACTCAGATTCAGGGTTGCCAGATTATATGAGGTTCAAAATATATATTAATATATTATACTATACATTATCGTTGCTTTCATTGTTCAAGGGGAGTAACTTTTATTTTCCTTTTGTATCCAAAACTGCAGCCAGCTTAAAATTTTAAGCTAACTTAAAAACTGCCCTCTCAGGTGGCATTTAAACCCGTGGAGGACTCTTGGGTTGGCCAACATCACAATAGCTAGGAAAGAGTAGATGCAATAGGCATCAATAAACTACGGAGGAACTCAATTGATCGCTGCATTTAAGTATTGAATTAATGTTTAAGATAAACCTTTTAAAAGTTCAACTATAATTCTTCTGCTGCCACTTAATTTAAAGACTATTTGATGTACGTAGATCATTATTTTCCGTACAAACAATTATTTTTATTTCATGACTGTCAGAATAGGGGACAATTTATAAGATGAAATTAATATAGTGTAAAGATGAGAAAATAGAAATTAAAATTAGTTACAACATTCAACATTTGAAGAGTTAGAGAAACATAATAGCTAATTAAGTAAAACCTATATTATGGAATCTATATGAGTAAATGCGAAATTGGAGCTCAATTCTCCTATAAATTCTGAAATTAAAAATCCCCAGCTCTACTTTATAGTAATTTGGTATTTACTCACCCCGCCCCACAAAGTTGTGTTGTGACACAAGGTTGGTTTAATGTGGAGAGCCCGAGCACGTACACCCAGGTTAAGCACAAAAATTCCCCAAGACCCTGCAACTGTCAGTTACACTGGCCTCAGTCTGAGCACTGATCCCTCTCTCTAGTGCAATGACAGGACATGGCTTCCAGCAGCTGTGTTCCTGGGGCTATGCAGCTCTCAGTATAATTTTCCTCAGTTGCAACACGGAGCTGCCTCTGAGCGCACTCTGCCCAAAGACAGAGGCGCAACTAAGAGATGGTAAATAGATGTGTTACAAACTACTCTTTTTATATTTTGAGCAAGTTCAGCAAATCTTCTGGATTTAATATTGATTAGTTTTCTATAAATATTTTGATAGCACATAGATATATCGATGATTTATATTTATTTCATAATGTAACTCTGGTTTACAATAAAAGAAAGTGCAGGTGCAAGTGTCTGTCAAACTAATGAAACAAAGAAAGACACTAGAAATGAACTAAAGACACAAATTGTCATCCAGCACTTAACTGATAAAAGCCCTGACCACATTTTAAAGAAATGAAAAACAGACCATTGATATTTCTGAGATGCAGTCCATACATGTAAAATGCTCTCAATGAAGAACAGAAATCCTTTGTTAAAAAGAACCTTTCACTTTTTACATTTATATTAATTATTTTTAGCATCCTTGATCTTTGGTGATTTATATTCTCCTGTTCTATTTTTGACAACATTCAGGCTGGTCTATTTTCCAGTCTTCTTTAGTAAAATATATTCAGTTCGGTCTTGTCAGTTTTATTCTATTTATATCTGATTTGTGAAGCATATCCCACAATCATCGTCCCTCAAGGATTGATTCATTTCTCTTAAGTGCTACTATTAGCGCACAGTATACCAAGTGAATGTTTTCCTTTTTATAAGTTTTTTTTTCATTTTTACCTTCTTATGGCATTACATTTGCAATGATAATCTTACACAAGAGAAAGTGTCATTTTTTTCTTCTTTTTCTCAGTGTAAGTAAGTTTTACTTAGTACCATGGTCTCCCCCAGTGGGAGGTGCAACATTGAATTATAAAGTATTACAGAGAGATTATAAGTAGGAGAAAACCAATAAAACTCAATGGCAAAATATTCTCCCAAAGAAGGTAAAAATATAATAAAAATTTATTGACTATTAATATATCATCTCAAAAACTCAGAAAAATTCCCCTTTTTCCATTAATTTATTCAAACAACTGAAAAACTTTGGATAAGCAGAGAATATTGTTCCTATAGCTTAATGGTATAGAAAAGGACAGTAACTAATTCATTTTGAAGCACTTCTTATTAAATTTATTTGTAGCAAGTACAAAAGAGTTTCACTTCAAAATAAATACACTTAACACTTGAGTTTTCCTCAGTCAGCAAGCAATAACAATAAATCAATACAATGTACCTATTTGTATTTCATCAAAGAGTAAAATAATTTGACAAAATCAGAAAACTAATAATTTCATGCTAATTTGATTATAATCTTATATATGCTATAGCCTATACACTTCATCTGGAGAGTATTTTCACCTTTTCAACTCAGCTTACTTGAATGTTAACATTGAAAAAGATAAATAGATTTGTAGCAGAAGATCAATTGTCACATAAAAAACATTTATATTCTCTATGTGTAAATGTAGCATTATAATATTTTTATCAAATAAATCAGAAGTGCAAAACTGCAATTACTTTAGTTTAAAACTGTGATAATTTCAAGTATCATTTGTTTATATACTTACTATATGAACTGTTAAAATGTTCAGGTATGCAATATATATATATATATATATATATATATATATATATATATATATGAGAGAGAGAGAGAGAGAGAGAGAGAGGGGGGGAGAGAGAGAAACAGGATCAAATGCATACATATACAACCAAACTGTGATTAAATGATTATAAATCCCTTAATCCAAATTCACAATGATAATAATTACCAAGCACATCATTACACTCTCTCTTCAAAGTTGAAATCTTATTAATTTTTCCCATGAAACTACATTTAAATTTGTACAATTTTACATTTTAAATAATCAAAGATTATTTTATAATATAAATCATGTTGATATTCTTTCTGAAAAGGTTTTGAACTTAAACACTTTTATGATAACATTCAATTTTTCTTCCCCAACAAATTTTTCTTGTAATCCTAACTGCTTCTTTTATTCAAAAATCAATTTTAGATCAGAAACATCCTTTTGCATCTTTCTGAATTCAAACTTTCATCTAATTAGGAAAAAAGAAAAAGAATTTGTTTTTCTCTTAGATTAACCCAAGGTTTTGCTGATTAAGGATACATTGTTTACAAGTTCCAAAAGTAGGAAAGGCACATTTACAATTCAGAAAAAATACTTGAACTCCTACAAAAATGAAGATACTCCAATATGCAACATATAACTTTGCCATGAAAAAAAAATCATCATTCTTCTAAGAAAGCTAGAATTTTCCAAACATCATAATGGATTTACAATTTCTAATTTTCAACTCAATTACATGCAAAAAAGACAAACCTTAAAGCACAAATCTATAGATATCTATTTGGGAGCTTTCAAACAGTCTTACAAGAATTTCATGTGACATCAAATTTCATTTAAACATGCAAGTTTCTTTTAATTATGTTTACTGACAGGAGAGTGTTGAATTCATTGTACAGGACACAGAGTTAGTAAACCTTCTATAAACTGTAATGAGATTATATAAGATTTCAGTTATGGTTTACATAATAGAGGTAGTTAACCAAAAGCGATTATTTTTCTCATAATTAATTCATCAGAAGTATTTATTTACAGCAGCTAATATTTTTAATGAATCACTCATTTTGTACTGACCAGAGATAATAATGTTTAACTGAGAAAATTCAAGAAAAATATTTTTTTAAAATATTTTATGTGACAGAATGAAAGCATCTCTCTATTTTTATTCATTCTTCAGTATTAAAACTGACAAATTTATGGTTACATCAAACGGATTTGTTAATCACCTACTTACTTCATTTCCTGCTATATAATACATAAATTTTCCCCACTGCATATTATTCCACAAAAGTCATAGTTTGGGATAGGGCTACATGCTGTACATTATTTACATTATTCGGACTATTTGTCCTCATCTTTGACACCATATTTATTACGTTTCGGCCATTGTATGCTCCAGCCTTCTTCAGGTGGTTGGAATGTCGAACTGAACCCTTTATTTCGCTCACTGGGGTAGACTGTTCTAGTTTCATGTGCCATGTTTAATGGATGTCAGTTATCAGTTATCTCCTGTTAATTTTCCCTCTGACAGTTCTCCACTATTGAACTCACACGCTTTGGGTCCTGTCACTGGATCTAACCAACACCTTTATCCACTGTGCCATGTATCGTATCCTTGAGGACATCTGTGTATGAATTTCTGGGTATTATAAACCTAATGTCTTCAGCAACCATTTTTACCAGTGCTCATATTGCAATTTTTGCTGTTATCAAATCATATTTTTACCAGAGCTCATATTGCAGCTTTGTTGTTATTATCACTTTTCTCTGACACTCCTTATTACTGGTTCCCATATAAATTCTGTTGTGTTTAATAATGACCAACCCAAAATGGACTAGGAAAGTTTTGGTAAGTGTGATTGCATTAGTATGATCCACTTTGAGACAATTACAGGAGATAAGAAAAGGGAAAGAAAAGGGGCAAATTTAATCACTTGTAAATGTGTGGTGTAATATCATGATGATGCATTGCCTCATACAGTAAAGATCACATTTAAAAAGATCAAAGACCTTGGACAGGAAAAACATTCACAGCCTACTTATTCTCCAGAGCATACTTTATCCAACTATTCTGGAATTTACAGAATCATTTTGATGGATTGCTTCCTAAAACACATGAACAAGTGATAACGACTCTCTATACATACTTTTTCTCCAAACCAGAAGGAGGATGTACATGTGGTGTAATGGATAGTGGTCTAGAATGAGAAATCGGAGAGCATTCATGCCAGGCAAGTTTATTATATTCACTTAAGCATAAATAACCTTGAAAGAAGGTATGATTCCATCTCCTCCCCAAATATGTGGGTTAATTAGTAGGTGCTTGTATCAGAGACAATGACTTACCTCATGTGGCAAAGTGAGCACGTATATGCCTGGCATGCAAAATGAGTGAAGGAAAGGAAAGGAAAAAGAAATATGGCCACCCTGACACTTTAATTTAAGAAAGACAGTCTCAGAGCTAGGAGAATTCGCAAGAGTGGGTGAATGTATGTAAGTTTTTTGCGAGCTCATCTGGGCATAAAAATAAGATGGATGCAAGAGAATATAGGTCTTATATCAAGAAAAACTATTACTATTCTCAAAAAACTGTTATATTATTTTTATTATGATTGTTTGGTGATACTGACTGATGGAATCCAATGAAGACAATGTAGCTATAATGCTAAGAGTTATAAATCTGAAATTTTTTGCAAAGATTTTGTAAATCATCAAATGTGTTCAGTTATCTATTTTTAATAACTGTTGCATTTGATAGCAGTTTGTACCAAGTGAAAACCAAAATCAAAATATTTCAGTCATTACATTTTTATCAGAAAACAAAATTCAGATGGACATTTTTATGAAGATGCAAATCATTTAGGAAACATTTTAAAATTACATTTTGTAAAAAAACTTTAACAAAAAGTAAAAACAAGATTTGTAAAAAATAGAAAATTAAAATTCCTTTTCCCTAATAAATATACTTTGCAAAATGAAAAATTTAATATTATTCGAAAATAGATAAAATTAATAACATGTTTAATTTGAATCTTTATCACAAGTTAAAACATAAACAAACACATACAATAAAAAGTGACTACTAAACTGCACTCGTTTAACATCTGATTTAAACATTTCTTCAAATATAAGAAATATAACTGGTACTAAATAAAGATGAGCAAAAAGGTTACCTTGACTATGAAATCATGGAAAGTTGAAAATAAAAGGAAAAATTTAAAATAATTTCAACTTTACAGGTACTAATCCACAATATATAAGAAAAGATGGAGATATGTCATCACTTAAGATTATTATTGTTGAGTGAGAGAGCAGTATGCCAACAAAGTTACACTCGAGTAGAAATATATGAATCCCAATATAACCATCATGATACCGAGACTGATTAGGGTATATCAGACACATGCATCACAACCAAACGTGTGCAACATGGTGATAAGTTTTTATAAAAGCAGCACATGATCTTGCAGGTGCTGGTGGTGGGGACAGTTAGAAATACGATCAGGTCAGATAATCCAGTCTGCTCTAATAGCCTCAGATTGAGGGTTTTTGCAAATATCTAGATGAGACCCCCAAGGCAACTTGGGGGTCTCATCTAAAACATTCTTAAAACATAAAAAAAACAAAAACAAAAAAACAATTCTCTTAACATTCACCCATGATGCTCCCTCACTACACTTACTCATGAACAGGGATGCACACTGCATCAGTCCCTAGGGGGGATACCAAACTGATTCAGGTCAGGCAACTAGCAAGCAACTCTATGGTGTTGAATGTGCTATTTACTGTCTCTCGCCATAATTCACCATGAAAAAGTATGTACATGCTAACACCTCCAAGACATGAGAGCCATTCCTGGTGTAGCATCAGAGCATTCTTTTTATTATTATTATTATTATTATTATTATTATGAGGTTTTCCTATTAGTCATCTCACAGTAATCATTTATATTTTGCTGTTGCTAAATTTACTATTCTTTTTCCCTTAATTTATATTATTACTGTGGCAAATAATTTTGGAGCCAGCAACTTCATGTAGATTACAGTATTTACATTATTAGTACTATATTAGCAGTTAGTATCTAACCATTGTACTTGTATTTTGTGTTTGTATCTTTGTATTTTGTATATGTTTATACCTGCCCATTCATATGTGTGGGCATGTATATAAGAAGAATAGATACAATGACAGATTTGGCAGTTAATTTTAGTTTCATAACTACTACAGTGTCAAGGCATGAATCTCAAAATTGTTACCAAAAAAATACATCTAAATACTGAGAAAGAAGACAACTTTTAGATCTAAACAATAAACAAGCTTAGAGAAATAACACATCACCCATGTAGATAAAGTAACACATCACTCAGGCAGATAAAATATAAAAACTGTCATCCATGCAAATAAAATAATGTCACCCTTGTAGGTAGAACTTTTTTTTTTTTTTTTTTTTAATCATATCACCCCAAGCAAGGCCGGAGGCCACTATCACGCAAGGGGTTAAAGAAGGGTTGGAGGAAGAGCAGATAGGAGTGGCAAGGGAGGGTATGTGGAGAAAGAGAAAGACAGTGGGTCGATCAAGGCAAGGGGGCCACAAAAGATCCAGAGTGAGAGCAGATAGGAATGAAAAATGAAAGGATGTGGAGAAGGGAAGTGGATAGATCAAGGCAACTGGAGATGTCGATTGACGCTACACTTAAACCATTGGAGATTGTATTTGTCAGGGAAACAGTAATAGGGAAGGGAGTTCCATAGGCGAGATGTGTGAGACATGAAGCTATTGGAGTAGAAAAGACGTCTACATCTAACAGTTTCCACGGTGTAGGGGTGGGAGCGGGATGCCAGCCTGTTGGGGGCGTTTAAATTCACGAGGCCTAGGGACAAGCGAACGCAACTCCTCAGAGCAATTACCGTGGAAGTACTTGTAAAAAAGGCAGAGCGAGGCAACATCGCGTCTGTGAGAGAGCGACTGCAGACGAGATGACAGATCAGGGCCAATCACGTTGCCTATCCGCCTCTGGATCTTAGAACAAATCAATGTTGGTAAAATTTTCAGGATATACTTATATATGGTAATATTTCATACTCTTTCTTATAAAAAATGTTTTTATTTGAAATATTTAATGTAACTTATTTGGTGGTGTGAGATTTTATTATGTAATTCTAGGATAATTCCATATATATATATATATATATATATATATATATATATTTACATTTTTTTTGTATGTAACAATTGAGGGGCAGTGTGCAAAATAACTATGACTAAAATTTTTATCAATATTAGTTTATTAATACCAATTATATTGTAAAAACATTGACATAGAATAAAATTGTATATACTTCTATTTATGTCTGTAAATATCAAATATACAGTTTTGGTCAACAAAACAGTATATATGTGAAAACTCTGCATAAGAAAACTGTTAACTGGTGAATGTAGACTGACTACTGAAAGCTTGTTAGAGTAAATTTTGGTTTTTAACTGACAAGAAAACAAATGTATTTGATGTCCCCCAAAGGGAACATCTTACAACAACAATACACATAAATTTGTGCAGCAGCAGCCATTTCTTTTGATTTCATTCAAAGCTGTGTTGACTCTCAACTTTGATTTCTGTGTCAATTTTGTGCATGTCTCTCTCTCGCTCTCTCTCTCTCTCACTGGCAGACATCAGGAATTTATTTTACTTCAATGCTCTATACATTCATCTTCTGGCATTCTAATTCTTTTCTTTCCATTCTCCACATGAGAACCTTGTCCAATCTCACAGATATATATATATAACTACTTCTTTTTAAATTTTTCAATCACCATATGCATATTTGAGTAAAAGAATTTCAGACATTGGAAGAACAGATCTTTAATTATTTAACTACTTCTATAAAAAGGAATTATACAATTACTAGCATATTACCCATAAAAAAAATTATTGGGTTATTTATTTATTGATTAGCACTTCAGCTCAAGACCAGAGTGTTCTGATTACTATCAAAGTGTTACTTGCTATACACTCATAAGATCAGTGTAGTATCTATGTGCTCTTCATGATTTAGCATTTTAAAGTTAATTTTAGTGTTCTGTCAAAGCAGCAAAATGCTAGTATAGTGGATATGTCACTTGCCTGTTTACCCACAAGTTGGATGCACATTCTTAAGAGGAGAAAACAATAAAAAAACAGAAGTTAAGAAGACAGGAGATAATGATTAACATTGCATTTGAATTTTTGAAGATCAAACTTGACTGGAAAGCAAGAAGCAGGATTGACTTTCATATATGTGTTTGTTTTGCAGACAGAGAAACAAAGTAAAAGGCAGAAAATATCACACTATTCATTATTATGCATGATATGATTTACTGATCGATACATGGCATCTTGTATTTTTTTTATTACAGTAAACAAGCCTGTTCTTTTGTTGTTTATTATAAACCTACTGACAGTTACAGAAATTGTATAAAATGTGTCCCATAAATTAGGCTAATAGAATAGTGATGTAAGTGGTAGTATATATAACAGGGAAAATGGGGGTGGACAGTCAACTGTGTAGATAAAAAAACTACTACTACTACTACTACTACTACTATCATCATCATCATCATACTAATGTATATTTTCAGATCATGATCATCATACTAATGTATATTTTCAGATGAGATGAGAATAAATAAGTTTACATTGATTAACAAACCATAATGCTGCAACACCATGTGATAGTGGTTCAGAGGATCTGTGTATTCTAACATGATACTCACTTGCAATGTGCACAGGATCAGAGTGTAGTATCTATATGCTCTGCCTAATTTAGTATTTTTATGTTAATTTTACTGTGCTATTCACTTTGCATTCACCTCATGATGAACATGCCACAGTGCCACAAAACAATTTGATGACCAAATGAGTAAAAGAAATCAATGGTGTAAACCTCATAACAATGACCCCATTTAAACTTTTTTCTTAAAGATGTGATTGGTCAATATCATAAATAAAAGATTGATTTTAAAATCAATCTCCAATTGATTTCTGAAGTACAAAATCAAATCTGAGAAAAAATCTGATGAAGCCAACTGATTAACTTGAGGAATGCAAAGATTAAAAATAACAGATGAAGAAAGAAAATTGGAAACCATTGACCCAAATAGAAGTAAAAAAAAAATTTTAGTTATAGTTATTTAGTTAGAGGTCAACAAGAGAATGAATGAAAACTCACTGGTAAAAGGTTCAGAAGAGTAAAAATGATTAAAGAATATTTTTAAAACTAATTAATAATTACTCAATAACAATAAGACTATAAGAATCAGAGGGTAAAAGTTACCCGTCAAGTAAGAAAGGAACAAAAACAGAGAACATAAAGTAACTTAAAAATTAATAATTAGAAATAAAAAAGGTCAGTGGAATTCTTTGCTTACAAGAGGTTTATTTAATGCTGTAGTCAGTACAGCATTGTTGGTAATGAGTATCTGAAGATTTAATTAATGATGCATGCACCAATTTTTATTATATGTTTATTAGACAAATTGAACAAAATTTCACAATTGAAATTTTAGATCCACACACTGTGTGTGTGTGTGTGTGTGTGTGTGTGCGCACACACATGCACACACACACACATCCAACGTGCATCCAACTGAGTGTTTGCATACAGACAAACATATATAACAAATCTAGATTGATGTTGCATTTTCACAATATGTGTATGCTGGATAATTATAATACTGACACATGCAACTGTAAATATACATATTGTAATAAAGGTATTTTTGTAAATTTTACACTAACTTATTTAAAAAACCCATCAGGAATTAGAAAAACTACAAAAGTTAAATTTTTAGTGACATATGCATATGAATGAAAAAAAAGAAAGCCACTTGTATTTAAGTTCTCTTTGTAAACATGTCTTTATGAGAAGAACCACTAATGAATGCTTTGATATCAAAATCAAAGCTTTAACTATAAACAAACACACACACAATATATATATATATATATATATATATATATATATATATATATATAAAATAATTTTTCATTCTGATTAATAATAGAAACTGAAAGGCATAAATAAGAAAATAAAGCAAATGTGAGTAGAATGAAAGAAAAACTAAAATTCTATAAGGAATGGCATTATTCCTGATAATCTACAAAAGAAGTAATAGTCCATTCTTTGATGTCATTTCTCATCAATGCCAATGACCCATCTCAATTTCTTCCTTTGTTAAAATCCTGTAAAGAACTGCAAAGTAATCCTGAAAACCCCCTTCTTTGTTCAAACCAATTGCTTACAGCAAAGCTTACTGTCACTTGATATCAAGACAACATTATAAATAACTCTTAAATCATTTTATCTTTGTCTTTTTCATTAAAATCAAATTCAAGGTCTTTGCAATTTATTTATTTAATAGCAGAAACATTTGTCATTGCTTAGGGTAAAATAACTTCAACTATAACACACACAGAAAAAATATGTTAATATATTTCTTTTTACACAAGATAACAAATGATAAAAAATTGTTACACATGAAAAATTAGTTGTTACTGAACAGAATATTTTTATGTACAAAGCAAAACAAATAATACTGTCCCTTAGGTCAGCTGGGCTTCTGTGCACACATTAGTCTTTCCTCTCTTAGATGTCAGAATGAAAAGTTTTTTTGGTTGGAGTAGGGATCAACCCTAAAACAACTAACATAGAGCTCACCATAAGAAAGAATGGAGAAATTAGCAAAATCTTGATAAGTTGGCTTTCTGTTTTGATAGTCGGAGCAAAACTGAGTCTAACTGGGAAGAGAAGTCATTTGAATTCAAAGGGAAAGTTTGGGGGAATTATGGGGATCATTTTTACCCCAGCTGCCTCTAATATCATGTGAGAGAAAATTTCTATTGCACAACTTTGGTGGGTCCAAATTTATAAGAAGGATGGTGGTAATGTAAAGTTTTAGATGAAACCCTTACGTAGGAATGTGAAAAAGCTCAAGAGAAGTGAGGAACTTAATTGTGTTCAGAACAACATCAGAAGAGTCAAGAACTGTATCAGTTGAGATTTACATTTGAATCTTTCCAGGACTCTGTTCCAACCTCCCTGAACTTATTTCTTTGGTTGAACCATTCTTTAAAGCAGGAATGACTCATTCACAAAGATACAAATAGTTTCTGTAGTTTCCAGATAACTTATACATTTTAAATAGTATGTACTAAAAATCAAGTTTAATAATTGCTGCTGCTATCCTTGATAAAATCCAAAGGAGAATCTGCAATGTTATTAGTTCTGACTTCTTAACACAGCTTCAGTCACTTTCCTACCACTGTAATTTAGTTTTCCTCTGCTTTTTCTACAAATACTTTCATGGTAATTGTTCTGATGAATTTTCTTCTGTGGTACCTAAACTCTATGAATTTAAGCACAGTACTAGATTGACAACAAAATCTCATCATTTTACAGTTGAAATGGCCAGATGTAACCATAAATTGTATGCTAACAGTTTCTTTTCTCACACTTCTCACTTGTGGAACTCTCTTCCTGTTTCTTGCTTTTCAGTCTAGTTTGAAATGCAATGTCAATCATTATCTCCTGCTTTCTTAACTTCTGTTCTTCTATTGTTCTTGCTTATTAATAATGTTTTTCTTTTTCTTATATCCTTTCATATGCAGTAACCCTTGCATCTTAGTGGCTTTGTTGCTTTGCTTGGGATGAAATGATTTTTTTTAAAAAGGCCTAGAAAAGTGTTTTCAGACAATATTTTACACACACCAAGAAAAAGGAAAAACATGTTTTAATTCAATAATCCTTTCATTCAAATATCTCAAACGAAACCATAAAACATTTTGCGTCCAAGAATATAACTGTTTGTTTATAATAGCAATAATAAAGATTATAAACTAATTCAACCACCAATGACATCAGTTGTCAAATTTGTCCACATTCATCCTATCAGGTCAAAAATATTTTTGCACTTCATGTGAAATTCAATATCTTATACAATTATTCTACAACCTGCTTTATTTGGTTAAAAATGGTATGCTGCTATGATATTTGGTGACCTTAAATGATCTGTAAATTCAACCACACTTAACCTATGTTATTAGTTGTGGTTTTGCAGTTATCCATACAAAGAAGAAAATGGGTCTCTGAGACTTTCCATTTGGCCATAATGTTCAAACACACACACACAAATTTGGCATAGTAATATAGATTTTAATAATATAGATAAAAATATGTTTGCATTCTTTAACAGATCTTATATATTTACAAATTTATATATAAATGATAAAAAATAATGTATTATAGATAAATGATAAAAATGACACAAACCTTAACTTCAAGAACTTTGACAAACTTCTCTTTTTATCTATGATTTTGTGCACAAATGAATTTTTATACTTTGAAAAATACAAGACAAAGTTACATGTAGCTAGATATTGGTGATGGCAAGTATATTTCAACATGGCTGCCTTAACTCTAATTTATTGTCATTGACAGATATATTATTTTTTCAAAAGAACATTAATAGATCTAGGGATAAGAAAACTTGTGAGAATCAGTGATTTCAAGGGTATTATTAGAAGAACTCTTCATGCTATAACCATGTTGGTGAGAAAGTACAACCAAATATATAGATTATTATATAAATATGCAACACTTCTTATAAGATTTTTTCTTTGTAAGCATTTCCCTCCAAGAAAAACAATAATGCCACTAGGACACATGGGTTAACTTGGAGTGAAACAGAATAAGAAGACTTTAGTGAGGAGATGTGAGGAGAAAGGACAGGATTCTGGAAGACAGAAGGTGGTAATTAGCAATTTATTTAAATCTTTGAAGATTGTAAAAATGATAACAGAAACCATAGATGTAGTTATGTGCATGTCACTCAGTAGAGACTTTGTTCTAGGGGGGAAACCAGGTAGAAATACTCCAGATGATTTGAGAGTGAAGTTAGAAGAGAATTTCTGAGCAAAGCACTCTGCAGTAGATGACAACACAAATTGACTGAAGAAAGGAGGGACTGAGGATTTGCTCTTGTTCAGTACACTGTTACAGAGTCACCAGTAATCTCTAGAACCAAACTTGTGAGAGGCTATCAGCGAATAGTCACTGCCTCTTTGAAGACACACTTATACTCATTAAGAGCAGTGACAAAGAGACATTTGCTCTAATCAGACTTTCACTTTGGTATAGCCAGAAATAGTGGTTCCTGTGGGCTATAGCAGCTGAACAAGGAAAAGAAAACCAAGGAGAAGATTGTGGTTTCACTTGATATTTCTGTGCTGGCCCAAAAGCTCTGATGTCAGTTTTCACCTAGGAAGAGACCTCAGTGGCATATTTCTCAACAGGACAATTAAAAATATCTTCTAATGGGCTTCAAAAAAAATCACAAAATGAATTTCAATTGCCAAAACAGGAATAACCATTTAATCTTGCATATAATATTCACATCATAAATACTGTAAAAGAAACACTGAATTCTAATTGGAGTCATTCAAAAATCTTTTTTATTACTGAACAATTTCAGATTTTATAAATACTTGACAATACTACGTTAAAAACCGAGGCTTAGGAAGAGAGATTTATAAAGCTAAATCTCATGATGAATGGCCAAACCAGTTGGCAGTCCATTAGAAGTCTTCTTTTATATGCTATGTCTCTTTAGGGCATGGGTGGTCATGGCTTGCCACAACTTTCTACTTTCCATAGTTCTTTTTTTGTCTCTCAATTATCCCTCTCACTTCCTGTTCAGCCATCAATTTACACAAATTCATTTGGTCAGTTACTTAATGTTTCCTTCTGCTCTTTTTGCCTCTAATATGTCCTTGTCAAATTCTATAAAACCTCTTTTTCCTCATTATGTGTTCTAGAAATTTCAACTCTCTAATTATAAATATGTGTCCATTTTCCTTAAAACTTCCTTGTTGCTCACATGTTCTGCCCATGGTATTCTCAGCATCCTTCTGTAGAACCACATCTCCGTTGTTTCAAATCTCCTGTTCATCTGTGAGGTAGTTTTCCAGTATTCACTACCAAATGGGAAGATTGATATTGCACAGCAGTTCAGTATTCTTTTCTTTGAATCTCATTAAATTTGTTTGTTTATTAATGATTTCAACTTTCACTATTCCAATTTACCTTTAGATTTCTGTGTCACATTTTACATTTTAACACTTCCCAGATAGTTTAATTTCTCTACTTGTCTGCTTCTGATGTTTCTAATTGATAGCTTGCATCATCATTGTGCCTTGCTAGTAACCATACTTGATGTATGTACAATTGATGGTTAGTCCTTTTTTCCACCACTTCCAATTACTACTCTGTCTAGGTATTCCTGTACTTTCTTTCTGTGTCTGCCATTAGTACAGTACCTACTGGGATAAAACAATTTGTTTTGCTTAATATTCAGAATTATAGTTTTTTTATGTTTTTTCTGTAATTTTTTAAAAAATTACCTTTTCTGACAACACATTTGGCTTCTCTACAAAACAAAAACATTTATTTAAACTAAATTCTCAATAGATAAACATTATGGAATTCAACATTTTTTTCATCCAACCCATAATACAATTTATATATATAACATCAACAATTAATTATTGATTAAATGATCTATTGTTTCTATTTTAAATATTGATCAGTTTCTTCTAAGAAACCCAAAATGATGTTTTATTGTTTCAGAAAAATAATGATAAATATAAAAAAAATGTTGCTGCTTATGTTGGCATTAGCAGAACCATTGTTATTGTCACTTTGAAACAGTAGTAGAACTATTAGTATTAATAATTCTTTACTTCATCCCACTAGTGTAAGCCTTCAGTTAATAATTTTAAATTAAAATTATAGACAAAACTACTGCCATAAATGCTTTAAATCAATACATTCTAAACTTTATCTATTCTCTTTTAAAATAATAACACATTTAAGGTGAAATTTAATTACTGACATGAAAAGATAAGTGAAAGCTTGTTTTGTTTATACTGTCAGTGTGTCATGTTTAGAAAAAAACATAAATAAAAATTAATTATAGTGTCAAAAATAATTATAACAATTATAATTATCATTAATTCACTCATTCTAAACAAATGAAAACTGACCCCACTTTTCTTCTCTACACACACAAACACATGACATTCTCACTATCAGACAAGCACTCAACACAAACAGGCCATCAACATGTGTGTCAACAAAAATGTTGGCTCCTTTTCTCTTTTCAGGCCATAATAGTATCATTTATCTTTTAGCACTCAACAAAAATTTGCAATAAGAAAACCCCAGACACTTCTTGTATTTTTCCAACTAAATTATCTGGACATTCATTACACACATCCATAAAAAAATCATATAAGAAAGACTGTATACACTTTATTTATTCTTTATTTTATTTTTCTGTCAGATTCCGATTCATATTTGACCAACATTTGATCACAAACTCACAATTTCACTCAGTATTACTGTCTGTCATGTCTACAACACCACATAATAATACTTATTTTGCTGTTTTCTCATTTTGCATTTCTCATTTTTATGAGCATTTTTGTATATATAAATTTTAAGGGGTTTATAATTGGTTACTCAGAATTATAACTCCCCTACAAGCTCAATGGCTTTTAATTAAATGGTTGACTACTGTCACAGTAATTGTTATTACATCTACAACTACTGCTAACTTCTGTCATAATGAAACAAGAGAAATATCATTTGGGGAAATTATTATGAAAATTATACAGAATGCCAATATAAGTGAAAGGCAATTTTTTATGACATCAAGATAGATAATGAAAGAGCAATAACTAACTAAAATGACAAAAACAGGAAGTTGTGGAGAGTCATGACTGCTTCTATCACAAAAAGGACATGGCAAAAAGAAAGGTTATCTAAGAAATGGTTTTGAAATTTATGTTAAAATATGACAATATGGTAAGCTTGGTCTATTATTCTACTGTCTTCCATAAAAATCAAACTTTTGAAGATATTAAAGTAAAAAAGAAATTAAAAAACAATAACGATCTATTTCCCAGGCCAATAGCTAAAAATGGCTTTGAGTAAATGAAACCTGTAGGTCTTAGTGACGACCATCCTTCTTTGAACCTTTTGAACTGAAGATACAGAATCACAAAGTACTGTGCAAAATAACAGAAACCACATCAACTGAAAACTTTCAACAACAGTAAAAACTAAACTGGATATCAAATGTAAGTCAAAGAACAATGAATGACATAATCAAGAGGTTGATGTTCCACATTTCTACTTCAAATAAAAGGTTAAGAAGGAAGCTCCCATCAATAGTGAAAAGAACAATATCAGCTACTGGACTTGAGAAATTTTACTGAAAAATTGTTTTAAAAGATTTTACAAATTTCAACCAAACTGGCTGCAAGGCCAATGAATGGCAAAAGTTTTCTTATAAGGAAACAGCTAATATTACCATTACCATTCTAATAGATTGTGTTCCAAAAGCTCTCATCAATATTTTGACAATCAAGTTGGTTCAATTGTCATGCCAGAAAATCTTTCTTGTTAGAATCATTTTGCACATTTATAAGTCTACTATTCATCCATGCATTGTGTATTGCTGCTGCCATATCCGGTCTAGTGATCCTACGATATATCTTGAGATACCTGACAAAATTCAAAGAAGGGTTTGTAATGTAATCAATTCTGACCTGGCATCTTGACTTCAGTTACTTTCTTACTGACCTGATGTGGCTTCTCTCTGTTTTTCTACAAATATTTTCACAGCAATTGTTTTAATGTGCTTTCCTCCTTGGTGCCTTGACTGCATGGATTTAAGTGTACTGCTGTATTGGCAACAAGGGCTCACCGTTTTAATGTTGAACTAGCTAAATGTAACTATAAATTTTGTTCTAATAGTTTCTTTTCTTCTACTTCTCACCTTTAGAAGTCTCATCCAGTTTCTTGCTTCCCTACCACATACAATCTTTAAAAATTTAAATGCAATGCCAATTGCTATCTTTTGTTTTCCTGAAACCTGTTCTTTTATGTTTTTTTCTCCTCACTAAAGTCTTTTCATTCTCTTTTGCTTCCAGTAACTCCTTGTGCCTTAGTGACATTATCATCTTGCCTAGGATAAAATGATTTTAAAAAAACATGTTTGGTTTAGTCAACTTTGCTCAGATTTATAGAGCACCTAGTGTTAAATAAACTCCCCAACAATGGCTTGCAAGCATATTGACTATCCATCAATAAATATATGCTCCATGGAAATTTATTATTGCAATTTTTTTTCTTAATTTCACTTTTGATCTCTCTAAATGTGTTTCTCTTCACAGAATTATATAATGTGCCATTATTTTGTAAAAGCTATATATTTAAATACATATTTGCAAAACTTTTATATTTCTGGTCAAGTTTGAAGCATTGGTACTGATATTTTATCTGAGCTTCACTTATTAAATCATTCCCAAAAGACATTTTAATCATTCAAATTTTCACAGACAAATGTCTAAATTTTCTAGCAAAACTTGATGTATATTCACTGTGAATGCACAAACTCACTCACTTTTGACTGAGTAACCCTACTGGAGAATGTCTGTTTATACAGGTGCAGTAAGGTCCACCTTATTGATTGTCAAATTATATGAAGGCTGCACAAGAAGATATTCAAATTCCTGAATATTTTACAGACATACCCAAAAAAGAAATAAAATCCTACTTTATATCTCTTGGCTAAAATCTGTAGTAATCATTATAGACTGATCCTGAGAATTTGACATCATATTTTTATCATACAATGATGCAGAATTTTATTTTAATATAAGTATTCTGGATTTTATCAGTAAACCGAGAATCATAATAGTGAAGTTTTCTTTCTATAAGAAAAATTAATCTCACACACTTCATAAATCTCTTTCTAGAGATGACACCTTAGCCTTAAGTTTGATGCTTTAACCAGCAAGCCTAAACTAATCATAGAAGTAATTATAATAATATTTGTTAGATAAATTCTACAGTGACCTATTGTGCATTTCCTAATTGAATGTAACCAACTCACAGAACAGAAATGAATTGCATGGTCATTTTGATTTAATCTGGTTTCAGGCTTACAAAACTGCCATTTAGCTTAAATGTTTTCCTTCTTTTTTTTTCATCATTGCTACTTCTCTCTCTTATCAAAGTTCTCATATTAATTAACTTAATTTGATTTAGCAGGGAAAATCTTCAGTTCTGCCTAATACTTCCAAAAGCCTATAACAGTGTCAAATGACAAGAGTCTCTAAAGAACAAGGATTTGCTTTTTATCTCTCTTTAAAGAACTACAAAAAGATAATAAATGCTATTTTAGTTATGGTTTAATTATAGGAATGTGAATTTAAAAGATATCATCTAATTTGCATTTGACATTTTTTCTTCAATCAGGTTTCCACGATATCAAACATTTCATCATCACAACAATAATTTTGCAATCATCCAATTTACAAAATTTAGAAAATAAAAAAATAATTAAGCGTAGATTAAAATATATCTAAAAATAATTCATGTTTGATTAGGAAAAACAAACTTCTCCATCATGCTTATCTTTCAAAAGGCAAAAAGGCTCATTGCATCATTTTAACTTGAATCTTAAATAAATTAATATGGGTGTCTCCCAGGGCTCTATTCTTGGACCTACTTTGTTCCTAATTTTCATCAATGACCTTACTGATATCATCAGTTCTCAACTAGATATCTATGCTAATGACATAACTATATCTGACAGGTTTAATATGGTCAAATTGGCAGCTGATCTCAGAAATAGCTGTTGTTAACTGGGACAAGAAATGGCTTGTTAATTTTAATGCCTCCAAAATGAAACTGCTCTCTTTAAATCATATGAGAACCTTTTTTGTTTTCCATCAGTATGGATGATGCTAACTCTCAGGATAGTGATTCAATGCACATTTACAAGCAAACATTCTCCACTAGCATGAAGTGGAATGATTCTATTGAATCAACTACTGTTGACCTGTTGCTATGAAAATTGGTTCACTATGTCAAGCTAAGCAATTTTCTTGCCAGAATCTATCTTATAACTTTATAAGTCAACCATTTGTCCATGCATTGAATATTGCTACCACATCTGGTTTGAAGTTTCTGCTATGTATTTAGAAATTCTTGATAAAATCCAAAAAAGAATATACAATAGTATTGGTCCTGACATGGCATCGTGGCTCCATTCACTTTCCTACCACTGTGATGTAGCTTCCCTGTACCTTTTCTATCGATATTACTACGGTAATTGTTCTGATGAGCTTTCCTCTTTGGTATTTTGAATTTAAGCACATTACTAGATTATCAGCTAAGTCTTATCATTTTCCAGTTGAAATTGCAACATGTAACTATATGTTCTCTGCTAACAGTTTCATCTTACTTGTGTAACACTCTTCTGGCTTCTTGCTTTCCATTCAACTTTGATCTTCAAACATTTAAATATGATGTCAATCATCATCTGTCTCCTTAAATTATGCTCTTTTATTGTCCTCACTCCTTAATAACTCCTTAATTTTTCTCAGATTCTTTCACACTCAGTAACTACTTGCATTTTAGTGGCTTATTGCCTTGCTTGGGGTGAAATGATTAAAAAAGAAAAATTATGAAGAATGTATAATAGTTTTCTTTATTTAGTTTGGAATAGTTTCCTCTACACTGTGTATTGCTATTACTAGTGTTTCCACCTAGCATTCACATCCAGAAACAGACATGTTACACTGTGATACTTTTACTGAAACACTTTTATATACTAGTTTAAGAAATAAAGATGAAAGATATGATACAAGGTGACCATCCAAAAACTCAAAATGCAATACAATTAATTTTTAAAAAATCCTAATACAAACACTATCTGAACTGATATTACCTAAAATCATGGCTGCAAATATCATTCATTGGAAAGTGCAAAGATAATACAAATTAAATGAATTAAATCCAAATGATTTTAATCAACATCTAAAATTAGAATTTAATGTGTGTGTGTGTGTGTGAGAATGTGTGTGCGCTTTTAGAAAAAAATTTACCCAAGTGTAGGGGTAGGAATAGAAAGATATTGTCAACCATTTCCTTCTGCTTTTACGAAGTACTCTGAAGATTGTCATTTGGTGACTGATCTTTATTTTTCCATGACATGTTCACAAATATTCAACATCATTTCAACTGCATTGTCAACCTGGACTTTGTGTCCAAATTAACAATGCAGTTGATGTAATGCGAAAAGAGAAATAAAATTGATTTGGGCTTTAGTTTGGTAGACAAAACCAAAGCAGGGACATTCTTAGCTTTTCAAATTCAGTTCTATTCCTTTAATTTCTTTTCATATCTACTTTATATTTTAGCTTTGAAGAAACTACTTAGTGCCTGATTAGGGTTTAAAAATAAAGTATTTTATATGACAACATGTAAACAAAATCAATATCACTCACAGGAAAGCAATCTTCAAATCTATGATGCGTTACAAATTTCAATGTGATTGAACATGCAATGTTCAAACAAAAATAATATGAGATATTGTAGCCATCATCCTATAATCTATGAGTTACCAAAAGCAATGAGTATTTGATTTTGTAATCTGTTTGTGCATCTAACACATCAGCTATAATTTCTTTTATTTATTTCAATCAAGTCAAGAAAATAACTTGAGACACTGAAACAAAGTTGCTATGACAGATAGATGAAAGGAAATAAACATTTGGAAAAAGAGGAATCAAATCAAATAGGAATTCTTTGGAAAATTGTTTGGTTGATTTTCTGCAGTTTTCAAAGAGAAATCAGGGAGTTAAAGATGTCTTTCTTATCTAGTTTTATTCTACTATCATGTCTGGTTTTCTCTTCAAAAATACAAAAACAATTCCTTAAGAAAACATCTGCCATTTCAAGGAAATGTATATGAGAAAGTGATACATTAGTTATTAAAGTGTGAAAAGATAGTGAAAGAGAAAGAAAAAGAAACCAAGACAGGAAGAAGTGAGAGTGAATAGATGAAATAAATACAAAAGTATTAAACGAAGAGAGTGAAAGCGAGAAAAAATAAGATAAAATAGGGAAGAATGAGAGTGAAGAGACAATAACGAAAAATAAAAGGAAGACAGAGAAAGAAAATCAAGCAAAACTTAAAAGGGAAATGTAAACATTGATTGTTGAAAAAGAGAAATAAAATGACAGAAGAAATCTGAAAATATATTTACATTCAAGAAGAAAGGTTCAGAGAAATAAGATTAAAAACCAAATTAAAATTTATTTCTGTTTATTTTTCATCTTTTTCAATAAATTACTGAAGGTATAAAGAAGGAACAGTCTTCTTTTTCAGAATTCTGAGCTTTTCATTGTAATGTGTTTTATACAGAAAAGACCCTTGTAAAATTCTTTATCCTGTTAGGCAAATAATTTAGAATACAAGTGAAGCAAAACAGCTGTAAATTTTTCAAAAAGAAAGAAAGTGGCCATTACTCTCCAGCCCCAACTCTTAGAAACTGACAACAGCAGAAAACAGATACAGATCAAGTAGAAAGTCAAAAGAGAAAAAAATGTTAAAGAAAAAAAGGTGCATTTAAGAAATACACATCTTAAAGAGAAATTATCTTTATCTCAGAGAATGTTATTTAAAAAATAACAGGTTTTACTTACCATTGAAAAATATCCTACCAAAGTCCCCCATGAAGTTGAAAATCTTTCTTACTTATTCCTTTCCTCCTAATCTTTCCAAATTCCCATAACAAGTTCTACCCTTTCCCATAACAAGATTTTCTCTTTCTTTTAAAGTTGTTTCTAATCAAAAGAAATACAAATATAATTCTTGAACTACCTTATAATTCACCTAAAAATATGGTGATCCTTCTGAGGAAAATAGTATTAAATCAATAATTGTTGACCAAAGTTACACTTTTTAAAGCTGAAACATTCAACAGTTTGTTTTTTATATCATTTCAGCCCAAGCAAGGCAACAAAGCCACTAACATGATGTTGGGTTCACCGGGTGTGAAGGAATACAAGAAAAACATTAAGGAGCAAGAACAATAAAGGAACAGAAATTAAGATAACAGAAGATAATTCTCAAGTTCATAAAATTATTTTAAAACTTGAACAAGATTTCATTCAGTGAATTCAAATTGAAAATTCTAATTAAAATCTAACATTTTCAAGGTTTGAACCTGAACCCATCATTTTGCAAGTTTACATTTGAGCCAAGCATAAATGTATATATGAAAGTACATCAATAATCCATAGCCAAACGATGAAGAAAGCATTTATTTTTAACAAATATTTTTTCAGCATAGTTTTGTTTCTTGTCAATGAACACAACCCAATATTTATCCATTCATCAAACACATTATACAGTGAAAATTCATCTAATAACTGTGTCAGGTTATAGACTGATTGATCCATCCTATAAGTATTCCTCCCAAGATTATGTATATTTGAGCTGTGATACAACATCACTTATAAAAACAAAAAGCAAACATGACGAATTGTAAATACATTAAAATAATATTATGAAAAGGTTGGATTCTACCATCTCCATGTTCAATTGCCAAAAGATTTATACTAAATCAGATATGTCTACAGTGACATTATTAATGCAATTTAGAATAATCTAATAAAGTTTTATAACTAAGATATACAAGTAATTGGATTCAAGAGGTTTCAATGTTTGGGGGAAAGTGGAAAAAGATTTTTGGATGATGTGTTTTTATATATATATATATATATATATATATATATATATATATATATATATATATATATAACTTCAAATGATATTTTAGTAGATACCAATATTTGAGTAAATTCTCCATTTTTTTAAAGTGTGTTTATTTCACCTACCACCCTGCATATTCAACAAAATCTAAAGAAAAAGTGCCCTCTAGCAAGATTTGAACCTATGATCCCTTTGCAAGAGCAACCACTGTCTGATCCGGCATGCTTTAACCTCTTGGCTACTGAGATCTTCACAGTTCTATTTGCTTTTAATGCACATTCACTTGTTCAGATTTTCTCAAGCACCATATCTGCTCAGTTTCATATCCAAAACATAAACAAATTAATGGATTTTCTTTTTAATCCTACATATTATTAGTACTTTCAAAATTATCCTTAGTGAATATATATATTTGAGTTGATGCTACATTTTTTTAAGTGTTTATTTTGTCTACCGGGCTGCACATTTGAGAAAACCCATATATATATATATATATATATATATATATATATATATATATATATATATATATATATATATATATATATACAGAACACAAACAGGCATATTTGCAAGCCACACATTTTAGAATTTATAAACAAAGTAAAAATAATCAAATGGATATATTTATTCAACCCTTTTTCTTTCTTGTCTTTTAATACTAAATGTGGTTTCTCTGTTTTCATCAGAATTGTCTTACTTGCAAAAATATAAGTAGTCAATTGATGATTTTAT
>OZ038492.1:46731286-46768786 GCA_964036315.1 Acanthosepion esculentum | reverse complement strand
GGCCATAAAATGTCACAGAGGGATCAGGTATGATTAGAAGATGTCAGGAGACATGACAGGTTGATGGCAAATATTCAAATAAGAACAACTGCTGAGTGGAATCAGCTTTCATTGTTTATGTAAAGAAAACATAGTCTTCATAAAAAGAAAAATTCTGTTGATTCAAACAGAATATTCTACATCTGATCCTACTGTTTTTCTCTACAGAATGTATTTAACCTTCAACCAGAACAGAATAATTTTACAACTCTAATCAGGAGTAAAAAGAAAAACATCAAAATAAAAACCAGAAATAAAACAATGTAAGGTCTGTTCCCATAATAAAGTAGAAATAAATCTCTAGATTTCTTAAATTTAATAACTCCCATTCTAATTATTTAAACTCTCTGTAAAAGGTTTACTGAAGTAAGATTCAATACGAAAAGGAATCAACCAGTATATTACTGAAGAATAACACTTTTAAGGCAAACAGTCTTTGTAAGTAAAATGCTTAACATAAAAAAATACAGCATTAAAAAAAAAGTTCAAACACTTATCTACTTAACTTCAACTTCCATAGATTCAATCTGCTCATCAGAGTATTAGATAATCTAATTGAATATATTAACAGATATTGTATATTGAAGATTGCTCATTGTGTGGTGGGATTGTGCCTTTGAATATTTCTGTAGTGGAGTAGTGTCTTTGGATATTTCTGTGGTAGAGTAGTATCTTTGGATATTTTGGGGTTATATTCCAATTCCAGCCTAGGAGAGTTTTTCTCCTTTATTTCCAGAATAAGATTTACTTTCTAGATTATCAGTTAAGGTATGTTTCTTCTATTTTTCTTTTTTTTATTTGTATGTATGCCTACTTCCAAGAAAGGTCAGATGACACTAGAAAAATCAAGTGACATTTGGGAAAGGCCACAAAGTAGAGTGATATGGGTTGGTATCCTGATTTATAATGTGCATTCCCAAGGGACACAAGCAATGGAATATGCCCCAATAATGTCTATTAAGAGTGAGGGAAAATATGATCATCATTACATCAGAAACATAAACCCATCCAATAAAATGGGTTACTAGTGTTGACAACTTTGCAAATCTCAGACTAAAATTATTAAATTGATTGAAGGGAACCAGTGTCAGGATTAATTTTACAGTACACAAGATCATTTGTGTTTTCAACAGCATGAGCAACCACTTTTAAAAAAAAAGAAGAATGACATTTGTTTCCAATTGGATATGTTGAATGTCATCTTGACTTTCCAACTGAAGTTCACATTAACAATTGTCATTTTGTCAGTTAATTCAAATCTCATACAATTGAATTAAGGTTTTGTTTTGGGGAATATGACAACTGGTCTAATGAATATTGACTTCAAAGTTTTGAATACAAGAAGACATATATGATGATTCTATATTTTCATCTGAAATTTTCATACAGCATTCGTAGTGATAGGAAAGCAACAATGTCTGGTGATATTGTAGGGTAGTGCTGAGAAACCTAGGGCTAATTTTAATAGTGCTTTTACTCTGAAACAATGCTTGACCTGTAGGTCATAATCTGATAAGGAATCTTTTAGTGGTATAGTCATTGTTTTCACAGTAACATCTGTATGAAATAATTATTTAAAGAGACAGAAATTAAAAAAATTACTAAGCTTAGCCATGTTTGGAAGAAATCTATAATAGTGAAAAAGCTAACAAGGATGAAATTTACTAACAGCTGACATGAATGGGAGAGGTATAATACAATGCAGAATCTTCTGAAAATGCATTAAATTTGTAAAACTACATTTTTATATTTGAAATTTGAATTAATCTACAGACTGCTCATAAATTTGTAATTCATCCAAGCATTTGTACGAAACCTGCAAAAATATATCACTTATTTTATATTTTAAGGGGTTTTGAGTTTCTTTTGAGAATATATAGAATAATCAACATGTTTACTGTTATTACTCAATTTGGATTTTAGATATCTTTCTAGGATATTAAAACAGCATTTGGAATCATCTCTGCACTAAAATCTGTGATTAATAATGCTATATGGCCAACCAAATTGGCAAAAGAATTATGTTTAACAATATAATATAGAGATTGAGCTTAAATCACTTCCTTTCTGACAGTTATATAGTTTCTTTAATTCAAGTTCCCAAAATTAATTGTTCATACATCTTATTGGCTTCTGTCAGAGACTAAAGGAGAGATGACAACATGTTTTTGCTGCTTATCTAAATAATGTAGCTATGGGTGAACAGTTTGACCAAGGGCTCACCAACCCATCAACCATTGTGTCATATCAATAAAAAACAGTTTTATGAAGATATCTGCAAATGGGACTGCATGCATGGAAAAGTATGCCTTACACAAGAGGCATAAATGTGAAGCAAATATCAGCAAACTTGGTCAACATTTAAATTTTGTTCACCAGCTTCCTTTTTATGCTAGCAACAGTTAAATCAAGCATGTGCATATGTGCATGTTGTCTTAAATATAACAGAACGAGAATTTTGTTAATAATAATCCTCAATTTGTCATGTGTTTAGATAAATATTCAAAGGTCATGTATTTCTCCTTAAAGTCTCTCAGCAGCCAATTCCGCTAAAGTGTTATAATTTTTTTCCTCGTAGCTAGTTTGATATTTTATATATATATATATATGTATATATATATATAAATAAAAAGAAAGAACAGTAAGGTATATAATCCAGTGTTCTTATAGATATTTTTATTTTTTACAAAATAATGCTCAATGTAAATTTACAGAGCATTAATATTATAAATTAACTGATTTAAAATATGTTTTTTTTTCGCTACACTGTAATAACCATGTTTCAAAAATGGAAGCTAAAAGCTTTGAATTTAATTTTGTAATGAAATTAAAAACATTAGTTCCATTTCATCCTCAAGTGAATTTTGGAGTAACTTATTTTTAAATTTACTGAGTTTCAAAGGCATGGCAAAAATTCATAATTCACTGTTTCCAATATTACAGAGTAATCCACTCATCCAGACAAGGAGTGGTAGCGTGTTCATTTTCATTAACTTTTTTGTATCAGTTATTAGTTACATTTGAAAAAAGGGGTTATGTTTAGGAATGGGTAGGGATGTATTTTTCAACGAATTCTGACATCCGTTAAAAATGCATGTTGTCTGGGTTTTTAAAATTTTATTTTTAACGGCAAAAAATTCTTACGGCATTTTTTCTATTTGTATACTTAAAGATATTTTTGGGATGTTTAGGTTAGAATACATTTTATTTAAATACAATTTTTAAAATTTTCACTTTTAATTTTAATAGACTATATTTCTTTTTAAAAACAAGTAAATGTATTAGAATTACTTACAGTATGTAAAATTATTTTTTCACATCAAGTATAAGTATGTATATTACCAGGTCACATTTTTTAAAAATTTTATATATAAATATTATTTAAGTAAAATTTATGACAATGACGGCAAAAAATAGTTAATTTATTTCTCTGATTCAGTAAACTTCAAAATTCGTTTGAGGATGAAATGGAATTAATGTTTTTAATTTCATTACAAAATTAAATTCAAAGCTTTTAGCTTCCATTTTTGAAACATGGTTATTACTGTGTAGCGAAAAAAACATATTTTAAATCAGTTATTTTATAATATATATATATATATATATATATAAATGGACTCTACCATCATTTTGCTGTGTGAGAGTCCAGTAACTCAGTAGTTAGAACCAAACAGCCAGACTACCCACACATGTAATTTGATTATAGTGGTGAAGGCTTGTGCAGATCCTACCACACTTTTCGGAAGATCCAGATAAAGAAAACTGGTGCACATAATGTGCCAAAAGGTCTCCAAACCATCCCCCTCAGGTTTTGAATTTAGAGTTCTCCTTCTCTTGAACTGGTTACTGACTAAAGCTATAGGACTGTTTATCCTGTTATTCACTCATAACTATGATGGAATAGATTGATTCATACCTTTCGTAGGTGTATTTGTGCATAAGTGAATGTATTAACTCAACTGGAATTCAAACTTGGCTCTGATTTCTCACTCTGAGCCAGTACTGTACACACACACACATGTGGATGACTCTAGTTGTAACCTGAGTTTCATGCTCAAGTGAGTTTGAAATGACTCAATGTATGCAACAAAAACTGTTCTTGCCAGAAATATGGACATCTTGCTAAAAGACATTAAATTCAATCTCTTCACCATGAACCTTGGTATGGGCAACATGTGTCCGACTTCTCCTTGTGTTATGGCATGTAATACTACAGAGTAACTTCTCCCTTTTATCACATGTATCATAAAAAAATTGCAACCTAAAAATTACACACTCCAATACACAAAACAATATAAGTAAATTGTATAGAATTAACATACAATTTACTATGCCTTTCCTGTTATTTGTGTATGTTTTATTTCCTGTCAAGTATGCTTTTTATCTCTGTTAACACAAGATTAATTTCTGCTGCTATAAGGTGAGTGAACCCCCATAAACTCGAGTTATGACTAGAGCCATCCATTCCTAGGATTTAATGTTGGTAAGTGTTTTTTGCTTGGTCTAGGCAATCTAGGCTTCAAGCACTTTACTTTACCAAGTAGGTAAGTTTTGCCACATATAACACATGACCAATATAACCTGGCTCAAGTGATAGACAGTAATCAATGGTTGGATGATGATTATGAGACCCATGTTGAGTGATACTTGCATTAAACTGAGATGTAATTTGATGGGCATAATTAGCATCTTTGTCAATCACCAGAAATCTAATTTTGGCATCATCTGTTAGTGTGTCTAGTCTTCATGTGATTCTGTTATCTTTCCAGAATTCATATATTCCAAATAAACCCTTGCTACTGTTAGATAAGAAAAACAGAGCAGTTGTAACCACAGAGATAGAGTGTTCCTTCTTTCTCACCCGAACTATTATTAAATACTCAAATGATGTTAAATCCTGTCTGCATTCTACAACGACCGCAGTTACACTGTCTCTTTACCTATTACCTTAATTTACATCATCTGGTTTTAGTCCATTTCTACAAATTCAGAAGGATGAAATGATTCAGTATAATGTTTCTAATTTTGGGTATACTTCAGTTCATATATATATATGTAGACATAAAGACAAGTATTTGATGACATTTGTATTTTGCAGATTAGTATATATGACTGATAAAGAATCTTTTTCTTCTATATGCAGTGTCACTTCAGGACATTGGTGGTCATGGTTTTCTTACTCTTTGTAGCTCTTAGCAATGTTTATCTCCTTACTATGTCTCTCACTCTCTGTTCTGCCATCCATACGTAAGTTACTCACAGTTTCCCTCTGCCACTATTGCCTAAAATATGTCCTGTGAATGTCAGATTCTTCAAGCTATCTTTCCTCATTATGTGTCCTTGAAAATTGATATAGCATAACAATTCAGTCCTCTTTTCTTTGTTTCTAATGACATTTTTTTGTTTCCTAATACTTTTAATTTTTAGAAGGCATCTTCTGCTAATACAATACACATTCAGATTATTCACATTTTCTATCATCTGATAAAACACTTCCCAATAAAGAGTACTTGATTATATTCATTTAAAATATCAATTTTTTCAGGTGCTTCAATCTTTCACCTTTGCAGATTGAATGTTTCTGAAGATTTGAGAATGGGACATTTGAAGTAAATAAACTTTTAGATAAATTAAATCACAGATATCTATATATGACATGGATTTTAACAATGCCCTATACAAAAAATGTCTGAGAAAATTATTTTATGCCATTTGTTAGATGCAAGATTAAAGAAAATCTTAATTTTTTGAGCAATTAGAAATTTTCATTGATAAAAATAAAATAAAGTCCTAATATGTTTGTTTACTATTTTTGTAAATTGAAAATGTTTTGGTTTTGATTTTGGTAATAACTCAGTTCACTACATTTTCATTATTCATTTAATATGAAATTAATTTTGTGTAAAAGTTTAAAAATTGATAATCAAGATTTAAAATTTTTTAATGAATGGTAATTGCTAATCATAATTAGTGACTAAAGAACTTTCATAATTTTGTCAAAGTGGCTCATTAGTTTTGGACAGGAGATATTCTATTTTCATAACATTGGTTAACAGCAAATTAAAGTCAGAGAGTCACAAATCATCCAATACGCAAATGCACATATTTATGCAGTGTAGAGAGGCTTGAAAAAGAATGAAGACAGCAGGCAAATTTTAGTTTGTAGTTATAAAGTGAGACAGTAGCCAAAAAACATATCTGAGATGGGGATGGGGATGGGGGGGGAGAGAGAGATAGAATGTGTGTTTCTATCCAGATTTTGTTTATATTTTTTATTTTGTCATAATGTTTAATATTTGTTGTATTTAATCAAATAAAATTCTTTTAGATGAAAAGTGTTGTGAGAGCATCAATGATAGCAATCTAATATTAAATTGATTGATTTAATAAAGCAAGACCCAATGTTTCTCTGTAATGTAAGAACAGAATGCCAATTCTTGCATTTAAACAAGACAGAAAAAAAGAAATCATTATAGTTCCAAATACTGACTCATCCATTTATGAATTTATATATACCAGATGAAAAAATAAATAAAATATACAAAAACCCAACCCTTAATTTTCAGGAACTTAAACTACTATTTTAACTTTTAGATTTTGCTATTTGCTAGTAGCTAATGTGGTTTATGGAAGGTTTCATCTTATTTATCATCACCAATGGAGATGACAGATTTATAATTTAACAGAATCTCTAATGGTGACATGAATAATAAGGTAACATGTGACAAAAGAGTTAATGTCTTCTGAGGAAATATTTTAATCATATCAAATATTGTTTGGACACTTGAAGCATTGCTTCATTTAACATATTTTGATCAATCCTTTCTTCAGCCCAATGGACTAATCAAGCACCAGATGCACGAACACTCAAGTGATTCCAAATTGTACCCAGAATTATCAAATACCAATTTGCTAAACAAACAAAAGCACACAATGTTGAACTGCAAACTTGTCAAGTATGCAATATGCATAAGGTGTTGACTTCAAATTCCTCCTTCTCCAACGATGCTCCCTATTTCATCTCAGAGAATTCTCATGACAAGGACTGATGAACATATTAAACAAAATATTATGTTAATAAAAGCATTTATATAAAGAAGAATATTTACATTGTTCATAACTCTGTATCTGTTATGCATGCCATAGACACAAGTTTACATTATGTCAGATTTTATGATGCAAGTCAATATTTTCTCCAGAGAAATTGATATTAACCAATCCCAGTGGGTAAAATTTTCAAGACATATTAATGTGATAAACATACCAAGTGAATTTCAGTTCATTAATTTATAAAAAATATTCACAATAGCTTATTTGTGGGTAAGAGATTTTCTTGTATTACTCAAAGGTTGGAAATAAATTTATAAAAATAATTGTATAATTACTGATATTCATCTTTTTAATTACAGATACGTAAGTAATGTTATGAGTTGTAAGAAAGATATAACAATAAAAGAAAAAATATTGAAAATTTATTGAGTAATGGGTACACAACATTGGAAATTGCAAAAAAGTTGAACAAAAATCATAGAATCATAAAAAAAGAAATTGGAAATACTTGTAAAATAAAAATAAAAAAAACTGGTTTTACAAATATAACCAAAAAGGATATTAAGAATATTGGTTAAAGACATGAAAACAACCAAACTACCACCTTTAAGTAAACCTCACAAACAGAAATGTGTAAGTTGGATAAAAATATATAAAAACTGATTTCTCAAAAGTAATTTTTAGTATGAATGTAGGGCTACATTGGATAGATCCAATTGGTTAGACATAGGGCCCTATACGTAACTTGTTAACCAACACAAATGACAACAAGGATAGGTAGAGTAATGTTCTGCACTAGTATTGTAGGCAGTAAAATTATAGGTCCCTTAAAATTTGATGATGATTATATCAAGATGAATACAGAGAATTATTGTAACTTCTTGGAAATGTTTTTGTCACAACTAAGAGGTTCTAAACTAAAGACAACATTTATGCAAGCTAATACTCTAACACATTCTGAAAATCTGACTATTGTTCATTTAGTCAAAAAAATATTTCAGAGACACCAAAACAACAGATTAGCATCCAGCATATATAAACAATATTTAAGCAAAGACTATAACTGAAAAGCAACAAAACTGTTGCAAGTAATCTTAAAATCAAAACAGTACAAAAGTAAATAAATGTAAGAAAGACTGATGAAGGTTACAATATGTCAAGAAACTCATATTAATATGTAAAATATTTAAATACTTTATTTACATATATGAGATATTGTGTTAATGAAATATGACCAATATCTTTTACATTCATTTATAAATAAAACTGCATGCTGCACCTTTATATTTCTTATAAGGATAGATATTATAAGTTAAAAAAAGTCACATAATAAAGTATAATTTTATGTTATTTAAAAATTCCTAATATAGCAACACAGAAAAGTGTTCCCGTTGATTCTAGGATAAATATAAACAGTATTCATTTTTTGTGTTGGCTCTGAAGTTTAAGTGATGTTGGGTCCCTTTATTTTACAAGAACTGAACCTACAATAAAAACTGAAAACTGTTCTAATTATGTTCAACCAAATCATATCATAGAAATGTGGAACTGTTCCTGTTTGCTATAAAATAAAATTTATTTAAGTTTTAAAATTTAAACAAAAAAATATTGTCTTCTTTCTTTTATTTCCTGTTAAAATTTGTTAATTTTATTTAAAATTTTCCTTTGTGGAATTTAATAACTTTTCAGTATGTTTATGTAAGGTCTAAATCATATGCATTTTAAATGCCAGATTTTAAGACAAGTGCACAAAAAGTTAAGAGAATACAATAGTCTTTCCAAAAAAAGTATCAGACTTGGATGAGCCAATTAAATATAATTGCTAGTAAGGCAGCTGCATTTGCTTTGAGGAATTAGCTTATAACTCTCATCAGAAATTATTTAATGATCTTGAAAGAAAACTCATTAAAATATTTCAAACATATTTTAAATCAAAGTATTTTAGTACAAACTCTTTAAAGTTCATTTTCATTTGTTTTCTGGTCATACTGTTTCAAATAAGTTAATCTACCACCTACCAACTGAGGCCTTATCTGTACACCCCTGCACAGGAAAATGGAATAGTCTTAGAAGGCATCATAGCCAATATTGTGGTGTGAAGATTAGATTGAAATAACTTTTTAGAAATTGACATTTATAATGCAAAATCTTCCTCATTCACATTCAATAATTAGTTAATCAAATTGAGAGTGGTAGAATATTAAAATAGATTCAGAATATTGAAATTACAAGGAAGTCTTTACTTTTTCAAGTCTTAAGAATAGTAATTTGAATTGCATTAAGATTAAGAATTGTTATCCAAAGAATGAAAATATAAATATAAGAATCTGAATGAGAACATTGGAATTTGCTATAAGTTCTTCAAAATTCATTTTTAAAACCAACCTACCCTCACTATTCTAGAAGTGATTGCTGCTGCAGGGAAACTAGGGAGAATTAAATCTACATTTTGCAAAACATGATACTTTCTCTTCATTGAACTTGTCATGGTTTTGAGCTCAACACTCTTGGAAGAAAGCAAATAATTGAAGAACAAAAATAAGCAAAAAACTAATTTCTTCACAACACACACATAAATTCCAGCATGAACAATAAAGATATAACAGGAGTTGGTTTGAGGCAAGGAAGGAGTGATTTCAATATTGCTTGTACAACAATTTATACCAAACCCTTCCCACACAAAAAAAAATAGTTCTTCTTTGTCTATATATAATAGGTATGTTTAAACAAAAAATATATATACAAAAACATCTTCCCATGATATTTCTGTTCTTATAATGAAAACCAGTTTTGTTCCATGTTAAGAAAATTGCCAAAACTAAAATAAAAAATAAAGAATTCTTAAAATAAATCAAAGGAGATGAGTCTATTCTTTGATTTATCTTAAGAATTCTTTTCATGGAGAAATTCTAAAAAAAAACCCTCAATGCCTCCTTTTATATAAACAATGGTATAGAAAAGTCATTCATAAAAGCAATGTCTTATATTCTTGTTGGTCAAGATATAGATGTCTGGCACTTATTCACTTTTGATTCATAAAAAGCATCACAGAATTGTGTATGCTTTATAATAGTACAATCCAAAATACAACCTTTTTGCTTTTACACAGTTAAGAATTATTACATCTATTCATAACACAACCATTTTTAAATCCTAAATATTTATGATGGTCACTTGAGAATTCATGATAGAAACACATTTTGTAAATAATTCAAAAGTAATTGAAAAATATAAAATAGTTATTTAATGTCACCTCTTCATTCTTTCTTTTTTAATGTAAGGCTACAATGAATGGAAAATACAATTTTTGAACTGTAATTGAATTGTAGTAAATTTGAGTCAATATTTCCATGGGTGACAATTTGGAAACAAAAATAAGTGTTAGTAAAAAACAAATATTAAAAAGAATCAAATCTGATTTATATTTTTAGATTAAATGTTTATAAGTTCAGAAAAATAATTTAAATAATAAAAACATATTAATAAAAGAACATACATCCTGTTCATTGACACCTTAATCACTAACAAACTTTCTCATATTTTAATAATATTGTAATAATAAGAATTATCACCCTAAATGAGAACGTATGCAGAAATCTCTGACCAAATACTTACTTGCCAAGAGAATATAACTCTAAGCATGCAACATTCACACTTCTCAAGTTCACACTCCTCTCTGGTTTTTTGAACAAGAGTAAAGCTTAATCCATTATTTCCTGTTTAGGATTGGATTTCCAGTTCCTTCTAAAGTCTTTTCATTCCCTTTCAATCCCAGTAGCCCCTTGCATCTTAGTGGCATTATTGCCTTGTTCAGGATGAATTTATTAAAAAGAAAAACAGAAGCAAAAACGGGGCAAGTCTAATTTAGATTTAAAAATAAAATTAGGGAGAAGTCTAGATTTTCAGAAAATTCTCTATAGAGTGAAATGCCATGACATATCTATCGCACCAAGTACATTACATTAATATATGTGTTCATATATATCTTCCTACTTAAGTATTTGTGTATATGTGATGTTTATAGACTCCCTTAAAGGATATCAAATGTATTGTCATCAGTTATTTGCTGCCCACAAATCAATTGATGATTCTGTTGGCATAGAGAAACTATATCTGTATCATTGAATGACGAATTTTAAATGTTTGATTTACTAAACCAGCATTGTGTCAATAATAATTTAATGTTACTCTTTTCTCTTAGCTAAAAAAATTAATTTCCTGTCACTTTAATTTCAGTAATTCAAAAAATCATTTTCATATCTTTCAAAGATTTCTATCACTAAATCCTCACATTACCAGGCAATATTTTTCACAGTGAAATAAATTTGTAACATTTACTATATTCTGCACACAAAAGCTGATATGGTTAATGAGGTTAACTCTCAGCTTAGAGAAGGTGTTTAAATACAAGACAAACACCCAAATTCCAGTACATTAGTGTTGAATAAATTATGCAATTTGTATAAAATCATAAATGACTAAAAAATTTGTCAGTACATAGTATTAGGAAATAATAACTATATTCATGATACTTTTTATAAGAGTAGATGGAGATTCTAATTCCTTCTTCTGAGTAATAAGGACCTCAAGCTCTTAGATAGTGCTTAGAGCAGCTGCTCTGATCAACAGTCACATAATATTGGAGTTCTTGCAGTACTATGTCGTGCAAGGATAGGTGTCTTTGCAAGCATTTCTAGTGAGCAACCCTGAAGTCACACTATACCATTGTCTCCAGCAACTTACAGCCAACTGTAATAATAGTAGCTGCCAATTGTCAAAAGCAACATCTTTTGAGAATTGGCAGCTACTATTATTCTTGGCCTCTTCCCTTTCACTCCCAGTAACCCCTTGTGTCTTAGTGGCATTATTATCTTACTTAGGGTGAAATGATTGAAAAAAACAAACTTTTATAAGCAGAAACATTTCTATGCTGATACACTGGAAAAACTATAACTTGGTAACTGAAATATATCAGGAGAAAGGTTTTTGAATATTTTTCATAAACATGTATTCTTTATATCCATGGTCTTTTGAAACAACTTCTTACATGTAGATTTACCATCAAAGCATAAAAATAATTTCCATAAATAAAAAATGCTCGGTTTAAATCTAACTTACTAATATTTTGTTTAAGGCAAACTTACAATATTTTGATAGACAAAATTACAGTGGTTTCATATGAAACATTTTTTTCCCAGATTTAGTCTGTCAAAATTGATATGTGCCTTTGATGCTTTCTATAACACTTTAATTTTCTTTTCGTCTTTTTGAATAATTTTTTAACTAATACAAGGTACAAGGGCTATACAAGGTAGACAGTTACTGAATTAAGTTGTTGTATGAATATAAGCAGAGGGGATAAGTGAGGATATGTAGAATAGATAATGATGGACCCTAGATTTGAAGAGGTTAATATTGTAAAGATCAAGGAAGCATTCACTCAGGAGTTTGTTCCATAAATCAGCAGTTCTTGGAAAGATGTCCAAAAGGAACTTTCTTCTTACTAATAGAATAGGGATGATCTATCTCAATCAGTGTATGTGACAGGTCTTAGCTGGGAAAGTCTGAACTGGTGAAACTTATGAATGTAGCTCATCAGAACATTTGCTGTGGAAATAATGCTAGAGTAGTGAGAGGTTGGTGACATTTTTTTCTCTGGGAAAGGGGTTGTAGTGTGGAAAATAATTCCTCACCCACAAGATCACATAGATGGTTTTGAATTCTATTGAGGATGGAAAGTGAGGTTTGGTAGCTCCAGCCCAGATATAGCACTAGTATTCCATTTTTGGTTTGATTTGGTTTTTATAAAAATAGAGCATAGCAGAAGGAGTCAAGTACTTTCTAGAATGGTACAAGGAAGTGACCATTTTACCAGTATCTTTAAATTTGGATCATATATATGTGCTCCACTTAGAGGTCTGGAGTGAAATGGTATCCCAGTAGACATTTGAAACAATACTCTCCTTGAGAGTACAACTGTTTATCATGATAGGAAAAAAACTCAAGTTCTACTTGGTGACGATGAAGGGTTATTAGCTTGGTTTTGTGAGGTATTGAATATTACAAGCCAGTTCCATTCCCAATGAGCTGTGAGAGCAAGCACAAAGGAGAGATCAGCTGCTAGGCTATGTCATCTAGATATTTGGAGGTGCTGCCATATACTGTTGTATCATCTGCATAGATATTTACTAATGTTCTGAGTATGTTCTTTGGAATATAATTAATACAAAGCAGAAAAAGGGTAGGACTGAGAAGAGAACTTTGGGAAATGTCTGTATTGTTCTCATGGGCTTCAGAAGACTGGGCTTATGGCTACATCACATTGAAACACTGTCCGATCACCTAAGTTGAAAATTCCTGTACGACCACCTAAGTTAAGTAACATCAAGCCTGGTCAGTACCGAGATGGGTTACTGCTTAGGAATACTAGGTGCAGTAAGCTTGGATGTGTGGGTGGTGTAATGGATAATGGCTTGGAATTGTTAATCAGAGAGCTGAGTTCCAATTCCTATTGGGTTCATTTTATTCACTTACATGCAAATACTCTTGGGAAAACCATTATTATCACTCCCACCAAAAAAAAAATTCTTACAATCTCAAAAATATTTTTTTGGCTTTAAATAACCTGCAAAGGGTTGATAATCCATAAAAAACAAATCAATAAATCAAATCAGAAGACTGGCCATTAACAATTACCTTCATGTTAGGATGAACTTGATGATTTTGAAAACTCTTCCATAGCTGCAACCTCCTATGCTATACCTTGTCAAATGCCTTTGATATATCTAAGGCAATCACACTCATAATGAATAGTAAGTAATTGTATTAATTTTAAAACTATTGACTGGGAGTAGAAATAAAATTCATTATGCAATAATTTGATACTAAAATCCATCTTAAAAAAGAAAAACATTGTCTTGTTTTATATTTCAAGAGCTGCACTTAGTCTGGCTTCCAGAGTTGCTACTGTCAAGAACATTTAAAAAACATACTGGCCATTACTTCTTTTTCATTAGAATAATTGGCTTTAGAAGCTGAGATTTTCTCTGACATGGAAATCATGTCCAAATATGTTTTTGCTTATGAAACCTTCACACTTTAATTAGTCAATTCTTTATCAAGACTAATTAACCAAACAACTAATTATGGAATTATTTTTTTAGTGGCAAATGTAGTATTATGCCAGAATAAGCTTCACACACAATTTCCTACCAGACCAAGGAAGCCAAGTGCAAACTGACCTGAGATGACCCTCAGCTGGGGGTGGAAATCCATGATTTACTCATTGTCAGTGGTGACCCCAAGAAGCCTGGATGCACTTGATATAACATGCATGACGAAAATCATTGGACAGATGAACAACTGCTCTCAGTAACAGTTGAGTAGTGTTGAAAACATAGTAGAACCAGAATGTAGGGCCCACATTTGGACCAGAAACAACAGAGTCACTCATATGCACTGTTTGATAGTAACTGACAAAGTATTGAAGTGAAATGTGATTGTTGTGTTGTGTAAAGTTCTCACAAGCATGCAGTGTAGTCAGGGAAATATAACTCACTCATGAGTAGAGAAATCTTCCCACTTATATACAATCTAATTTGCATATGACCAGATCTCCTGGAGCCTTAGAGGCTTTTTGCCCTTGATAGATCTGCTATTTCTAGGAACCCCTTCAGGAGGTGTACTGCTTGTCACATGATGATTGCCTACATTCCTCTTAATGAGGTATCTCAGTGTTACTGAATTTTCTTCATTTGAACCTTCCTTATGTTCCTCATTATAACTAGACACACTCATTCTCTCCTCCCCTTCACTTTAAAATTCTTAGTGACCATCCTGATCCCTCTTTTTGGCACCAGACTTTGCCTCCATTTCAATATCTTCTCTTCACAATCTAAACTGGTCTTCATGAGCTAACATGCCCTGTCCATTTTTTGTTAATATTGCTATATTAAATCCTTTTTGCACTACAAATTGTGCTTTCTCAGGATTTGAATCCTTATTCTTTTTGTAAGTTATATTCTCATTTGTTGAGAAGGACATGATTATTGGGGCTCTAATTTGCCTTCCAATCAATGCGTTCTGCCTGCATATGAAATGGTCCTGTAACTTAAAAGCAATCTTGGCAGGTAACTTTCTAGGCTGCAATTCCATGGAGAGAATGTTTTCAATCCAACTTTTATCATCTGGACCCTCCTCTCCACAATTCCATTTAACTGAGGATGATATGATGATGTTTTGTATAACCTACATCCAATTTATGTTAACCATTTACCCAAGCTTTCTTCAGTAAATTCTGGTGCATTATCTGACACAAATGACTTGAATATGAGCCTACTAGTATGAGGAATAGGCCTACATTTTTAATGTATGGATCCTCTTACCCATGGCTCCTTCTCTTTTGGCCATGTATGAATCTTGGTTTGCCTAAAGCTCTTTATCTTTGCACACTTAGAGCATTTTCTGACATAATCCTCCATGACACACATATAGACTGGCCACCAGGCTTGTAGTTTCAACCTCAGTTTGCTTAATAACATCTTTTCTTAATGATTTTGGTGGTACAATAAAATCTCCACTACATATACTCCTCTTTCAATTATTTATCTGTGCCTTACTTCCTTAAAAGGCCTTTCTGCCACACAGCAATTGCTCTATACATTATTCCATATTCTATTCAGTACTCTTTTTAATATAGGTATTCCTCAGTTTTAAACTTGAGCTGCCTGAAGGATAACACAGCTGTCTCTACCCAGTGCAAAATTCTGTCTTTATAACTGTCCTTTGTTTCAACATTTGAGAATTAAAATTCAATCTTGACAACGTGTGTCTATGCGTGGAATGGTATTTCCTTTAATATACATGTCGAAATCAAATGCCATAAGCTTAATCACTCACCTCAAAATTCTGGACAACATGACTTTATGCAACCCTTTCCTCAGGTTGAAAATATACTCTTGTAGTCCGACTTTAGTAGAAATTTCATACACAATAACAAATTGTGCACCCTTTCAGTACTCCAGACAACAGCCAATGCTTCTTTTTCTAATAAGTCTCTGTCATCTGGCAAGACGTCATATAGTCATTCAAGTAGCCTCCTCTATATTTTACTCCTATTTACTCCTCCTTTATATTTACTATCAATCAAATTATTTGACTCTTGCCAATGCCACAAAACATCTCATCCAAGTTTCAACAAGATTAAATATCCTATCATTGATGCTAAGTTCTTGTGTCATGTAAAGTTCTCACAAGTACACGGTGTACTCAAGGAACGATAACTCACTCATGAGTGTAGAAACCTTCCCACTTATATACAATCTAATTTGCATATCACCACAGTGATGTTAAATATTGAAGATTTATGTTTCATGTTATCATTTAAGCAGCACCATGACTTCATTAAAAAAGCTAAAATGTATACAAAATATAAATCAATCTCCCAATGTATTCATGAGAAAAACAAATCAATCTCCCAATGTATTCATGAGAAAAACAAACTCAAGAGAATTACTTACTCTTTGGTCATCAGGAGACCATACTCCACAGGTTATGGAAGCATTGTCCAAATTCAGCATGGATGACCAGTACCTTTGCCCAGCAACAGAGCCCACCAGCACAAATCCATCCCAGTAACATATAAGCGCCATGCGGCCATCATGTGACCATGCAAAGTCAGTAACCTAGAGAAGAAATAAAAAAAGACAAAATAATTCTTCACAATAGAAACAAAAATCAGAATGTCTGAACTAGATTTCATTTCATGAAAACTTTTATCAATTTTTTTCAAGCCTAAAAAGGATGAAACTGGCAAAGTATTAAATTCCATAAAAGACAAACAAGGTTATTATTTGAATGTTAAACTTATTCTTGAATATGTACTCATCATATCTCACTAATAAAATGTAAAGACAAGAATTTGTAAATGGTAAAATGAAATGATTTTAATCTTATTCAAAAACAGATTAAATTGTATTTCAATCATTAATGTTTTCAAATATATTTTTATCTATCATAACATAATAACTTTGATATAACTTCATAATTTACTCATATTTAAATTGTGTTGTAAATAAAATTCCTATAAAGAAAAATATTTATCACCATAAAGAAAAATATATAATTTAAAATTTATTAATTTTCTAAAATGTACATTGGATTCACTCAAATTTGGAATAAATATGTTACTTCTTATAAATGTAAATAAAATTTTTTGTCAATATGATATTAAAACTTTATTTTTTCTTAAAATTTGTATTTTTATTTCCTACAAATAATTAAAAAGCAAAATGAAGAAAATATATTTTTAATTAGCTACTTTCATAACAAAATGGATGTTATTGTTAACATACACAGTAAATTAACTTTAAATTATAATTTTAAGTAAAACTAACAAAATCATTATTTTCTAGAATTTTCTTAAAATAAACAAGCAGTGGAAAGAGAGAATATGAAATTAGATTTCTGATGTTATTTATAACAATACATTTTTTCCAACGAAATGCCATATTTTGTGAATCAAATAAACCATAAAATTTTCCTTTTATTTTATAAATATGAATATTTAATGCAACAAAGTTTAATGCAAATTCAGTTTACTATTTAGGCACTATTATTAATGTAACTTTTTCACAGTTACAGTGTGTGAATTGTATAAAATTAGAAATAGACTATCGTATTAAGACAACCTGTTTTGTATAAATCATATTTTTCATTGCTAATCTTCTGTACTTTATGTACAATTGACTTTACTGTTTATCACTTCCTATTGTATTTACATCAGTAGAAGAGCCAAAAAGTAATTTTTGAAACATTTTCTTTTTTTGAATCAAAATGTCAAGAAAAAATTGTTTTAACTCTGCTGCTGATAAAGCAGAATACCTTAATTCAAAATTCTCTTCCAACAGAATCTTTATTGAGAGATATCCATGTAACTCCATCTATGGTTTCTGCTAATATCGCCAAACTAGAATCCCACTAGGTAAGATTTGGCAGTACCCTCGCAATTGTCTTAAGGAAATGTATTCCTGAACTGGCTCCTGTTCTATTCAAGCTCTACAAATGCCTTGCTGTTTTTTTGCTTCCAGCTTGTTGGAAATCCTCTTCTGCAGTAGATGTCTTTAAGAACACTGGTGAACCTACTGATCACTCAAATTATCACTCTATTTGTATTTTACCTGTTTTTGGAAACATACGAAAGGTGTGTTCATTTGTTCTTCCATGCTACCATATCCATGTTTATGACAGTTGTTAACTAGGGCAAGAAATTCATAATTCCTCCAAAATGTAACTGCTATCTTTTATTCATCATAGAGAACTATTTTTGCCTTTCATCAGCATCCAGCAGAGCAATTCTTTGCAACTTGTTGGTCTCATGTTTTCTACTGATATGAAGTTGAATGATTATATTGAATCAATTGTGAGGTCTGCTGCTAGCAAAGTTTGTTTACTGTGTCATGTCAGACAATTTTCTCTTACCAAAATCTTTCTTGCATGCTTATAAATCATCCATGTATTGAATATTGCTGCCATATTTGGTTTGGTACCCCCCACTACATATCTCAAGATCCTTGACAAAATTGAAAGTCCTGACCTGGCAGCTTGACTTCAGTTCCTTTCCCCCCACCATGGATTGGCTTCCCTCTGTCTCTACAAATATTTTCATCACAGCTGTTCTAATGAACTATCCTCCCAGGTACCGTGACCACATGAATTTAAGCGTACTACTAGATTGGCAACTAGATCTCATCATTTTGCTGTTGAAATAGCTAGATGTACAAATAAATTTTATTCTAATAGTTTCTTTTCTCAGACTTCTTGCCTGTGGAACTCTCTTACAGTCTCCTGCTTCCCTGCTATTTACAATTTTCAAAAATTTAAATTCAACATTGATTGCCATTTTCTATTTTACTGATACTTGTTCTTTTATTGTCCTTTCTCCTTATTAGTGTCTTCTTATTCTCTTTCACTCTCAGTAACCCCTTGTGGCTTAGTGACATTATCACCTTTCATGGGGTTAAAAAAATTAATTCACATGATACTATTCAGTGATTCTATTGGACAAGCATATTTATCTTTCACAACATTTAAGTTACCAATTTTGAACCTTTTAATAAAAGCCTTTATTTTATGCAAAATCGTATCTTGTTTCCATTCATCTTTATCAAGTGTTTTTACTGGGGAATTTAACTTGTAACTCACTTCTTTCTACAGTCACTAGAAAACTATCAGTACTGGAAGAAAAATATAATCAAAACTGTACATAGAGAAACTCATGCAGTTTTTTTTATCATTTCATCCCAAGCAAGGTGATAAAAGCCACTAAGATACAAGGAGTGAAACAAACAGAGCAGACAATAAAAAATCAGGATTCAACAAGATAGGTAACAACTGACATTACATTTACATTTTTGAAGATAAAAGTTGACAGGAAATCAGGAAGCTGGAAGGAAGTTCAACAAGTGAGAAGTGTGGAAGAAGAAAATATTAGTATAGAACTTATGGTTACAATTAGTAATTTCAACAGTGAAATTATAAGACCTAGCTGTTAATCTAGTACTACTGTAGCAGAGAATATAAATATGAAATGAATGCCATTTATTGACTAGTATTACACCATACCAAAAATAAATGATAGAGCAAGTTAAAGATCTGAAGCAAGGATTTACAAGTATAATCCAGTGGGATCAATTGATGCTTACAACTTACTATTCCACTGATTCCTGGCTAGTTCAATCAATAGATTTGCACTTACAAAAACCATTTGTTCTGTTATTGGCCTGAGGAACACTCTGAGGCAGGGATCATGGCTTTGGATTAGTTGAGGCTATAACATGAAATGACAGCTGGTCAAGAGTTATGGTTCAAACATAACTAAAGGATTTATTTTTAAAGAGTTCTGATAACATATTAGAAAAAATGTAGATATAAACCACTACCCTCTTCATCCAAATTTATAGTAGTAAGATCTCTCTCTCTCTCTCTCTCTCTCTCTCTCTCTCTCTCTCTCTCTCTCTCTCTCTCTCTCTCTCTCTCTCTCCTCTCTCTCTCTCTCTCTCTCTCTCTCTCTCTCTCTCTCTCTCTCTTCTCTCTCTCTCTCTCTCTCTCTCTCTCTCTCTCTCTCTCTCTCTCTCTCTCTCTCTCTCTCTCTCATATACTACTTTGAGATATACATATTGTTCCAAGTTATGAAAGAAGTTGAAATTTAAAGAAATTAAGTGTTTGTGTTTATTCCACCCTTCAATGTACACCATATTACAATGCGTGTCTGTTTTGATTGATGCATGCAAAATACATGTGCATTCCTATCCTGTTTTTCAATCAACAACATGAAAAATATAATGTGGTTGAGTTGTCCCAGAACAGCAAAGATGGTCAATATTCTCATCAATCTCTCACAAAATGAAGAATTTGAAGTCACCCTAGAATGATTAACAGCTAAAGGAAGGATCATCTTTGCTGTAAGCAATGTGGATGACTGAGAGTCATCATCTATCATTTCCTTCCATTATCACAGAATCTTTCATCATCTAATACTATTACAAGTACCCCCTCAAATAAGGTTACAGACACTTCCTCAAAATAAGGCTTGAAGAATATCAAAAAGCTATAGCCCAGGGTGAAGATATGAATTCAGGAATATAAAACAAAAGGAGAGTATATCAATATCTGGAATAAAATTGATAGGGAAGAATATTGGAAAATATGGAGATTGAAGGAATCAGGACATGCTATTTTCAAGCAATCTTACAAACAAGTCAAGCATAAAAACGAATATTCTAAGAGAAACATGAGCTTTAAGACTCCTAAATTCCATTCCAGAGTGTCTTATGAGACAGCAGACTTGTGGATACAAATACTGTCTATTTCATGCCATAATCTAGAAGAAAATCCTATTTGTAAATACAGCTCAGTGGAGAAGCATTACAGCATTATATATAGAATTAGTAGAGAGAAAGGAGTAAGGCAGTGGCACAATATACACCTTAAGAGCAAAGTGTACACTGACTCAGAACTTGGAATAATAATAAGAAAACTGAGAATGCAATACAAAAATGGTAACAGTACTTTCTTGTGGAAATTTTCTAATATGTTATTTTTTTTCTATTTTCTTAACCTATAACTTTTCTCCAACTTTTGATTTTTGTCCAGTGTAAAAAAATATCTTTTACCAATGAATATAACATTGAAGAACTTCAGCTGTGGACAGTTTAACAATAAAAAGATTGAATCACACTTGTGAATATTAGTGACTAGTATCAAATCACAAGCTACAATTCTTATACACACTCACATCATATACACATGTTCACATTTTTTAAATTGAACTCATTGGTAATAATTAGTATTCAATCCCATCAAATAATAAGTACAAGAGATCATGTTGTTTACATGACCACATCAGTTGCAAGCAATCATTCAGGCTGAAATCAACTTGGAAAATCTTTTAATTGTTAAATGAATTAAGAAAGGCTTTGCCTCATGTGAATCAATCTTGGTCATGAAATTGAACCCATTGGTAATAATTAGTATTCAATCCCATCAAATAATAAGTACAAGAAATCATGTTGTTTAGATGGCCACATCCTTTCATAAAACTGAACAATGAAAGAGATTAATATTTCAGAAGCAATAAAATTATGCAATAAGAAGTGGGAAATATGCCAACATTTCTAGACAAAATGTTTAAAATAAAATCAGTTATTGAAATTATATTTCTTCAGAAAAGTCAATAAGAAAGGTTCCTTTTGGTCAGCTCTGTGAAGCTGAGCAGCAGCTGAGAAATGTCACTAATTAGTGAATCAGTATCAAGTGTCAGACAAAGGTGACCTTGGACAATGGATGTTTAACTGGCATAGCAAAAGACTGCCATTTAATTTTTGCAATAAATCACTCTGAATTTCTGAATATGATATCTGTAATTATCTTATTGGTGGTTATAAAAGAACAAATCAGTTGAATAAAGAACAAAGCAGTGACATTATCAGGAAATGTACATTTTTATTGTAAAGTCATAATGCATAAAATCTTTCTGACTTATTCAAAAATGTAGGGTATCCATAATGTCATTTTCAGAATTGACTATTTTTTTTCCAGAACAAGAACTGAACATCTATTATCTAAGATGAAGTGCTTTTTTGTGTAATGCTTATTTCCACATGGAAATGTTGAATGTCAAATGTTGCAAGAAAATCATTCAACAATATTCCTTGCAAATTCCAAAAGACTGAGCTATCAACTTAACAGCCTAGAAAAGACACTTGGCTACTAATTTCTGCTTGGGGGTGTTATTGTTTGGTCAATTAACTAATTATTAGCAAGTTTCTGGAAAGTTCTCAGCTAACCCTCTTCCCAAAATGACTAAGTATCAGATTTATTTCAATTCCTTCTTGGTCAGGCTGAAAACTCTTCAACACCCATTTGCACATATCAGTCCAGAAAACTAGCTAGATTTCTTTTGAATGATTTTATAGAATTTAATAAACTGATTCAATTTTAATCTTCAGTCAAAGGTAGAATAAGAAGATCTATTTGAATTGCTAGGAAAACTTAATTTATTTGGGAAAGATATTGGAATAATCTAGAATATATACTGGGAAAAATTAACTTTATACATGAAAAATGAAATGAACAAGCACGTAAAAAAAGAAAGGAACATAAGACAAGGATGCATCTTCTTGCCAGATTTATTTAGCCTTGACAACCAGACAATCTTAAGACTAGAAGTCCTACTAGGATCTATTATTGGTGAGCACAAGCTTAACAGCATAATATATGCAAATGACACCATGTTGATGGCAGACATGAAAAGAAAACTGCAGGAACTGCTAGACAAGGGAGTAAAAGAAAACAGGAAGAATGGTAAGAAGACAGAAACTATGGTTATATGGAAATAGAACAGCCCAAGATGTGAGCAAAGAATTAGAGATGCCAAAATTAAGCAAGTACCAAAATTTAATAGGAACAAAGAAAAGACTGCTTGAATGCTATGCAATAACAATATTCCTATATGGCAGTGAATGCTGGAAAATCTCTTCACAGATGAAGAGACTTGAAGCAACAGAGATGTAGTTCTACAGAAGAATGCTGAGGATGTCATGGACTGAACATGTAAGTAACAAAGAAGTTTTAAGGAAAATGGAATCATTTAAGATAGATAGGTGACATTTCTGGGACATTTAATGAAGAAAGAGAGTTTAGCGAAGTTGATAGTTACATGACATACTGAATGTAAGGCAAATAGAGGGAAACAGCAAATAACTAAGCTAACAAGTTTGTGTAAATGGATGTCAGATCAAGAATTGGTGAGTACAGTAAAATAGAAAACATTTTTAAGAACTACAAAGGACAGAAAGTTGTGGAGAGCCATGATTGCCTACATCCTGAAGGGACACAGCATATAGAAAAGAATAAACTAATTCCCAGTCAGAAGTCAAAACATTCAGTATGTCGTTGAGAGCTCATTTGGTAGGATTTTATTAATCATTACATTGTTTGCTAATCCTGAATACTTATTCATCATTTGTCTTTTAGAATTTGTCCCTTGTTTAATCAATATTTTAAGGTTTATTAATTAAAGGTCTATTTGATTTATAATTATTCTCTAATCTTTCTCTCCCTTAAACTTAAATCATATTGCCTATTTTTACTGGTAGTAGAATCTGAAGCTTGAAGACATTTTTATGTATTATCTTGGAAGTCAATATTGTAAATTTTTTCAAATTAATTTATTTGCTTTAGTAACATGTAAGAAAATCAATGAATTGGCGAATTTTGCTGCAGAATTTTATTTCCCTCCAATAGTTTTTATTTAGTGTCTGTACTTAAGTGCAATACTAACATGAAACTAAAATATGTTCTATGTGTGATGATATATTTCTTATTACTATAAAATTTATTTTGTGAGTATATAATTGATGAGATCTAGATTGGTGTCAAGATATCATCCATTTACAGTTGAGCTGGCTTGATATAGTGGTAATTTCTATGCTAACAATTTCTCCTATCGCATTTCTGGCTTGTGGAACTCTCTTCCAGCACCATGCTTTACAACCAACTTTAGTCTGCAAAAATTTAAATTTAAAACAAAACTGTTTTCATTTAATCACCATAGAGAACATTTTCTGCCTACCATCAAGATTGCTGATGCTGAGCTCCAGAAGAGCAACATTCTATACCTTGGCCTACTGTTTTCTACTGGTCTTAAGTGAACCGACTACACTGAGTCAATTTTTTCATCTGAAACAGTCTAGCACATTTATAAACCTACCATTTGTCTGTGTATTGAACACTGTTGCAATAGCTTGTCTGGTGCTTCTGCTGTGCATTTCTAGATTCTTGACAAAATCCAGAGAATGATCTGAAATACAATCGATCCTGACCAGGCACCTCATCTACACTCACTTTCTCAATGATGTGATGTGGCTTCTCTTTGTTCTACAAATATTTTTAAGGCAACGGCTCAGATAAACTTTTCCTGCTGCCCAAGGTACATGAATTTAAGTGTGGTACTATATTGGCAACTAGGTCTCTCTGTTTTAGTGTTGAATGAGCTAGATGCAAACACCATTTCTACTCTAACAGATTTTTTTTATCGCACTTCTCATCTATGGAACTCCTTTTGAATTCCTTGTTTTCCTGATAGCAACAACCTCCTTACAGCTTTTGGGCATGTGCAAGAAGAAAAAACTGGGAGCATGCATGCTGGATGTTGCAAGAGGCTAGCTCTCTCTTTTACTGTGGGCCAAGATCAGGATAGGAGGCTATGTGCAGTAGCTGCACATAGCTTAGACTATACGCCTCACTCACTCTCCAATTCACCAGCAGAGTGTGTTCAACTTTTCATTCATACTTTACAGAGATTCTTAAGAACATTTCTTGAGTTCGCATTTTCTTTCAGGAATTTTCCTTGAAACTTTTTCTACACAAAAATGTTTCCAAGAGAATAAAAATTTCTATCTTGTTTTGTTTCACTCTTTTGTTTGTCTATTTTCTAAAGCAATTCAATGCTTTTATCTTTTGTTCATCAACACACAAGACCATCTCAACTTCAAATGACAACCCCTAAACTAATAGCAACAGGTTTCTATTCAGTCAATCCCCATTTTATGACAATATATACACTTACTGTACATAATTATAAAGGTTACAAATCTGAACATTTTTCATTTGAATAAACTATGAAAAAAGTGTTCTTAAACTAGATTTTTTATCTAAGCTGCCAATCCTCTAAAGAAGAACATAAAATTACAGATATTTATCTGAAATTTCAGAAAATATAAAAAAATATTTATACAAATTGGGTGAATAGGATTTTGTCTTTTAACTCTAAGACCTTTCATCACTTCATTATAAATCCACAAATTCTAAATGATGGAAAAGTTGTCAGTTTCTTATATAATTTGTAAAATTTGAAACAAAAAAAAAATTTTCTCTCAAATATCAGTTCATGTCATGACTCACTTTGGTGTATAATGACAAGACTTTGATGAAATTCACTTCTGTCAAACCCAAACTGTCTACACTTTTTCATCTACACACACATACACACAAATACTGAGAAGAAAAGAGTGAATTTCTGACTCATAAATAACATTCAAAATATACTTCTTAACTTCTCTTATCAAGTTTAGAAATTCTCAAAAATATCTATAGATTGGATTCACTAATAAACTAAAATATTATTAAGAAACTAAAATTTCCACTTCAAATTGGTGACATTTATTATAATAGAAAATGATGGGCATCATTAAAATTTCTCAATAATTCTGAATCACTATTTGCTATATATAACATCTAAGTAAAAAGATTTTCCTCATACTTCATTTTTACATAATTGCTGTGTAGCAACATCTATAAAAATCAAAAGACTGAACGAAGCTTGATATCAATTCATGCAATCATTTCAAATGTTCTTTCTTCAGAGCATCAAAGAGTAAATTATAATCTGGGAATTTATTTTTCTTCACTATTAAAAATGTTTACAAGGATAACACCAACCATTAGCTAAAGGGCATTTTAAACATGCTCTTGAAATTTTTTTTTTCTTTATGATAAGGAATCTCACAAACCCAGCAGCAATGATTACTAAATAAAGCATTTCAAAACCTGTGAATTATACCAAAATCAGCATAGTATCTAATACCAAACATTTAAATCCATATTCAAAATATTCTATCATTCTTTTTAAATTCATTAATTTCATTTTATAATATAAATATATTTAAAAACAATGAATCAGATATGTGAATGTTACTTAACTGATAAAATTCTGCTATTTTCTTCACATATAATTATCATGATGTTAAGTATACAAGAGAAAAATGGATTTTATTTCAACCAAATCTATGTTAGTGACACAGAATGTTATGTTCATCATAAATTTATTTTATTAACTAGATCATTTTTAAGTTAGATTTTACTAATTTCAACTCAGTTTTTATTTATGTATTAATTTATTTAAAGAACTTTTTGTGTCTTACCATTTGGCACATCACATTGGATGTACAGGTTGTGTCATGGACATCAGCTCAGAACAAGAAACAAGAGAGCTGAGTTTAAGTTCCACTTCATTTTCTTGTAATCACTTACATGCAAATACCTTTGGGAAAGGTATGAATATCTCACTACTCCCCCCAACTATGGGCTAAATAGCATCACAGCCTGAGCTCTCTAACCATGATTGACAACTAGTCTAGGATAAAGAAAACCCTGAATTCAAAACTGTGACAATCAAATCATGGGTTGTCTTTTGGCAAGGAATACACCCTGAAGCCAACAATTGACATGATATGGGGGAAGACATTGGCAGCAGGATGTTAAATGTGGTCAATGGTAGAATCTAACAGACCTGATTTTTTGCACTGAGCTGCAATGGAGTCATGTGAAAAAAAACCTTCACACTGGATAATGGATGAGACCTAATTAGTCAAATGGAAATTGTGGGAACACAGACTAGTGCCTTGTATCTCCTAATATCTGCACAAACCTAACCTCTATAATAACACACATAAACAGCATCAGGAGGAAGTATATATGGATATAAGAGTGTCTTGATGCATGACCTATGTCAAAACCAATTACTATTCTCATCCAAATTTAAATCAGTTACCACGATGCTCACAAATATTACTTCAGTGTGTTTTCTGACAAGCATTACTAGTTAGCAAAAGAAATTAAAATTACAAGGAAAATTAGATGATAATAAGCCAATAAAACCCAGAATAAATATAGTAATATTCTAACAACTAATTTCAGTTTGTCCTACAAGTATTTGATTAAAATAAATAAATAAACAAATGTACAACGTTGGGTGTAATAGAAAGGGAGGAGGAGGATGTGAAGAGAGAGGGAGAAGAAGAAGAAGAGGGAAGAGAAGAAAAGCAAGGGTATTATAAATATATCTGTGGGGGTGGAACTGAAATGTACATTTTTTCTTTTATCCAGCCTTATATGTACTTAAGAGGAATTTCCTAATATGTAAGCAAGGACTTAAGACTTCGATTTCTGGTTCAAAAGGTCATAATTGCTAATTTTTCCTTTTGGCAGAGTTTGCAAATATTGTTGTGGTTGTTATAAGTCTTTGCCTTACAATTGGATCCCTGTTGATTCAACAGAACTCCTGGTTTTTAAAGTATATATATATATATATATATATATACACACACACACACACATATATATACACACATGCATACATATACCTACTTATATATATATATATACAATAAGAAATCAGTGAAGACAAAAATATTGTTGAATTGTAAGCGAGGAGAACAAAAATAAGCTGAGCCTAATCTTCCATGTGTCACCCGTAGTTTTAAACAAACTGAACAGGGGAAAAAAGGTATTTATAAGTATACCATTTTTCCCCTGTTCAGTTTGATTCTATATTCAATGATATTTTTAAGCAATTTGAATAAGTGAAAATGTCAACAGCAAAAGTTGATATTCTTATAAACGGAATATAGAAGACTGTTCATTGAAGACCAGAGAAAGTCCTATGCACCAAGATTAAATAAAGTTTTCTTTTTTGCTTTTTGCCTCTATTCATAAAAAGATTAAAACATCATGTAGTCAGTCCTATGCTTTAACCATAGATCTATACATGCAGTCAAAAAATGTAGTGCATAATGCAAAACTTTTTTTATGAACCAAGCTAAATAACACAAAATGAATTTGAGAGGTAAGTAATGTCAAGAATAGGAAATACCAGACATTTGATAAGTTTTTATATCTAGACAATGAAGTCTGTCTATGAAAGGTTTTTCTCTTCTTCTTTTGTATTACACTTAGGAGACTATTAACTATAATTCTGCTGACAAATTCTGATCACATATCAACAATCTTTTGTTAAATTCATCAAAAGAAATGGCTCATCATCTGCTTCAGAATTATCCTGAAAATCTAATCCACTCTTACTCATCCTCAAATGATTTTGTCTTCTTATAGACATTTATAAAAACAAAGAATTTGTTCACTTTCTTTTGTCAGTATATTTTAATCAAACCACTTGCTTTCAGTCAAATAGATTATCAGTTGAAACAAAAAATTTAGATAAATGAATATGCCAAGTGTTTGTAATTTCTAAATTTATTTTGTCATTCTATTTGATTTTAATTTTAGATTTGTATGAATGAGTTGGAAATATAAATGAAAATCTGACAGAATCATTAAATAAGGAAAATATAAATTTAACATATTTCACTATTTATTTAGTTTCTGATGAAGCTAAATAAATAGTAAAACATTAAATTTATGAGGATTCTTATATTTGTCTCTTATTTAATCATTTGTATGAATATAGAGTCCAATTTTTATAAGTGCCTGTATTCCTAAATTACACAAAAATAAACAGATTTTATAAGCATTTTAATGCTCATTCTAGCAACCATTTATTATCACATTATGGATACCAGTAACTTCTTCAAACATTAAGAGGAGAAACATTTTTATAAACATTTTGCCACAAGCTGTTCAAATTAATATTCTCAGCCTTGATGTTTTTATCACTACATCTCAATCAATGTGTTTTTCAGTATATAATTTATTTTGTAGATCTTTTTTTTCATTCTTCTAAGACATTGGCATCCACGATTCCTTCAGGCAGCAAAAATTCACAAGTCAAACTGAAATGCTATGTAAATCAACAAATATTTAAGTAAAATAAATGAGATACTGAGAATGGCAACTTTATCATTTACAGGAGAGACTATAATGATTGATTTTGATTTACTGAGGGCAGGTATTCATATTGCATTGAACTGGACTTTGTTCATACAGCTTTTGTCAGGGCCATGCACACGGCTTACTTCACCCAATGCACTTTACAATGAGATTAAATATTATTTTGACATCATTTCAAAAATGATCATAAGCTCATTATTCTCATAATAGAGAAATAAATTTTATCAGATAATTTATAGACCTGGTGAAAGCTGAAAAACGCATCTATTGAAACCTTACAATAAAAATAACAAGGATGTGTATCCATCTAAACAACATGGAATAATAATGATCACTCATGCAAAAGTCTATGACAATATTGATTTTAGAAACAATTTATCTACTGATAAATATCCTAACATTATAAACAAAGGATAATTCTTCCTTTTTTTCATTTGATACAAACTGATCTGAGTTTTGGATATGAGAAAAAGAACAAATAAAAACAAACTATTAATAAAATTATTACAAAGGATGTAAATTCCATCTTTTGTAAAATGTTAGAGAAATTTTAGTACTGTCTTTAAAATATGCAATCAGTCAATTATAATTCATTAATTACAGGCTTTAGGAAAACTTCTGATGATAGAAAAATTGGTTTCACAAGAACTTACAGAAAAATACATAAGTGAGCATGTAATAATATTTTGCTTGACACAGTCAAATCATTATTGGACAAAATAAACCTAGGTCAGTTTTCAATAATTCAATCTAATGGAATCAACTAAGGGCAAAATTCTTTCTTACATATTGCTGGAACCTTGACAGACTAAAAGCTCAACATTACAATGAACATCTGAATGATACATTACAAGAGAAAAATAAATTAAAAAATTACCTCAAAGAATGAATTAAAACAGAACTGTTTTTATGATAGATTATATGTAATTTAGTTGAAAAATAATATAAGGTCATAGAAAACAAGGGAAAATAATTTAATAGCTGAATTATAATGTTATAAATAAAACATATTTTGTCAAAAATGATAGAAATGTTTCTAATAAAATAACAGTCTTATATTCCAAAGACATGGAAGATATGATATACAGATCTATATATCAGACTAATAGGGGGTAAGCAAATAACAAAACAGTAAAACTCCTAAGGGTCATGTTTCATTGCAAGAAGGAATTACTTCAGATTGATTCTTGAGAAATTCATGTCCAAATCACATCTTTGCTTCATATCTTCCTTTTGAAAACCTGCTATAAATTAAACGCACAATACTTAAAGTACATGTCAGAGCTCATGTCTATTGATTATAAGTGAAACAAAAAAAGAATATTTCATTTTGTTAACATAAAAATTAATTTTTAACCTTGTGGTTAGTGTGACTAATAGTTATGCTGAAAAGGTTTAAGGCCCTCCAGTCTGAAACATCCAAAAGAAATTAAATATATACATAGGCGTTTACTTGCCATAGTCATGTTTTTAGAAAATCATGTAGTAAAACTTTTATAAGAATCATTGTACCCTGAACTTCAACTTTGAAAACTTGATTTTTATTAACAGCAAAGTGTGCTTTCTGAGTAGAAACTGATATTTTTAAGCTTAGTGATGTCTATGTGTATAAAAAATGGTTAAGTTTTAAAATAAAGGCTCCTATTTTTACCAAACAAATCTCACTTTGTTATTGTTCAAGTATTAGCTGAATTATGATAAATTTATTTCCAAATCTTATCCTTAGAAAGTTGATATTCAATATTAATAAAACAAAAAGAGATATCAAAGAACATCAAAAAAACAAAACAAAGCTATTAGTGAATCCCTGGATAGTAAGAATTTAGTGACTGGACATTAGAGTAAAAGACAACAAAGCTTTCTATTCTAATCCAAAATTAGAGGAAATGCAACATCTAATATTTTGATTTTGTTTATTTGTATTATCAAATTAACAGCCAATACAAGTACAACTCATTTAATGTTTTATCTGATTAACAAACCCCGGAATTATGACCTGCTATAAAATCTCATAAAAGGTTAATAAAAAATCCAACCAGTTGGTATTGTATGTTGTAAGAAAACTTTGATTACAATTGTTTTCTCTTTTTTCAAAATGAATTAAAATAAAAAAAGTGAAAACTAAATAAAAATTTACTTGTACAGTATTTATGATATGCAAACCAAAATAATGGACAGAATATAGAGATGATTTTTTACCTTGTTTATTACATTTACTTTTCATTACACTATTGTATGGTATTAACATTTAAAAATAAATTAAAAATGTTACAAATGGTGCAAAAGTAACATTAAAGCTGTCTGAAGTTGGTTGACACAAGCCCATTACAGGAATAATATGCCTAAAACAGCAGTCTGACACAACTTCTCACTTCACAACCTGATTGTTGGAATGGAACCAAGTCAAAAAGTGAGGAGTGGTTGCAAGGATATATGGTATATAGAGATGAAGTAAAGGTCAAATTTTACTGTCTATAGTACCATTTATTGTTGACTATCATCATAATTCTTTTTTTGTGATTTGAGAGTTCATACTGGGTTGTCGTATTCCTTCTGGTTGATGGAAATTAATTTGTTGCATTCATCCTTTCTTCTTTCTCTTCTGGAGTAGTACATCAGGTCAAACTCACAGCTGATGATTCATTAACCCTTGTGTCTTGAACTGCTACCTTGAATCAAGTTCCCCTCCACTGTGGCGTCTCTTGTCTTTTCATGGTTTTCTTCTTTTTATTGGGGCTGACACATCCATGCCTTCTGTTTGATTTATGGTGGGATGTGTTGTCATTGGTTGATTTTTTATGACATTCACTGACCCACATAAACTAAGTCCAGGTTCATGTCCGTTACCAAGGATAGGAACAATAGAAGGAAAAAAAAGGAAAGGAAATATATAGAAGAGAGATAGAGTTTTCTTTGTCACCCACTTAGTAAAGAGGAAAGTGTATATTTTCATATGGTGTTATTACTACCTAATCCTACTACAGATATATTCATTCTTATGCACCTTCTCTCTCAAGTGTCATACAATATGATTGGCTTTTTGCTAAAAACTGCATATCAGGCTATAAACGTTTTGCTGCAGCATTGTAAATATTGTTTAGTCAATGTTAAAGAATTTTTCTTACTATTTTGTATTCATGATAAATAATAGATTTTGTCAGATCTTTCTTTACTGTTTCTTATTTGATTCTATGAAACCAAAATAAATAATGAAAGAATAATAAAAACAACAACAATTTAATAATGGTAAATTCAAAGAGATAGTTGTGAAATTATCACTGAAATGAAAGCAAAGCGTACAAGAATTCAAGTCATGCAATGCGTTGGAAAGTGATGGTTAAAATGTTATCTTCTCATGAAGTACTTTAAAGTTATGGCCTTGTGCCAAAGTTGGGGTTCTCCAACAAATCCTTTCCTCATAAGCTCTAACAGAAAAGAAAAAACTTTGCATCAAACACAAAATAATTTCCAGAAAGAAACCATGACAATAAAGCACTTCATAAGCAGTTTAATCAATTAATGAATGCTAATACAGTGACAACTGAAAGAATTATTAAATCAATGCAAGTCCTAGAGTTCAGTCCCCATGGACAACTTACTGAGGTGAAGAAAATGCTTTTCTGCAAGTAGTCAAAAAAATGCTCATAAAATATACATCAAATTCTTAATAAAATTCTCTATAATAGTTATGTTTTATTCATTTTCCATCCATCCATCCAGGTCAACTGTAGTCAGGATCATCAAGCCAATGTGAACGATTCTTTCTTTAGCTGTATAGTATGTGCTCTGCCAGGGCCACATGCAGTTTTGAATTCAGAAATACTTTCTCCTGCACCAGTTATCACCTAAGGCTATAGAACCCAGCCTGTCCTGCTATATACCCATAGCTAGGTGGAAAAGAAGAGGATTCATACCTTTCCCAATTGTATTAGTATGTAAGTGAATGTAATGGATCCAACTGGAATTCGAACTTGGCTCTACAATTCCTCAACCTGTGCTGCAATGCATTACTTCACCATGCCTCCTTAATTCATTTTACATTCTCTATAATAGTTATTTTTTTATTCATAAAGCATTTCACTCAAGACCTTATACAATATTCAATTCTTCTCCCTTCTTACCATCAAATTTTAAATTTCCAATCATAAAACCACATTCGTATTGTTCAAATATATATTATGTCAATATACAAAATAAATATTTATTGAAGTCAAAAGATTTATTTGATGAATTATGGCAAAATGGGAATAAAAGTCAGTTTAATCTGTGCAAACAAATTAATAGACAAATTAGAAGATTTAAGATGAGTCATTAAGCTGATTTGACAAATAAAGAGAAATTTTTAATAACTTCAGAGCTTGCAAAAGATAAAACAATGTTGAAAATTCAAAATATAATTGACAGATACTACAAAACTGTTGAAAAATTCATTGAATATCCTGGACAATACTGAAGCAGGTCCAATAAAGGCAAGTTGAAAATTTTATATCGTCCAGTATCAAGAAGAACATTATGAAAAGTCTGTATTTTTAAACTCAGAAGATTTTTAGATTTCACAGTAAGGTAGTTTTGAAAAGCACAAGATGTTGGATCCTTAATCAAGTAGCAAAACCTGTGAGAGCAATCATTAGACGTCTTTAAAAATATCAATAAGAAAAATCAAATATAATAGGCAACACTATACATGAAAACTGATTTTTAAAACATTGGTTTTACCAATAAATATTTTACTATCCATAATACATACATAAAAGCTATTTGCACAAAGCACTTTCACAAGTTGAAACCTGAACAAGGCAGAGGTGGTGTTATCTTTAAGATTGAGATTATAGCTGGTGAAATGGTAAGCTAAAGGTGAATTACAGATGGTGATATTTTGAAGTGACTTGTGGACCCATGCTTGCAATATAAACATATTTCAATTTTTTTAGCTGGTTTATATGCACATGTGGATAAGATGTTGAGTATTATTATTGCAATTACTTTATGGTATAAATCAGATAAAGTTTTGATAAGTGTATGTTTAAAGTTTCATTCAACATTGTTACAGGATATCAATAGTAGATACGTGAAGAGTTTGCAGCAAGCAATTACAAAATAGAGGGCAAACTAACACATTTAGATAGATTAAGCTTGTCTACATAGTTTGTATCCCAGTAAAATAAAAGCCTTTAAAAATTAAATTTTGCAGTAAAGGTTGCAAGCCAAAAGAGGAAGTTAATTGCAATAAGTAGATTTATAATGCACTAAAGCAAGAGAACTTCACAAATTAAACAACATGCAAAACAAAAGTGTGACAGCATCAATCCTATACAGGGTTGCAAACATTACGAGATGCTGCTATGTGACCATCCTATAGTTAGTACAGTTACATCCAAGTAAGTCTTACAATTAATCAAAAATATTTTTGACAGCCAATCAATAGTTGATGATTGGCACCAACATTATTTTAGTTTCAACACTTCTTCAAATGGATGAGAGAAATCATTTTTCTATTTTCACATGGCATAAAAAATGTATAAAGAAGTAAACAGAATTAAACACTTGAACCATGCAAAACACAGTAATCGATTAAAATATCATCAGTGTGGAGAGAATAGAACCAAAACAATCATTTTAATCCTACAGTGATAATGTTAAAAATCTAAAAGTTTTGCTTTGAGCAGCAAATTATTTTGCTACCCAAAGCACAACTTTGACAAAGTAGTTTAGAAGATTAATATGTGATAATGGCTTAGATGAGCAGAGAAAAGTACTGTGGAGAAATGTTGTGGTCTTCACTAGCTAAGAAATTTAAGATAAAAGGTTATGCGCTTGCTTGGACTGACAGCAATAACCATAATGTGAATAGATGATCAATGTGTGTGTGTGTGTGGAGGGAGGGAGGGAGGGGGAGAGAGAGAGAGTAAATACCAGAGGAGAAGAGCCAGTGAGTAGTACCAAGACATTTCCCCTTACTCAGTTACTATCAAATAGTCTTCAAGAAGCCATCTTAATAAATGCTATAATACAACATTAACATTTCTGTACATGTCTTTAAATTAAAAAGCAGTTTGCTGTCTATACTTTTATGAAAAAGAAAACTAACTTTGATGTTGTGTTTTTATCTTATTTTTGCTGGAGAAACTCAAAGAATACAGCACTGGACATCCATTCCCAAGAAAAAGCATTTATTCAGTATCAATATCAACTTTGACATAGTCATTTTCCAATCTCAATGATATTAACAGGTTTTAATAAATTTTATTTTTACAGAACCACACTGAGTAATAAATTTGAAACTAAACATCTTTATGATTAATATTGTTGGAGTTGAATGATTGTAATTAGAATGTAGCCATTTTAGAATTAATAATTAAGGCACTCTCTCATTTTAAATGAAAAGGATTTAGACAAGATTTTATTATAATGAAAACAAGAACAGATTTAATTACTAAAAGTAAACCAACAGAATTTAAAACTGATCTTATTTGCACGAAAGTTTCTAATGAATAATTTGTTCATCTCTCAATGGATATCCTCAATAATAATTTTACATTACAGTTAATTTTCAAAATTATTTCTCTCTCATATGCACAAGCAATATTGTTTCATACCCGATTAAGTGAGATAAAACCTTTCTTTAAGAATGTTCATATAATCACTACATTTCCTTTATTATATTTGCAAAAAACATAATAAAATAAAAACTGAATTACCTTCCTTAACCAAACATTAAACACATTTTGCATAAGTATTACTTTTAAGAACAAAAATAGTGTTCAGAATATACAGAAATTGTATTAATATTTTATGATTGTAAAAATTCTTACTTAAGAATGAAGAGTGATTAAAGAGATAGAGAAATAAAGTATAAATTGTTCAGGTTCAAATAAAGAATCTAGAACAATTCTCTCCACAAAAAAGGAAGTCATCTTATCCTTTTAATAAGCATTTTACATCATGTATTTATGTAAATCTTATCTATACACATTTTATCCATTTACTACACAATACTACATCATATCAACATATTTCAATAGCAAATCGATAATATATGTACATAACTGAACAATAATATTGAGACTTCTACAGATACATACTCTTATTTTCATAATTTTCATTGTGGGGACTATAATTTTCAAGATAATGTGACAGTGTAATTAAAATGTAGTAAGTGGAAAGAGAAGAACAAGAAAAATAGATTTAAAGAACAGGAAAAGACAGTAATTTTTAAAATCTACATCAATGCAATGAGCTTTAAGATTTTTGATTAAGTTATTTGTGAGGCATCTGTCAGTCTCAAGAGACCATGGCTTTGTGCCCCAAAAGTTATGCCTCAGCTGTTGATGAGTGACAGTCTTAAGTGACATGTCTCCTCTCTCCATGCCACCAATGTTGTTCAAGGAAAAGGTAAAGTTCAATACAACTTGGCACAGGCATTGTCATAGGAGTTGCCAAAACAAAGTTTAACATAACATCAGGCTGTTTTAAGAACTCCAGCTCCGGATGTGTCCTCAGGGTTTATTCACAAAGCCCTTCCCATGATTGGGTATGACTATAAGTTTTCCTTTTCTTAGACAGACTAACCTCCTGGCTGAAGAGTTCCATCTGCCCAAAATTAAGTTATTAAAACTAAATAAAAACTTTAATATAATATTCCAAAAATCCTATAAAATTGAAAAACTATACTGTTTGCAGTAAAGATTTCCCATGAGTAAATATTCCTTTTGTTGTACAGCATAAAAAAGACTATTAATGGAGTCAAAAGTTTTAAGTTTAAAATATAGGAAGCAAAAAAGAGAAATAGAAATAAGAACTAAGGCAGGAATGAAACAGAATCAAATTCTATGAGAAGGAGGGAGAGGAGGAGGAAGAGATGAGAGCCTGTAGTTTGAAACAGAATCAAATTCTATAAGAAGCAGAAAGAGGAGGAAGAGATGAGAGCCTGTAGTTTGAGTTGGAAATCTCAAAAATAATGGCTACAATTTGAAAGTATGCTTAGCTTAATAAAGAAACAGCGTAGTTAAGAAAGAAAATGTCTATATATGTGACAGGGAGCATTTATCAAAACTACCAAAAACTTTGGATTAAAAATTTAAACTATGATTGAGCCAGGCTGACAAAAGAGAAATGCCACAAGTGAAATTTATCATTAAAAAAAAAACAACAATGTACGAGTGCAATTGTTAGACAACAAAAGTAAATGACATTTTACTGGTTAGCAAGGCAGTAATGGGGATTGTT
>OZ038492.1:46636286-46726286 GCA_964036315.1 Acanthosepion esculentum | reverse complement strand
TTTTATTGTATAATGTCCAATCTGTTTTATCCACCATTAAAATAAGTGCATTAACAAGAAAAAAGATTGTGTTGAAAAATAAGTATCTGTTTTAAGATAATAAATGCATGTTTATCAATGGGCCATGAATTTATCTATATATTTAATTCATCAAACTCCTGATGAGTGGATTAATTTTTTTGTGAAACTTGAAGTTGGGTGAGTTCTGAAGGTTTTGAACTTTTTATTGTAATTTGTTAAACTGTGTATGCATGTGTATATGCAAAAAAAGTATATTTAAGAGAATTCAGTTACCCCTTAAAAACCAACTCAAGGAACATAAGAAACCACTAACCAAAAAGAAATTAGAAAAATCTTGTAAGGCAGACTATATCTTGACAGAAAAAGGCTATACATTACACCTTCTGGGTTAGAGTTGAGATAATTGTGAACTTTTGGAGATAAGGACAGTGAGGAAGGCAAGTTTTATTGGCTTGTTGACAAGGCACATCAGTAAGACTGGGTTAACAGATTTCAACATGTAGTTTTCTTTTCTTAACAAAATAGGTATTGGGCAAATCATGTATAACTTAGAATCATTGGGGTATTTCATAGTTACATCTGTATACCTATGGGTTGTACCAGTAGGTATATTAATGACACCGCACAACATCACTACTTTTCATTTTTATACCTGGCGACAAAAAGCCATTGCTGAGCAGAACTGGTAGAAAATAGGGAATCATCTTATTTGGAGAGGTGTGATATATAGCTTAGGTTTAAAATGAAACTTCTGTTACATTGAAATTTGTATATTAAAACATTAAAGGATTACAGACACACAGACAGACACACACACACACACACACACACACACACACACAGTGCTCTAAAATAAGAGAAAATCTTCAAGAATTATTTGTTGTTGTTTTGGCTGTCAGAGAAATTATTGTAATAGTTACTGTACTAATGCTATATCCTTCAATAATTCAAACAATGCCTGTCAGGAATTCAGTATAAATGGAAGCTCTTCTGGCTGCTGTTTGATCTGGGTTCTCATTTGAATGGGACTTTATTTCCAAGTTATAAAATTTGTTATCATCTGTCACAAAAAATCACATAAAAAAAACAAAAAAAAATCACTGAAAACAATCACAGTAATGAAAACTTAGGAATCCAAAATTTCAGCATTACGAGTCCAGAATGTTTTTAATTTGCTCAAGGAGTCGGCCTGATTTCAAAATTGTATGATATGTTGGGCTACAGCCTCTAGGAGTAAAGTTGAAAAAGTGTGACATAGTGACACACTGACATTCACATTTATTATATAGATGAATATCTGCAAATACAATCTTTATATATTTCTAAATACTGTCCCCACCACCTCAAAAGCTACATCAGACATGGTGAGTAATGGCCTTTACCTTACCATAATGACCCATGATATGTTGGCTGGTGGTTTGAATTCAGAATAGTATTTCTCCAAACTGGCTTGTTCAAGATTAAAGAGTCAAATCAGCCCCACTATTTAACTCATAGCTGTGAAGAAAATGAAAGAATTCATGTCCTTCTAAAACACTTAATGGGACATAAATGTTCACGGACAGATTCTATTTTAATGTCAATAACCATTACACCACCCACACATAATACAACCTACATAGAAGGACCATTCTAAAGTTAACCTTTACATATTTTTGGTAGTTAATGCCAGAAATGGGAGTTGTACTAGATGTTTAAAATCCATGACAATAATATACAATCCTTGTAACTTTTTATAATTTGTAATTCTATTATTCATCATTTAATCCAGAAATTATAAGAATAAGTGGTCAATTTCACAACAAATTCTTTATCTGGATGTCCATTGTAAAATATACATATATGTATTTGTATGTGTGTAGGTGGGTGTATATATGTATATTTAGACTTTAAATTTTTATTAATTTTAATTAGATTATGTGATCTGATTTTTTGCTAATATTACTTTGATTTCAACTCTTGAGATAACCTTAAGAGAGGTTTTAAAATTTAGTAATTCCCCTTGACCTTATTCAGCAACCATAAGAGATGGTCTCTCAATAAAAGTGCCCAGCTTCCTATATTGTAAACAAGTTGATAGCAGTAGACAGGTTCACCTATTGCTGGCCAATACTCCTTTTATGTTTATTGAACAGGAGTAAAAGTTTATCCCTTGTTTCCTGTTTAGGATATGGTTTACTGCTTCTTTCATCCATAGCCATAATGATTTAACTCAACTTTTTGCTGATCTGACAGCTCAGTGGTTGTGACTCTTCATTAAGAGGGTACCAGGTTGGCAGTCTTCTGGTTGCTACTTCCAACTGATAGTATAAAGCCCAAACTCTTTGGTAGTGCTTAGAGAGGACGCTCTGAGCAACAGTCATATAATATCAGGGTATTTGTAGTGCCATGATGCACATGGTTAGGTGTCCCTGCATGTATTTCTGGTGGGCAATCATGAAGCCACATTATACTTTAGTCTTCCAGTAAGATTGTATTGCCATAGACAATAGTGATAATTATTTTGGCCTATTTATGCTTAAAATAAATCTTCTTATGACAGATACAATGAAAAGAAATATATGTAAACAAATAAGCAAAAAATCACCTACCCATCTCAACCTTTCTTTCTGCAATATCTGTGGTATTCATTCTAATTTCTGTACTGTCAAATCTTTTCTCTAGGAACAGTCTCCAGATGTCATGGCCCTTTGTGAAACTAATTTAAATTATTCTATTGCTACCAATGAATTCTCTGTTCCAGGCTATCGTCCTCTTTGCTGAAAAGTTTCTAGTATATATATGCATGGCCTAATTGCAAGCGAATTGTCTCTTGAGTCCCCAGATGATTCTTTCATGTGCTTCCAACTTTTGCTATTGCACTCTGTTAGCTATTATCTCTTTTTCCTTTATCACTCTCCTTCTCAGCACTGTCATATATTAAACAAAATTTCTGACAAGATACAAATGGCTCTTTCTCTACATAAATCTGGGACTATTTTTATGTTTGGTGATTTCAATGCTCATCATGTCAAGTGGCTTAAGCATTCTAATGTTACTGATGTTGCTGGTATTCAGACTTTCAGTTTTTCATTGTTCGGTCTCTCAGTCAAATAGCGATTTCTCTAATAAATCTGTTCAACATTCTTCTTTACTTGATTTTTTTTACAGTAAGGTTCACCTTGTAGAAGACCTGGGGATCACTTGAGGTAGAGGGTTATGTTAGGGGGTAGTTCATATGGATAGGAGGAGAAAACTCTAGACTTGAACAGGTTAAGATTGTAGTGATTGGGGAAACATCCTCTTGGAAGTCTGTTCCATAGGGAAATGGTTCACAAGAAGCAACTGCTTGAGTGGAACTTAATTCTTTCCGATGGAAAACAGCGGGAATGTGGGTGGTTTGCTACTATGTAAGTGACATGGCAGTTACTAGCTGTGAATGTCTGGCCTGGTGGAACCAGGAGCTGCAGTTCATCCAAGCAATTTCTATGGTAGCAGTGAAAATCTCCACATCTGTGAGAAAGAAGTTGGAGGGTTGAAAATAATTCTTCTCCAACAAGGATTCAGTGATGCTTTTGAGCTCCTGCCCAAATATGGCAGCAGTACTCCATTTTCTGTCTGATCTGGCTCTTATAAAGTTAGAGGATAGCATGAGGAGACAAGTACTTACTGGAGTGGTATAGGGAGCTGATCATTTTAGCTGCATCTTTAGTGATGAATCATATATATGAATTCCACTTGAGGTCAGGTGTGCCAAATATCCTCTCAAGGCATGGTGCATGTTCAAGGGGACATACATTCATCGTGACTGGCAGTAGTTCAGGATCCAATCAGTGGTGATGACATGTAACCAGTTTGGTTTTAGAAGCATTGAATGTAACCAGCTAGTTTTTTTCCAACTGGGAAGTTATTGTTAAATCAGAAGAGAAGTCAACTGCCAATCTCTGATCATCAAGACTTTTAGAGGTGCATCTGTATATAGGCGTATCATCGGCATACAAATGATCGGAGTATATTCTTAGGTAGATCATTTATGTAAATCAGAAAGAGGGTTGTTCCAAGAAGTGACCCTTAGAGGACGCCTGTGTTAACCACCAGGGTCTTGGCGGACTGGCCATTAATAACTACCTTTAGGGATCTATCTGTTAGGAAAGATTTTATAATAGAGAAAACCCTTTCAATCATTCCCTAGCTGGAGAACTTGTGTAGCAAACCTTTGTGCCACATCTTGTCAAAAGCCTTCAAGATCTCTAATGCTGGTCCTTGTGGTATGTGTGTCATCAAGGGCCTCACTAATTCTGTGCGTAATGGTAGTTAGGATGTCAGCAGTGGATTGGGATCATCCGAACCCACACTCCTCATCACACAAGAAGTTGTTCCTATCCAGATGCTTGACAACCTTCTTGTTGATTTAAGGCCTCAGAAAGCTTACTGATGATACTGAGGAGACCAATGGGTCTATACTGGGAGGGGGGGATCAGTTGCCCGCGTTCTTCAATACCAGGTACACACTTGCCATCTTTCATATGCTTGGAAAAGATTTTTCCTTCAAGCAGTAGTTAAATAACTTTGCTAGGATCGGGGATAATTCTGGTTTGATATTCTTAAGGATGATCACTGGAATTTTATCTGGGTCAGTTGCTTTTTGGAGGGGGTTGAGGCTTTTGATAAGTCTAGAGACGTCTCTTACTGAAATGAGTATATTACTGTGATTGTGCTCAGTGAGATATGGGAAGTTGGGGAGGGGATAGCCTTTGTCATCTCATGTTGAGTTTGAGGCAAAGATCTTCGCCTTGTCTGTCAATATAGATATGAACTCGGGGCCATTTATAATAGTGGGCACAGCTTCTCTGCCTCTGTTCATAATTTGGTTGATGATCTTCCAGAATTTGCAAGATTTCCAGAATTTGTTTATTTTCAACCTTGGCCTGGACAGATCATGTGTAGCTGCACTTTTCATTTTCCAGAACTCTCTTACAGTGATTGTAGGTATTTCTGAAAGAAGGAATAACCAGACTACACTAACTCCTTGTTATAGATTTTGAAGTAATGGTTCCAGTGAGCAATTTCATTCAGGAGTGAACGAGGATTGACTGTTTAGTATTTGTTAGAATTTTTTGGTGGGTCCATTCTATAAAGGATTCATTCAAAGATTAGGGCAGCAGTTTTGGGAACAGCATGTTTGAAGAAGTTTGGGAGAGGAACCAAATATAGGACCAAAAGCTGTCCCAGCTTGCCTCCACATAGTGAAAAACTGTCCTATGGAACAGTAAATCAGAGGATGCCATAGGCTTGGAATCAATCTGGACACTGATTAAGGAATGATCTGACATGACAATGGGGACTAAAACTTTTGCTGAACACTTGTCAGAGCAGGATGTTAGAAAAAGGTTGAGGAGGTTCACCTGCTGTTCCATCACATTCAGGACTTGGGTGGGTTTTTCAATGATCTGGGTTAGTTCATATCCAATGGAGAAGTCTCTGCAATATCTGCCTTCCTCATCGGTTTTGTTAGAGTGGACTAACCGCTCTTTGTAGTGAACATTGAAGTCACTGCATATGTGAAAGTTGGCCAAGGGAAATTTGGTGAGGATATTGTCAATCCCATCTGATATTCAATTGAAGATTACTGACCCTGCATCCTGAGAATGATACAGGGCAAAGATGAATGTGCCATTCAGAAACAAATATATAGGAGACTGGGGTCCTCATTTTCTGTGTCCCTGTCACAGGAAAACCCATCCATGATGTAGGCACTGAGCCTGTGACTGTGGTAATTTAGGTGGTCATTTTTTGTAATAATGGATAAGTAGCCCACAATTGTGAACACCTGCAATGAGGTTGAGACATTGATACTTTTCAGACAGGAACAGAAGGTCAGGTTTAGAGTAAAGAAGATGGAGATCCCTTGTAGAGTGCCACAACTCAGTCCTTTTGGCAATTTAGCTGACAATGTAGTATCTATTGATATTTTATTTGAGTCACCTATTAGTAAGTAATCTACTATTTACAAGACATCTTTCTATTACCAGCATACTAATTGAGATTCATTTCATGACTTTATTCAAAACGTCCCTTGGATTGATATTCTTAACCTTTCTATTGATAATTGTTGTAAGTCATTTCTCCTTGAGTTAAAACCGGCATTGAAGTTTTTGTACTTTCTCACAAATATCATGTGAAACCACAATCCTCTCCTTGGTTCACACCAACCTGACAATATGTTAAAACTACAGGCGTTAAGAATTCTGATTTATTTTCCTGAAACAAGCTACTGACACTACTTCAAATTAGTGTAAATTTATGAATAAATTCCTTGTCATGTTTTGTTAAAATTACCCATGTGTGTCCTCATCATTATCATCCTTCATTAATCTTTTTGGTGTGGGTAAATCAACTGTTCATTTTAACCCCTAAGCCCCACACCAATATACTCTAACACTCAGTAATCTTTTGTGTCCTAGTGGCTTTATTGCCTTGCTTTGATTGAAATGTATATATATATATATATATATATATATATATATATATATGCCAATATAAAATTTTAAGGCATATATACAAGTAGATATAAACAACATATATATCCAAAAATCATATGAAAACTTAAAAGATGGATTTTTTTTCATGCACAAATACATTTGCATACTTGCATACCAAGAAACTATACTATGCACAAATATGAACACACACACATATTTAAAAATCAACACATACAAATACACAGAAACATTTACAATGAAAAGGAGCTAAATTGAGTCTACACTCATATGCCTTTTATAATGTTTCACAATTACCAGGGTTTTTTTTTCCAGTACAAAATGTAAGCTACTTAAGTAGGTTGTCTCCCTTGTGGATGTCAAACAAGAAAAAATAAAATGGCCACTAAATAAACTTGAGGAAATCAATGAGTCCCTGAAGAGAAACTCTTTTTATCATAGAAAGAATACTGCTGTATATGCTGGGTAAACATACATTCCTCTGAAATGTTAGCAATTCAATAGATAATTTCTAAAATATGACTGCCATTATTCATGACGAAATCAATGGCCAGGAGGAAGAAAAGAAACACAAGCACTTTATTTTAAGGATGAAAGGCTAAAGAGAAAAAAAAATGGTAAAGAAAAAACTCCACCCAAAAAGTGAATAATTCCAAGGCCTTTTGTGATGGTTAGGCCTACTATTAGCAAATATTTTATGACTAACTGTTTCTTTAAGCATACAGTGTTGTCTTGTCAGGCATGCTTTCTATTTGTTCTCTCTGTTGCTTTATATATTATTAAAGCTATAATGAGCAAATGAATGTTAAGAGGAATCTGGTTGTTGAGTAAGAGGGTTAAAATAAAGAAAACATATGTGAAAAAGAATAAACAAGGGAGGAGGTAAGGATGATTTAAAATTGGATGGGTGAGAAGATGAATATATCAGGTTTGAAATGAGTCAAAAATATGATAGCAAGAGGAAAATAAACCTGTAAGAAAATAAAATCATCAAGTTGTCTGCTTTCTTGATTTTAACCTTGTAATTTCAGAAAGTAACTTACAAGAAAAAGAAAATGGTAAGATTAACAAAGAAAAAAATAGTGTAATACAGAAAAAAGAATGGAATACATAAACAAAGAAAAGTTTCAACAGAAATTATTCTTACTACAAAAGTAATTCGAGTAAAAGTATTGTTTGAGTAAAATGCAGCTTAATAGAAAAAAAAAATTGGAGAGTAAATGGTCTTTACTTTCAGTAACTATTCTTGTATTACTGTTTCTGTTAATATATTTGTTTAACTCAATTCCTCTCTTTGTGTCTTTATTTCTGACCCTAACAAGGCCACAACAGCTGAGTGGCCAGGGGTCAAGGGTATTTTTTTTTTATTTGTATCTCATTGGTATGAGAATAAAGTAATTCAAAATTACTACTATTATTGTTGGTGTGGTTATTTTACAACTATGTTGTGTGTTCCATCCTTTGAATGGACTTCTTCAGACTAATAATGGATTTATCAATAGAATTATATATATATATATATGAAGAAATATAGTCTTAAAGTGTGCTATATTTATGGACTGAAGTGCTCAATATCAGAGATAGAGCGTGTGTAAATATAAAAGTGAACATAGATGTCAACACTTAGAGGCGACAGTCTGTTTCATGGTAGATGCAATTGTCAGGCCTAATTCAAAATAAAACATTCCCTTTGAATCCCACTAAACACAGAACTCCTCTACCCAATAGGTTCCATTCAGATTGAGATGTCCTCAATTTAACTATGGATCTTTTTTTATTTTTAATTCTCATAATAAATCTGTTTATCATCACTTGTGACTATCTTGTCCAAAAATGACTTTTTGATTTTTTACTATGTTAAGAAAGAAGAGAAAAACAAGCCTTTAAACAGTGACCTATATTCATTTCTACCATTTTTTTAATAGAATAATTGCAAAAGCAATAAAGAGTTACATAAAATTCAAAGACACTTCCCTAATATTGTGCACACGAGACTGATCTGAGAACTTTTGCATCAATCCAATAAAAGATTATTTAAGTTCAATAAAATCAATACTCAATGTTTGCTCAATACTTGGTTCACTCAACATACAGCAAATACAAGCAAATAAAACTTGAAAATATTAAACATTATTCGGATTATATAGTATATTTTAATTCAGCCTCTACTTGGTTGCGTTAAATGTTTAGATGTGAGGGAAAAAGTTGCTTAGAAAGCAAAATCAGACATAAGGATACAAGTATTAATAAAGATAGATGGCAATGAGTTTGATGATATAAATTTAATAAAAATGTTTAAAAAGTAAACAAATAATCAAATAAAAAAATATAAGCCAAAAATTAAAGCTAAGAAACAAAACAAAATAGTTTATACTTAAAATGATTTCCTAGTTCACTAATAAATAATTCGAAGAGAAGCTATCAATTTAGTTTTCCACTGACAATTTGTACAAATATTAACAAACAATGCAGTTAAAACTGTACATCTTATTTTTTAATACAAAACAGATAAATTCATGCTTACTCAGACTTAAACAGTGTCAAATTAAAATACCCAGTAACTACATTCAAGAAAAGATTTTGTGGAAGAAACTAAAGGAAAAAAAATTTCTTACTTTGCTGTTTCGATCATTGATCAACTCGACTGACCAGCGTCCTTCATGTTTTATCCAGACAAAGATAATTCCATGGGCATCGCAGGTGGCTAGTTTTTGATATGGCTCATTCCATCGAACAAGAACAACCTGCAAAACAGACAGATAAGGTATGAATTAATGTACATACATTATACATATATCCTGGAATACTTGTTTGAATAACAAGTACCAATATCTACATGGTTGATAATGGTAAATATATGAGAAAACTTGGAAAAATTTTATTTGACATGTTTTACCAATCAATCAGTATCATCAGAAAAAATATAAAACTCAAACAAAACGGAATAAATAAGTCTGGAAAGTGACACCTAATATATGTTCTAAAACTTTCACTTACATAATGTGTAATATTCACCCCCAAATTAAGTGCATTAACAAGGAAGGGGATTATATAAAAAAAATATTTCTTGTGTAAAATAAATTATTTTTTTCCATTATTAAGCTGCAACACAAAATTACTCTTTCCAATGGTTTAAAATTTAATAAAATGTTACATTTTTGGGGGTTTTTAATAAAATATTGAAAAATTGAAAATGATACAGAAATTATTCACCAATTATTGGTTTATTCTCTAATTATTCATAAAAACAAAAATGTCAGTTATTTTGACCCCTTCTTTAGATAGGCATTTGTTTTTCTTATTTTCTTAAAAGTGGCAAATTTTGTAAATCAGTAATTTACAAAATTTGCAACAAAAATACTATATCTTCTTAATTTTTTTATTTTAAGCTTTTATAAATAAAATTTGCATTTTTGACCTTTTCTTTAACATGTGAATATATTTTAATCTTTTTGTCATGTGAAATTCAAATCGGACTTTTTACCATATGACAAGTTTGGTGGAGGAGGAGGGGCATATTCAACAAAAAATAGAGAATTGCTTTTTTCACTGCAAATTATTCATTATTATATCATATCCAAGTATTTTACAAAAGATGTAACACAATATATATTAATTTAAAATATTCCTTTTTACAGGTTTTATTTCTGAAATAGAATAAGATCATTCTAAATTTCAGAATTACAGTATTGCCTATCAAAATGACTGGAAGAAAGTGAGCTAAAAACAACAATGGAAAAGAGAGGTAACAAAGCATAAATGAAATAGCCCCAGTTTGTTCAACTTAGGAAACTTAGCACTGCAGCCAAAGTATTCTAAAATGCTGCCAATAACAAAGAAGAAAATGAAAAATACCTAAAAACAGATCGAATATATCTTGAAAATATTATTTTTATTTATTTGTTATGTAACTAAATACGTAAATTGCCAACAATATTTCTGTAAAACTTAATATTTCCTGTAATAAATTCTTAATAAATGTTATTATTATATGACCAAACTATATCCATGTAATATACTTGTAGTAGGATTAAGTATGGAAATATACACATCCTTTTCACTAAGAGAGTGACAAAGAAAACTCTCTCTCTCTCTCTCATAATTCCTTTCCTTCCTTCTACTGTTCCTATCCTCAGTAACTGACAGAACCCAGACATAGCTTATGTGGGTCATTGAACATCATAAAAAAAATCAATCTATGACAACACATCCACCAAAAATCAGACGTAAAAAACACAGTGTCAGGCCCAATAAAAAGGAGAAAAAAACCAAATGCACGACAGAAGTGGGAAATTCATTCAATGTAGCAGTTTGAGATGCAAGGATTGGAGATTTATCGGCTATGAGTTTGGCTGGACATACAACTCCAGAAGAAAAAGAGGAAAGGATGAATTCAACAAATTAATTTCTGTCAACCAAAAACGCAACAACCCTGTAGGAACTCTCAAATCACAAAAAGTACTAAGATGATAGTCACCCACTTTAACCCCTGTAACCAAATGGAGTCAACAATAAAATGGTACTATAGACAGCAAATTTGGCCGTTACTTAAGCATTAGCCCAACCTTCATCTCTATATACCATACTGGTGAACCCCAATGTTGAAAAGAACACCCTCCACACAAAGAGCTACATACTAGTAACTCTGACAAACTCCCTTCAAAAACACACAGCCTGAGTGACCACATGACAAAAGCATAAATCTGGGTAAGTTACCATTTTTTAGTTTTTTGTTTCCTCTATTTTCTTGTGTATTTCTATATGATTATATAAAAACAATTTATAAAAATGGAAACACAGCAAATTAATGTCAAACCTCCACAATTGATGGAGACCAGTGTCACTGGTTGGTTCACTATAATTGAATCTCAATTTCATTTGAGACAAGTGACCACTGATAATACAAAATTTTACACTGTAATTAGTGCCTTGCTTTCCAATGTCATTCCAGCCCTTGTTTTAGAATCAAGAAATTATATGAAACTCAAAAAATCAGTTGTGAATGCTTATAAAAAGACCTGGCCAGATCTGTTCGAGAAATTAATGAAAACCACTGAATTAACTGGTCGTCCATTATTATATTTACAGGAGATGGCGGCCATTGCAAGTAGGATTGGGGCAAGGGGTGAAATAGTACACCACAAATTCATTAGAGCCCTTCCACTACAAATTGTCCGTTATAGTTGTGCACACAGAAATGCCTTTAACAGACATAGGTAGGCTATGTGATAACTTGATGCCACTAATTCAAAATGCATCAGTCTGCTAGGCTATAGAACCTGAACAAAAACAACATAAGAACAGCACAATTCCTGTAGGATTGCATCCTTTTTTCATGAAACAAAGACCAAAAGCCTGCAGAGCTCATTGGTACTTTGTAGACAAGGCTCGTACATGCAAACCATGGTGTAAATGGCCACATAAGAGAAAGAATAATGTACAAATGTTACCAAATTCTCGACCTTCATTCCCTACCTAGTGATTCGGAAAACTAGTAGGGCGGATCATGTTAGCTCCCTCAGGTTTGCCACTACGAACACTAACAGCTAGAACAGGCGCTGCAAAAATAGATTTTATAGTAGATACAGGTGCTAGTGTCTCCATCTTGCCTCGTTCAGTTGTTGCTGATATACTTTTAGAGCCGACACCAGTTCACCTTTCATCCGCTGGTGGTGACTGTATTACATGCTATGGTCAAACTAATTTGGAAATAAGAATACCTTCATTAAAGTGTGCTTATCAATGGATTTTTGTAATCACTGACGTTACTAATCCATTGCTAGGTTTAGACTTTTTGAAACAATTCCAATTAGTCATAGACTGTAAAAATAAATGCATTAGTGATAGCATAACAGAAATAAAGGTGTCAGTAAAAATGATAATAGGAACTGTAGATAATATAATAGTGAATGGCATGGATATGGCTGCACATATTAGTGAAATCATAGGCAAATATAAAAGTGTTACTTTGCCACAAATAGACAAAAATCAAACATATGGTAGCATTTATCATAGAATAAACACTGAAAGCCACATACAAGTTTTTGCCAAGGCACGACAACTTTCTAGACCTAAATTAGACACTGCTCAAACGGAATTTTAAAAAGTTACTAAGTACAGGCATAATTACACCTTCAAATAGTGAATGGGCTTCTCCCTTACATTTAGTACAAAAACCAAATGGTAGTTATCAAGCTTGCGGTGATTACCGTACCTTAAATAGTATCACAAAAACAGATAGATATCCTGTACCTGATATAAATTCTTTTACAGCATGATTGGCAAATAAATGCTGCTTTTCCAAAATAGATCTACTGTCTGCCTATCATCAAATAAAAATGCACCCCTGAAGGATGTAGCAAAAACTGCTGTATCTACACCCTTTGGGCTGTTCAAATTCTTATAGATACCTTTCAGTTTTAAGAATGCCTCTGCTACATTTCAGCAGTACATGGATAGGATATTTTTCAAACTGAACTGTGTATTCATATATCTAGATGATATCCTAGTTTTTAGCAATGATGAACAGTAACACAAAAAGACTTTGATAAGGTACTACAAGTATTAAATGACAATAACAGAAACATTTCAATAGATAAGTGCATATTTAGCCTAATGGAATGAGATTTTCTAGGCATGAGTAAAAATGGTTTACTACCTACACAAAAGAAAATTTAAATTATTGAAAAATTTCCTAAACCAACAGATTCTAAAAGCTTAAGACGGTTTTTAGGCATGACAAGTTTTTACTGAAAGCTTATTCCAAATTATGCTAGCATTATATTGCCATTATCTGAACGCATGTGATTAAATCCTAGATCAGTATTTGAGCTAAATGAATGAGAATCTAACACATTTGATGATATAAAAAATAAGTTGGTAGAGATAACAGCATTAGCACATCCCCAGTCTTCAGTAACAGAGAACCAGTTAGTAACTGATAGCAGTCAATATGCAGTGGGTGCAGTTTTACATCAAATAGTAGACAAACAACATATAGCAATCAGATTCCTTTCCAAAAAATTTTCACAAGCACAGACAAAATATTCCATGTTCAATCGAGAGCTTCTCATGGCTTATCTCTCCATGCTGCATTTGTGCCACCTCATAGAGGGTCGCAGTGTAGTGCTGTTTACGGATCATAAGCCAATGTGCGGGGCATTTCATAGCCAGATCCCAGCAAAATCCGACTGACAGCAATGTCAGCTTTCACTGTTATCTGAATATATATCAGATATCATATATATCAGAGGTGAGCAGAATATAGTTACAGACTGTCTATCTAGACTCGTGCTCCCAGTTCAAATAAATGCTTGTGTCTTGTCAGAGATAGTACAAGCACAGAAACAACGTAATCAAGTCATATAAAAATCTAAAGGAATATAATATTTCCCTAAAATCGGGTCCATACTATGTGATATTTCCACTATACATCCTAGGCCATTTGTTCCTAGGGGTATGCATAAAACAATATTTACTAGCTTAAATTGCATAGCACAGCCTAGAATTAGTGCCTCTTTGAAATTATTAAAAGCAAGATATTTTTGACCCGAAATGGATAAATCCATAAAGACATTCTGTGCAGAATGCATTGTCTGTCAACAATCCAAGATTCACAGACACACCAAGTCTGCTGTGCAGAATTTTGAATTACCTTCAGCAAGATTCCAAACTGTAAATATCAACATTGTCGGGCTGTTACTGTCAACACAAAGGGAATCAGAACAACATATGAGCCCTTATTGATATTTACTTACTTTTATAGATCATGTGACATGTTGGATTGAAGTCCAAACTATGATAGAGATCACTGCAAAGTCAGTGGACCAAGCTTTTATTGATGCATAGATATAGTGATTCGGTGTACCACTAAATGTTGTCACCAATTGTGGTTGCCAGTTTGAAAGTGAATTATGTCAAGAATTAGCAAAAGTAGTAGGATTATATAGATTAAGAACAACGGCATATCATTCACAAAGTAATGGATTGATAGAAAGAACTCATCACACATTAAAACAGCAATAATAGCTTGAAAGGAATCTTGGCTATCTACAATACCAATTGTAATTTTAGGAATTCATAGTACTCCAAATGAATCTAATTTTGCACCATTCACAGCAGTTACTGGAGCACCAATACTGATCCCTTACCAATTAGTTCACAATGCAAATATTAAAGATATTGCTCCTGTACAGAAAGAGTATATAAAAGATTTATGTAAATCTATGTTGCAATTAGACATGTTAAATGATGACAGAAAACATCATATTACATGAACAAACACTTTCATACCAAATTCTTTACATATTTGCAATAAAGTATGGCTTCAAGTAGATCGAGTACGAAAACCTTTGGAAGCACCTTATACAGGCCCTTACAAAGTTTTACAACATTCAATGAAGCATTACCTAGTAGATTTAAATAATGATGTACATACACAAGTATCAATCGACAGACAAAAACCATATATAGAGCCATCTGTACATGAACATAAAAATAGTGCCAAATTACAGGCAAATCCAAATAAATACACAGACAGTGAGAAAAATGTTATTACCAGTACGTCTGATGAAAATGGTACAAGCAGTAATACCATATCATACACATCTAAAGCAGGTAGACATGTCACATGGAAAAAACAGAATGAGTACTATTATGCTAAGTAAAAAAAAGGAAGTTTACCAATTATAGTAGCAGAACAGAATCATACCAAAATTTTATTCACTCCATGTCTGAAGGGGAACTCTGTAGTTGGATTAGGTAGTAGTAACACCATATGGAAATATACACTTTCCGTTTCACTAAGAGAGTGACAAAGAAAACTCTCTCTCTCTTCTCTATTATACATACTTCCTTTCCTTCCTTCTATTGTTCCTATCCTCAGTAACTGACAGAACCTGGACATAGTTTATGTGGGTCAGTGAACATCATAAAAAAATCAACCAATGATAACACATCCCACCAAAAATCAAATGGAAAACACAGATGTGTCAGGCCTAATAAAAAGAAGAAAAAAAAACATGCATGGCAGAAGAACTGGGAAATTGGTTCAATGTAGCAGTTTGAGATGCAAGGGTTGAAGATTTATCGGATGTGAGTTTGGCCAGACATACAACTCCAGAAGAAAAAGAAGAAAGGATGAATTCAACAAATTAATTTCTGTCGGCCAAAAACAACAAATCTGTATAAACTCTCAAATCACGAAAGGACTAAGATGATAGTCACCCTCTTTAAAATTAAAACTTCAAAAGTCATATGACATGACTATATATGGTATATGTAAATTGAAAATTGCTATCCCACTCATTAAAAAAAAATCTTCCCTTTCTTTTGTGTAGGAAGCCACATGGTGCCACCAATGTTCTTTTTTTTTCACTTGTACATCAACAACAGGTTTTTGTTCAAAGTAACAGGGACACATTTTCCAAACTGTTGAGCTTTTTGTATTGTTTATTCTAAAAAGTTAACATGACAGTTATGACAATGAAAACAAAAAACAAAGTATTAAAGAAATATTACACAAACTCAGAAGATTCTGACTTAGAATTTAGTCAAACTGATTCATATATACAACAAAAATGCCAAAGTATCCAAATAAATTCAAGATGATGTTCCTTATAGTTTGAGTAAAATTGTTTAAAAATAGGAAAATAAAATCTGTATATGGAAAAGACTATCAGGTTTATTCTGACTAAGAAGCACATGTAGACAATGCAACAATAAAAATGCTAAGTTGCATTCTAAATACAAACTAAGATAAAGAAAGTGACTGAAAGAAATCCTATTTCATAAATTCTTCATGTGAGATTATTTCAAAATGTTTATGTAAACCCTTCCACAGCTTTAGGAAATTCAATCTCAAATATGGCTATTGCAGTCAAAGACCAGAGACATGGGCAGCCACTATGGAAAGCTGCTCACAAATAATGCTTCTGCCATTGCTATCCCCATGTTTATTTCAAGCACAATGATCAATGAAACTGAACAGCTAAACTTCAATTACTGGCAACTTGCCATACCAACTTATTCCAGCACCCCTTGTTATGTTTGCTACAAAAGAAACTTCTACCAACCAACCTTGCTAACCTTTGCTATGTTCTAATATTATAACAGAACTGGAGTTCAAGCCTTCAAAAGAACAATGTACATAGTGTCTCTCTGCATATGACCAATTTGTTTGGCAATCAATTTCACAGTTTACAACATAATCACCTTATAAATTCTCCAACTTCTGGGAATTCAACTAAGAGCTGACTTTTATAAACTTTTTAGTTTGTTCATCTGCAAACCAAAAGTCTTTTTCTTGGAGTCCCACAACCAAACTACACTATATCAAGAACCAAAATAAATTATTAAACAAGTCCAAAGTTATAAATTCCTACAAAATGCATATTTCAGTTTACAGTGAGAGATTTTAAAAAATGAAATTGTACTGAATTGCTATTTTATTACCCAAGTGAAAAATATAATGATTAAAAAAAAACAAGCTGCTGTCAGATGTGACAGACAGTGGCCCTCCTGTTTAAAATTTGACATGTAAATTCATATCAGGAATAGGCATTTTTTACCTTTCTGAAAATTATACATTTTTGTTATTCTTTAAGTAAAAATGTATATATGCTGTATACAGCCATAGCAAAATAATTACATAAATTTTATAAATCCCTTGCCGAAGAAGTGAAATAAAAAATGCAGATTGAAATGGTGTATTAAGGCAGTGCAATATTCACTCTATAACTATGAGTATGTGCTGAAATATTCCCAGCCCAACCAAGAAGGAATTACAATATAAATTCAAATGTTTGACTATTTGGTCAGATTTAGAGGAGTGACTCAAAGCAAGAATCTTTTCAGCCTCTTCCTCATAAGCTAGCCAATTTTAACACCAGATAACAACATTTAAAAAGAAGTAAATTGTAGCAAAAACAATCAATGTTCATAAAAAAAACAACTATCTGGAAAAAAATTGAACTAATCTTTTTCTATCTGTTGTGTTTCTTCAGGATGTAGGGATCATGGCTATCCACAATTTCCTATCCTTCATTTCTCTTAGCAATAGCTTTTTAATATCCATGCCATTCTCTACACTCCCATCCATTTACTCCGTTTAGCTCATGAGACAGGTTACATACTGTTTTCCACTGTCACTCTTGTCTTCATTATTTTCTGTGATTATCAGATTCTCCACTGGGTTCCAGAAATATCAATTGTCTCTTTTTTATTCTAATTATAAATGTTCTTTTGTCTGCATTTTCCTTAAATCTTTCTTGTTGCTCATATTCTCCATCTATGGCATTCTCAGTGTCCTCCTGTAGAACCACATTTCTGTTACCTCAAGTCTGTGAGGAAATTGTCCGGCACTTACTGCCATATAGGAGGACCGATATCGTGGTGTAATGGTTAGCAAGCTTGTCTCACTAAAACAGTTATGACTGAGTAGTGAGTTCGAGCTTCACTGGGTGTCCCATACTTTCAGCTATATGCCACATCTAAGCTATGCTTAGAAAATCACTATAGGGGATAAAATATTACATCACAGTTCCTAGGTTCTAATGAAATATTCCTGTTTCTTAATTCTTAGGTTAGCTTGTGGAAAACATCTTTTGCTATACTAATTTACCTTCATATTTCTGTGTCATATTTTCCATCATCTGTTAAAACATGTCCTAGATAGTTAAATTTCTGGACTTGTTTGTTTTTAACATATCCAATTGGTAGCTCGCATATTATGCTGTTCCTTTTGCTAATGACCATACATTGTCTTCTTGCAAATGATGGTTAGTCCTTTTCTTTACTACCTTCTGTAGGAGTTCTGCAGTTTCCTTTCTGACTGCCATCAAAATGGCGTCATCTGCATATTTTATGTTGTTAAGATTGTGCCCACCAATAATAAGTCCTTGTAGGTTTTCCTTTTAGTGATTTTCTTTTCCTGTTTAACTTAATACATTTAACAGAAGTTGCGCATCTTAATTTACAAAGATTTTGTATTCCATTTTGCACATATAATAAATGATTAGAAAATTGCACAAAATACAAACAATCCTGAATATATGAATGTAACGGTCAAGATGAATATAAAAACGCTTCTATTCCAATAAATATATATATATGGGATATATAAAAAAACAAAACAATAACAGAAAAACTATCTCTTTATATTCCCTAAAATAAAAGAAGTAATTTACAAGAGGGTACTGAAAAGTTCTCAGCTTAACCAAGAATGGATTAACAAAAATATTTGGTCAAATTTTGGGAAATGGATTAGGCCAAGAACATTCCAGCAGCCTCTCATACAGGTGATCTTTACTGTAGCCTAACTTTAATTGGAGAGAATCTTACTACTTTGGGTGATTTTTGTTTATTTTTATGTATATAAACATATCTCCTGTAAAGAGGTCAAAATATTTGATTCTATCAACATTAACTACTTCTCATATAAATAAACTGCAACATGACCATTTTTCAATATCAATAAAGAAATAAACATTGGATATATAAGGATTTGATTTTCTACAATTCTCAACACTTATTTCTTATTGGGGAAAGATGAGCAATACACAATTAGGCATTATTGCCTTTTTACTTCTTAGAGAAACCTTTTCTATGGGTGGAGAAACCTTTCCAATTTTGATCTGATGTAGAAAGTATAATTAAAAAAAGCAGTACAAGGCAATTTTGTGCAAAAAACAAACCAAAAACAACTACCAAATTTCAGCATTCACTGACAGCTCCTTGTACTATTTCAACCACAAATTATACACTACAAGATAAAAGATCTAATAACTGAAAAATCCTGTAAATGCTACATTACAAATGGCCTAACCACGTCCACTTCAAAATGCAGCAAATCAATAACTTATTTCATTATTTCTTTTGTCAGATATTCTCTATTTTACTTTTACCAAAATGATTTCTTAAATTTGTTATTAGTGATCTTGACTTACTAGTTATTCCCCTTGAATTGAACTCTGACAGATGTTAATGAGTTGAATCTGAAATTTGACAGTGTAGTATTAATCAATTGACTGCTGACACAGATGCATTAAAAGCTTGGATCACTCTGTACATTAACTTGTACAGGAGTGAGCTGGGTTAAACAGATATATTAATTCATTCTGAAGGATGAATGATAATACATTAGTGAGTTAAGCATCTATGTCATGAGAGACAGATATGTATTAACAAAGTGTCTTGAAGAAAGCAAATTTAAAGGTGGACTGGAATAAGAAAGTTAACTGTATAATACTTTGGTCAAGGACTGCTAACAGGCTGCATTAGGCTCAAACAAATTATTAGTCTGAAACCATCTTCAAAGGTGATAATCAGGCTAGATTATTTTGAAAGGAAGGGTGAAAAATATACTAGGATAAAATGAAGTGAAAGAAAAAGTCAGTTGTGAGAGAAAAGTAAAAACTGCGGTAAGATAAAATGGAGAGGAAGTAGGGAAATGTATTTAAAACTGAAAAGACAGGCAAAGGTTATGTGATTTAAGAAGTCTGTGCAATCATAAAAGAGGGATACGAAACAGGAAGTTGAATATTAATTATCTTTCAGTTCTAAGTGACATTTTTTCATCATTTTACTAAGCTTATGTGAAATATAAATGTCAGATAGAAATTGACAAAAAGAAAAAATTCATAAGCTTTATGTACGAGGCATACTTCAATCTTGTTTTGTTTTTATCTTTTTCATTTTTTTACCTTGTGCAAAACAACAAACAAAAGATAAAAAATATCAAAATCTAATCCCCAAAATTATCATAAATTAAAGAATCATAAAAATAAATAACAATGCTTGTATATGTGTAACAGATTCTTACAATATTATAAAATTTACTGACTCTAGTTGTTTTCTTTTTCAAAATGCAAATAAAATTTGTGTGTGTATAAATATTTCCTAAACATTTTTCAAATGATGGGAATATGAAGAGAGTGGCAATCTACCAATCTATGGAAATACTAGCTGAAACTTGGACTCCAACATTGGTAGAATATACTCAAGTATTATACTCAAGCTTATAAGAAAAGATTCAAAAGTTTTCAGAAACAGTCAAGGTGATTGAGAATAGTAAAAAGGAATAAGTGAAAAAGTGAAACAAGAAACCTTGCAGATAAAAAATGGGAGCAAAGCATAATGCTAAAGAGACAAATGAGAAAGAACTGAAGATTTTTTTAAATGGGAGAGTGAAAAATAATTTTTTTTAAAATTAAAAGGATAAAACTGAAATTGTATATAAAGAGTTAAAAGTAAGTAAATAAATCATTTAAATGCACAGTTTAAACTGTGAATCTTACTGTTTACTCTGTATTTTCCAAGTACTTCAAGGATAATAGGTTACAAAGTAGAATTATTATTCAAGACTCAAATTCTGGAACTAAAATAGGGTAAATATGGTTCTTCACTCTAACTCACTTAGAAATATCAAATATTAAGGGTGAAATTAGCCGTTTCCATCCAGGAGATATTTAGCATTCATTGACCAGTTAGCATTAGTGTCACTTGAAATTTGAACATTTTTTCAGGAAATTAGACTTTTCAAGTTTACTAACTTTTATTGTTCTTTCTCATATTTGTGGTTGATAGTCACAGTTCAGTACAAGTCAAGATCCATAGATCCTCTTCCTGCTCATCTGTGTGGCTCACCTTTTATTCAGGTTTTTGACCACACATGCTAATTAGCAATAGTTTTCAAAGCACTAGAACCACACATGGGCTTTGCCTAAATTACAAATGACGGCTTCAACTGAGCAGGCTAGACATTGTGACCTCTTAGTTACATGTAGGTTTCAATTCATTGATCCTATTTCATCACAAATCCCCTGAGCTCGTGATCACAAAAAATGCAGCTGGGTGCAGGCAGCTTCTGATGTATACTCTTTCTGAAGGGGATAGCATCAGCATTATTGTCTAGGAGTTTGTGAGGTGCTGGTGACAGGGAGACTATTTGTTAAAGCTGGTTCATCTGCAGGTGAACCATCTGCAAATGAATCTTCATTGGATTCTGGCAAGATTGTTCCTACCTGGATCAACCTTGCACTTTCCTCAGAGCTACTCTCATTTCTGGATGTGTATGACTCTGGGAAGGGATGCATGTCCTTAACGGGTCTTTGACACAGAAAAGATCCCCCACCCTGTACGTTCCTCATTCATCTTGTGGATCAGGTGGGAGAACAGCATCAATCCCTCTGATTCTGATATGGTATTTATGCATCATGTCTGCTAGGGCTGAGGAAGACAAAACACTGTTTTTGGATGTCACGTTATGCCAGTGCACTGCTTCCTGACCGCAATGGTCTTTATGGTCCTGTGGCATCTCTCCACAATTGCAATTCCAGCTGGGGTGTACACACACTGGAGTTGGAGCCACACACCTCAATCTTTCGAGAAGTTTCTGAAGCTCCCCAAATTAGAATTAATTTTAAAAGCACTAGAACCATGCATATGCTTTACCTAAATTGCAAATGGTGGCTCAGACCAGGCGGACAAGACATCATGGCCTCTTACCCACAGGTAAGTTAAAATTCCTTGATTATATTTCTCCACAATATTGATAGGAGTTTCCTTCCTAACATTTTGTTTTTATGTAATGTGAAAAGTTAACACCTTTATTATATCATTTAAAAAAAAAAAACAACAAAAGTTCTATTCCTAAAACCTGGTAGTCTTGTAAATGATTTCTACCACTTCTATGAAAATCAAACTGTTGCTGGAAAAACAGCCTTGATTTGATATCAGTTTTCTTCTTCAAAACAAATGTGCAGTAATAAGTATCCCCAACCCAGCAAAAAGAATAAAATATAATATTGCTACTACAGCAATTATGAGTCAGTTTCTAATAATTTCAAAAAGATAATCTTCTGGTTAACACATCCAACTCATTAATAATGATAATAGTTCAAATTCCATATGCAAGATTTTATTATAAGAGAGAAGAAAATGTTATTTCAAATAAGGCCTTAAAATAAAATAAATCTTTTCTTAAAAAATTAATGTATACATTGTACAAGTAGTACAAACATCAATTGCTAAAACCATTTTACACAATTAATTATACAATCTAAAAACAGAAATTTATCAAAGCAGTCCCATCATTAGATTATGCAATAGTTTTGTTTGTTCTGAAAGAATTTAATTAAGTCCATCAAACATTTGAGATGACATGAAGAGAAAAGCTGTGTTCAGAAATGAAATGTATTTTAGCACTGAATACAAACTGGAGAATTAACCTTGGGATACAACTTATTTTGCTTTAGCTACACAAAACATTCTAGGTTTGCTTCAATTTAAAGTTTAAGAGTTCATATGAATAATATTCAATGAGTAAAGGAAATTAAAGAAATTAAAACAAGCAAAAAGCTTAATTTTGTAAGAGATAACAATTTGATACATATCAATTTGAGAAGAAAAGGAAAATAAATGAAAAGGTTTCCAAAGAAGAAATGTTTGTAAAATATTTTTTACTATATATGCCACAAAAAGCAAAATTCACTCATTAAACTGTACTAAGTAATAGCATCTAAAAGAAAAAATAGTCATATTTAAGTCATAAGATAATTTGCTAACTAAACTTACTACATTATAATATTACTTAAATGCATATTTCAGTTTATTTTACTAATATTGAATGATGTGGACTGAAAGAGTAAATAAATTATCTTCTCAGAATTATTTTTACATGTGAGGGGAAAATTCTTTTAAAAATTCAAATGTAAAAAATTTGTTGGCAAATGTACTTGAAAACCTCCAAATGTCAGAAAAGAGTTTGTCAAGCTATGAATAAAATTCTGAATTATGAATAACAATGAAAATATTCATTTGAAACAAATTGAAAGTTTTTCAAAGTTCTTTCTTTTTGTAAACACAATGAGCTTGACTCTCTTAAAAGATCTTTACACAAACCTGATGTACCATGTTGAAACAGAACTAGAGAGATTCAGCAAGATGTCTTATTTAGTGTTTGATAACCTTACACTTTTAGGCAGCAATATTTAAAAGAATATTTTCTATTTATGGAAAAAAACAAAGGGAGTTCATTTGCATTTTTACTTTATTTTTAATAGTGTTGCAACAGTTTCTTAAATTTCTTAAGCATAAAAGAAACACATGAGAATTTTACTGAATAGTAAAGGATCCATCAGTTTCATATTTTAAATAATGCACTCTTTGGGGCTTGAAAAATGAGAGTAAGGAACTACTGAAAACAAGAAAGCCTTCATTTTAATATACTTTATGGTGTATCACTAAGAAATTTCAAATCAAAATCAAAATACAACATTAATAAATTATGGAATTTCCTTTTTTTAAATAATTTAAAATTTTACAATTAACTATTCAGTACATTATCCTGTTTTCTTAAGGCATTCCCTCTAAGCAAGCTGACAAGAAATTGATAATATTAGAATTGCAGTAATAATTCACAAAGAACCCTACATATATGCTGCTGGTGGCCAGCCAGCAGTCCTCTAGTAGCAGCCACCGGTGGGCCCCTAGCAGTCTGCCAGTGGTAACATTGATGAGATGAACACATCGGCAGTTCGACAGCAGGCCACCAGCGGTAAACGCTAGTGGCATGACACCCAGTGGTGGTGGCATGTAGGGATTTAAAGCTGGATTTAGTGATCATGTCTGACTTTTTATGGTTAAAACAAAAACATACATTTTAATCATTTATCATTTTTTAAAGAGTAAATTTTCAAAATTAGAAACCATGAACTTATATATTAAAAAGTTTGTTTATACTTTCTCTGCTAGCACCCACCTAAAATATATTGATTCTACTATTACAATACTCATGATTTTATTGAAACAGAAAAACTCAATGACATTAAATGATAATAAATAAGACTTAGAGTTAACCTTTTAATAAGCTTGGACCATACTTGTTATAATCAGTATCTAACTATAGATGACTTTATAATTGCCCTCCCATCACATGGCCAGGACTTTACCAAATGTTAGTTGAACTGAATCAACCAGAGAAAAATGGCAGAAGAGAATAGGAAAATTTTCCAATTTTTACTTTAATTTGTGATGTCACTAAAAAAATTTTTAAATTTTAAATATAATTCATTTTTAATTTTTCTACCTCATTTAAGTACAGGGATTATTTTGTGTTATATTTCTAAATTAGAAATAATATATGGTGCAAAATCCCTAGATGAAAAAGAAAATTAGATTGTAAAAACCTTTTAAACCCCTTCACTGCCCCCATTATTGGATTCTCAACACAAGAAAAGCATACAAAATCCATAAGACTAAAAAAGTTATACAATCAATATTAAAAATAAGAAGTTTCTATTTCTACCAACAAATATTTTATCCACTGAAATTGAAAATTATTTAACTATCCCAAACCCTAAATTTATAACCACTAACTCCAAGACAATCAAAGATTTGGTTGGTCAAAAATATAGAATCAATAATGTATCAGAAGCTCAGATACATCAAATAGACTGCCTACAATACTATAAGAAATATATAGAGGAGACATCTAGAAAATTTAAATACCAGCATTAATGAAAAATAAAAGAGTACCTCTGCTGGGATAACTCATTAAATTCTTTAGTATCACCTAGAAATAAAACAGAACATAATTTTGATTTAAAAAATGCTTAGTAAAAAAAATGAACACAACCCATTATGGTGAAAATACCTCAAAGGCATATTAATAAATAATCAATAAATACCCATGTACTTCATCATATCACCAATATTTACTGAATGTAAGATCCAAACATTTGCAGATGCTGTAACCTAGGATAGCATTTTCTTTTTTATCATTTGTCAAATCTACCATACAATTAAAATACACTAATTAACACAACTTTTAATATACTCTTAATTAGATTAACATTCCAGAATTGAACACACAGACACACACCATAAGGTATACATAGATACCCACCCAACAAAATTGTTACAGATATACTATCACCACAATATAAACATGTAATGTCTATGCAACCAATGAAAACAAAAAATAGAATTTAAAAATTGCAATAACTTTACATTGTTCCACTTCTAAAATATTTCTCATGAAGCTAAATAAATAGTGAAACATGTTAAATTGCTAAAGGTTTTCCTATTTTTTGCTTATTTAATCAGATGTAAATTGTAAAGATTTATCCTGAAATTTCCACAGGACTTGCAAATAAAATTATGACATGAAATAAGTGAGTGATCTTAATCTTCAAATCAGTAAAAAGATTCTTTGAAGAAATTATTTTAAGCCAACGGCCAAACAGATCTTGTCTATTTGGCAACAGAAAGAAAGAAGCAAGTACAGAAGACAATGTACACAATTGGTACAAATGTTTAATAATAAAGTCTAGGCTTCTGCACAAATCTCTTCAAATAAACTTCAAATAAGAAAGATTATTCACACCACAGACAACCTTGATTTAATTTCTTTTCTATATAAAACTTCCTCCAACCCTTGGGCACATTTGTAATGCTAGTTCTGAGACAGAAATAATGGAAATATTCTGAGACAAAACTTTTCTTAGCTGAACAACAGTCATATCAAAGAAGTAGTACATTCAAAATATTCAACACTTAAATTTTTTTATGAAGGTAAATTTATGAAAATATTTGCTCTCTAAAACCATTACTCACACATATAGTAAAATCTGTTGAAATTATCCTTAAAAAGATCATTCGATATAAATTTATCTAAAGGAAATAAGCAAAAGTAAAAAAAGAGCCATAAGTCAATATCAGCTCAAGTTAAAACCTAGAATAGACAGACATTGACATGTGAATGAATAAAATTTGGTGCTTTTGTTGCATAGATGATCTAATTTTATATCAGTGAGACAAAATAATTTCCATCCTCAAAAGTTGTTTTCACTAATGAAGGAAGAACAGTTGTAGCAAACTGGTCAAACTATGGATGCATTCTTTACCGCTATCAAAAATGAAGAACCAAATATCAATTTTGGCAGCAGACACAAACCTGACAGCCTTTCTTACCAGTTTCTGATATTGTAACCTGAGCAAGATTGGCAGGAAGGATTTTCTTTTTCTGATTGAACTTTGTCTAATACTTACTTTCCAGATACACTATGTTTTAAGATTTTCATCATCAAAGTTTTTAATGATTTGCCACTACTGTAATGATATGTAAATGTAAGAGTTTGATCATTTGCATATGGGCAAAAGATACTATCTATAAATCTGAGTTGTCATGGGAGGGAGGCAATTCATCACTAGTGATTGCAATCAACTTGCAACTACTACTACTACTACACATCACAATTTTATATAAAGCCAAACTTTTTCAAATACACACCAACAAAGTACTTATATCAACAGTGAAAACATTTCTACTTTATTCACCCAATTATATATTTTCCAGCACTTGCACCTCAACATTGCTGAATGTTTTCAAATCAATCATAGCACAATGGTAACACTGTCATGTCCTGTTGTCACTGCCACATTTTTTAAAAACAACTGGAAGAAAAAGCTTAATGAACGTTGTTGTAAGAGTAATTCAGGATATAAAGAGGCCTCAAAAGAAATCCAAACAGATCTGTCCAGTTTGTTTTGGGGTTCATCCCCTCCCCCTCTCATTGTCATAGGCTAAATTTTTATCTGTGTAATATTTATTATCACCAAATTTTTAAATCTCTGGGTGAGTTTTGTAGTCCCCCTGAGGGGATGTGGTATTATGGTGTATGGAGGATTGATTGGTGATGGATGAGTTTTGGTGGTGAATGCGTAAATTGTCATGAGTGAATGGGTCATGAATTGGATTAGCTAGGTATAAGATAGTTAATGAAGACCAGCCACAATCCCTTTCCCCCTTTTCGGGCTTGTGCCACAATTGTATTTTTTATACAATAAATATACAGATCTGTCCAGTGGCCCAGATGCTGTGATCATATTGTAGTATCTGTTCTGCAGCCATGACCAGCTGCAACAAGCTTTGTGCCCAATCCTGCAGTAAAATATTGACCAATTTTAACCTATTGACCCAAGTGTTTGAGTTGCCCACATTAATAACTAACTTTGTGTCATATCTCATCTTGGTGGGGAAACATGGGTAACAGTGTTCTGCAGCCCAGATGACTGGGATCAAAGTGTAGTATCTGTGCCAGTAGTAGTCAACAACCTAGCCATCAGCAGCAGTTCCAAACTAGCCAGCCAGCCATCATCTCCATTAGGCCTCCAGCTTGCCAACAATATACAATAAATGGTCCTTTTCAGAACAATGCTCTCTAGCACAAAACTTGTCCTTCTCAGGACAACATTATTTCTCACCCTCTACATAAGCCTGCCTAGTTCACACTAACATAATTTTTGTTTATATATTTTACTTTAACAAAAATAAAACTTGGCAATATTGTGTTTGTGTGCCAATATACCACCTACAACAACACCATCTGAATGAAGTAAAGTCAGTTTGCTTTTAAATGCTATAAAAATAGAAGTAATGGGGGGTGGAAGTAAAAAGACAACTTGTCTTTGATTAACCCATATTAACTTTTAAAAATCAACAATTTTGATTAAAATGAAGAATGCTATGGCTGGGAGTGTGTTTTTATCAAAGCAGAAAAGTTCACCTTTACTTTCATTTAAAAATAATTACTTTCATCATTTTCCAAAATAAAGAAATTTCAGAGATGAATATTTTGTACAACTAGCTAATCAGTTTGAAAGTAATTCTTATATGTAACAATTTTGAAATAACAATAATTTTACAGGGAATATGCATTGTTCATGTATATCCACTCCTATTATGATTTTGTATTCTGTTTTTTAATAGCAAAATTATTAACACATTTAATCTCACAATTTTAAAACCAATCTCCTGCAATAAGACTAGTCATGTTATCCACTTTTATAATTATATTAATAATTCTATCACAAAATATTGAGGCAAAGCAGAAAACAATGGTCCAGGAAAATAGACATTACAGAACATTTTCTGTGACACTTAAAATTACAAATGATAAACATTAACTCGTAGATTCTTAATTTAGATTTGTCTAACTTCTTGAGATTTTTTTGTAGTCAGTTTCTTCTGGCTTGTAATAAAGTTCCCTAATCCATTTCTTCCAACCAAGATAGCAGGGTAAGTCGACCAATCCACCAACAAATATCTCCTTCTTGTTGTACTTCTGTCTGTTGCCTCTTTCAGTACATTTTATAGATTGAGTGAAAGTTTAAATTTGCATATGTTAAAAGAGATTCTTGCAAAAGTTCATCTGACCCCAAGATCTATCTGTTTTAAAAATATGACTCATGAAGCCACCATTTCCTTTTTGGAAATATTTTAAATGCAAGACACATCCGAATCCATTTAGGTAAACCATTTTCTCTAGTGTTACATTTGTTTTCATGCCAAGCAAAGCAAAATTATTGAGTGTGAAAGAAAAAGAAAAACTTATAGAGAGAGAACAATAAAAGAACAATAATGAAGAAGACAGAAGATTTAAAATAATTTAAATTGCATTTAAAATTTTAAGTACATAAATTACTTTGATTGGTTTTTTCCACATGAGTTAACTAAAAAGAGAAAAAAACTGGATTGTATCACAATGTGCAGTTCATTAGGTCATATTGAATGACACCAGAAGATAATGGTACAAAACAAAAAATATTGATATTTATTAATCAGTCTTCGGTTCTGAGTCACCTAATAAAACTTTTCTGTAGGTTATTTTTTCTTTTGTTCTAAATGTTAATTGTCCACACCTAAAATTAAAAATTCTCTAGGAAATTAACAATTTTGGATAAATTTCTAAAAACAAATGCAATTTCAAATTGAAAAAAAAAACTTTTAGAGTATGGTCCCATATTTTGATACAATCAATGTCCTTTTCATTGTCTGTTTAATAAACATTAAACAGCAGTCATTTTGATCCAAGCACTGTTCATGTCCCATCACTTATTTTTAGAATTGTTAAGGATTTATTTTCCTTGAATTTGATATTTTAAAATAGTTCAGCCCTGTTTGAAAGAATTGAAGAATTTAGAATGTAAATGTCAAATGACAAAGTAAAATTTAAAAAGAAAAGAAAAAGGTAAAAGTGAAGTTAATGAACTGAAGAGATAAAGAGACATGAAAGGCAGTGATGCAGATGAAAAATTTCTATTCTGACATGTTTCACCAATGCACTGGAATCATCAGAAAAAGGAATTTACTTGACAAGAACAAAATCAACATTCTTCTATGCTGTGCTGTGTCCCTTCAGGATATTGGTGATCATGGCTCTCCACAATTTCCTGTCCAGTGTAGCTCTTAATAAATTTTGCAGTTTTGCCATCTCGCCCAAACTCTGCCCTATTATCCATTCACTCAAGCTCACCAGGTAGGTTATGTATTACTTTCATCTTTCTTACCCTCAATATGTCTTCTGAGTATCAAATTTTCTAAGCCCTCTTTCCTCATTAGGTACCCCAGAAATTTCAACTCTCTCTTTCTTATGTCAAACATAAGTGTCCTTTTTGTTGCTCATATGTTTGGTCCATGGTATTCTCAGCATCCTTCTGTAAAACCACATTTCTGTTGCCTCAAGCCTCTTCTTCACCCATGAGGAAATTAACCAGCTTTCACCACCATATAGGAGGACTGATATTACACAAGAGTTCAGTATTCTTTTCTTTGTTTCTAACAATATTTTCCTGTTTCTTAATACTTTGCTTGGTTTTTGCTATCCCAACACACCTTTGAATTTCCATGTCACACTTTCCATCTTCTGTTAAAACACTTGCCAGATATTTAAATTGTTGTACGTGTTTGCATTTTGGGCTGTTCTTTTTTGCTAAAAACCATGCATTCTATCTTGCTTTGCTGTATAGGTTGAAAAGGTCAGATGAGAAGATACATCTTTGTCTTACACCCCTTTTATATATATATGTGTGTGTGTGTGTGTGTGTGTGTGTGTGTGATATAATGAGATATGAAACTAAGGAAATAGAATAAAAAGAAATGTAGTCTTAGATAGAAAACTGAACAAGCCAAATAAAGTTATTTGATGAGAAAAAGAATCAATCAGTTATTGAATTAATACTTAAATTTTTCTGGAGAAATTTTAAATATGGCCCAGATTTAATGTCACGAAACTATAGCGTTTGATTAAAATCTATCTATATTGTTTGGTTTAAGTTGGTAAAGATAAATTTATTCCTGTTTCTACACTGGAAATATTTGGATGTCATTAATCAAATCTTTTTAAAATCATTCCTTTGGAGCACAAATTTATTTTGGAAAATATTTTGATAAATAGACAGATTTTCTAACTGTTAATTGTATGCAATTTCTACACTAATTAAAAAAAGCAACACATTTGGAAAGAAAAAAACAATATTTCTTATCCATGAATGAGAAAAGTTTGGTATCAGAAGGTAGCAGTTGCTAATTTTAAATTACACTGGACACTTGATTGTAATATCCTGAGTTGAGTATTTAAGTGTTGTGGTATAAGCCATTAGAACTTTAGAAATCATCTATCAGAAAAGAAATACCAACTCTGATGCTGAACCAGTTTAAATGTCAATGTCCCTGATTTTAAAAATAAATGAGTTTAGTTGTCATTACAGTTTAGTTGAAATCAGAGGCAAAGATTGTGATGGATGAACAACAAAAATAGAAGTAGTATTTAAAAAAAGAAAAGCAGTAAGAAACTTTTAATAGCAGTTGGTGAAAAGTTAATGAAATTCACTGAAAATGGAATCAGAAGGCCAAGTTTAAATTCAGCCCAAGATAGTGTGTGCTTATTTCACACTAATACCCTGAAAAAAGGCACAAATCTCTAATTATTGTTATTTCTGGTTGCTAGTAATAGATAACCCATTAAAACCTGTTGCATATTATCACGAATATAATATACACACACACACACACACACACACATATATACACACACACACATACATATACATATATATACACTTACACATACATAAACATATATATACACACATATACATATATATATACACACACATACATATACATATATATATACACACACACACATACATACATACATACATACATACATACATATATATATATATATCATATAAAACTCATTTTATATATATATATATATATATATATATATATATATATATATATATATATATATATATATATATATATATATATAAATAAAATCAGTTTTAATATTTGTGGGTGCAGTAAAAAATATAATGAGGTATAAAAAGTGAATTTTCAACCAATCACAATTGGTTTGAGTAAACTCAAAAACCTTAAAGTTTGTCTCTCCTAAAATTTTACAACAGGTTATAGTCATTCCACTAAACAGGTTATAGTCATTCCACTAAAAATAATAGTTTGTCTACATGAATCTAAGATAAATTGCTTTCCATAATGAGGGAAGAAAAGCAATTAGAGATCAAGAAACTCATTGAACATGCAAATTCAATATGTTTATATTTTCTTTTCTCCTATGACATTCACTAAAATACATTAACTTTATCTATATCTGATTCATGTCCAGTTCTCTAAACTATTAGTTAAAATAATAAAACTATTTTGTAGCAAAAATACACCCACAGAAAATTAAATTATACACACTTTTACTTACAAATACTTTGTGGCAAAAAGTGTAAATAAATTGCAGTCTTAAATCTTACTGTAATTATTGGAAGTTTATTTAGTGTATTAATTGTAACTATGACTAATTACTAATGTCACCATATACTGACTATCTTAATATTCAATATTCAGTACATGAATCTGAAATATGGACAATACATAAATAGAAGCAAGATAATCCCATCAAGTTCAAATGTAAATTATTGTTTGACATTTACTTGCTTTAAATGAATTTATCATGAACACAGTATGTTGAAAAATCAAAACTTGGGATAAAAACATCTAAAAACTGTATCAAGCATTTTGAATCAGTTCACTTTACTGAAATATGGCTACTGTTAATCCAAATAAAAATGAAATCAATTAAAATTGTTGATTAAATCCTAACAAAGAATATTAATGACTGATTAATTGTATTTTTATGAAAGAATATTTTACTTGTCAACATATTTTTTAAGCAAATTTTTTTAAAAATAGTAAAATTTTTATTATAATTATTTGATTTGATCCTAATGTAAAAGATTTTTTAAAAGTACACATATCTATTGTTGCAAGACTCCCCAAGGAATGAAGGAAATTTTGTTTTTAGTGAAAAGGTAATTGCAGCAGAAGGTTGAAGAGGTGGGGCAACTATTCTTTGCTGATTACTGCGAGATGTAGTACAGCTCAACTGGAAATTTATCAACTAAATAGGTAATCTCTCTTAATCCAGACATGGATTATTATATGATGCATATCAATATAGATAATGGACTGAAAATTAAAAAAAAAAACTCAAAAACTTCCAGCCTTCAGCAATTACATACCATCAGAAAACAAAGTTATTATTTGAAATTATAACAAAAATTTAACAACTTTGTAAAAGAGATGTCAGAAAGAAATTCAAAGTTAATTTATAAACTAAATTATCCTTTTTCTAATATTTGTATCTGCAGATAATATATAGTATTCAATGGCTGGCTGCTATTGCAGTATGAACTGGAACATTGTCATATGCTGGATTTTTCCAATGTATGGTAGAAAGGAAGATCCAAAGCTGCTCCTGTGAAACATCAGAAAGGAGTTGTATTTTCAACTAGGAATCATTGGTTATGAGTTGGTTGTATAGAAAATAACAAAGCAAACTTTTCTGCTGACAACAACTTCTTAAACTTCAGATATGATCCAAGAAGACACTGACATTCAAATAGCAAGTGGTATTTATGTATAACAATGTTTTGACCCATGCTGCAATTACAACTGTTAAATACTTAAATAAATTTGGGTTAAAACAAACATATACAGAGATTTCCAGATACTCAACAGGATCAAAAATCCTTAGAGTTTCATTGAAACCCAGATTTATTCATTAGCAGGAAATAATTTTCAGTAAACTTGGATGTTTGTGCTCTTAAAAAAATGGAGTGTCAAAAGGATGGTTTTTCAGTTGACACCAATATCATTTTAATTGCTTTCACTCCTCAGCAATCGTTATTGTTTTAAAAACAATGATTAGAATTGTAAAAAAAACTAAATATATGATGAAAGTGAATTTATACATTTTATTTTTTATACAAGAATTTTATAACTACAACATTCTAAAAACTAATACAATTAAAACTAATGCAATGCAATATTTATCATTTACCAGTTTATAAATAAATAAATATGAAAACAATTTTTTAATTCATAAATTTATAAACATTTATTAAATTATTAAAATATGAGAACCAATTTATAATTGGTTCACATATTTTAATAATTTAAAATTTAATAAATCCTTATTATTTACCATTTTATAAAGTTTGAATCAATTGGCAGTTATTGGCTAATTGCCATTTGATTCAAACTTTTGCCAACTATTCCAATAAACAATGTAATAAATAAATAGTGTAAATGAACAATCTAATAAATAAACAGTTTCTTGTGGGTACAATGGTCCAGGTTTGTTCAATTTTCATCCAAGAATGAATATTGGGAAGCAAAAAAAAACCTGTTTATGAATTCATCCAGGCTATTTGAAAGTCATTAAGAAATGGAAATTTCATCAAATAATATTATTTTCTTACTGTTTTTTGAGAAAAGTTATTATTGTTTATATGTATAAATCAAACATAAATCATTGGTATTTGGGGGTTTTGTTCTTATTTATTTGTTCATTGTCCTTTTATTTGAAACTAAATTTTTGTAATGGTTGCATATAAATTGGAAGATTTCAAATAATCATATTTTGTATATTCCAGGATTAATGAAATTCTGCATAAGAAAATCTTGGAATATTCATCATAAATACAAGACATATGCTTGACTGAAACTTAATAATTATTGGACCATTAGTTTTATAATTATTATCCCTTTATTGGAAATGTGGATAATGTAGCATTAATTCTCATAGAAACTGGAATTGGTAAGATGAGTTCAAATTCTAGTGTATCTTGGTGCATTCACTTTTACACAAATGTCCTTGAAAAAGGCCTGAATTCATCTCTTCTCTCGCCAGCTATGAGTTAAATAGTAGAGTATACTGGGCTCTCTAGCTTTAGGTGGCAACCAGTCTAAGACGAAAACTATGAATTCCAAATCGTAAAACAAGCAATAGGAAACTCTCCTCCATTATCACCTGAAAGCTATTGATTAACCAGCAAAGCAAACTGGGTTCTGTAACCTTGGTTGGCAAACCAATCTAGGAAAAAGACAACTCTGAATTCAAATCCTCTGCTGTCTTGCAGTGATACTCACTCAGGAGAAAGGCATCAAGAGGAAAAATCTAGAGTTAGAGTCCCTAAGATAGTTTGTAGCAACAATCTGACAACTCCCGAGACCATGCTGGAACCATGTGCATTGGTAATTGCCTCTCCATTGGACCAATTTAGTGACATAGTTTGTCCCCATTCCTATCTACATACCCAGGCCTCTGCATTGGAGAGACAGGAAGTAACAGAAATCACAATGGCCGCTGTGCCTGAAAGATCATCCAGAATGCAAATTCATAGTCTCCCAAACTGACAGATGTGCATAGTATTGGTTTGTATATAATGTTGGAACACACTGTACTTGTCCAGAATTAAACAAACCTTATGTAAAGATCATAGTAGGAAAAAAAGGATGAAATGAAAAGCATCAAGTAATGAGCAATTGAGGTCAGGGCCTAACCACAGATATCTGGTCAGCCATCTTAATTGCTAGTATGGATATCTAAATTGATGTTCACTGTCGACTGCAACAAACTTGGCCTTTAGCATAACCTGGCTTAAAAAAATAAAAAAATAAAATAAAAATCAGTTAATTCTAGAAATGTTTTTCTCTCCCAAACCATTTTTTACATTCAGAAATGTTTACCATCCATAAGTTATTTTTTCTCCAAAATAAAGAATATATATATTTTTTTAATTGTCTATTTTGCTGTGTATGTATATATTTTAAGAGAGCAATAAAATAAGCAGAAATATTCACAGATATAGACATAGAACAATAGAAACAGACACCAGTAAGCAAGATATTAAAAAAATGTACTTACAGTCGTATCAATTTTATTATCAATATAAATTGAATTTTATTTGTATCAAGTTATGTATATGAATATATATTTAAGTAAAACTAAATTTTTTAAGATTTAATTTCTTCAAATGCTATCATTCAGTTTCAATAATGCATTTAACGGTTATATATATTTGATTCAATTTTCCACTTTTATTAGAGGCAATACAAACTCAAAAGAAATCTAAAATTAGAAAATTGCCATTAACATTTAATATTTCTCACTTGCCTATTTACTTACATACCTACCTACATATATATATATATATATATATATATATATATATATATATATATTAGTAATTAACACTAACACACTCTAATTTTAATGACATTGAATGATGTTTGGTGACAAGATAGTAGCAATACAATACTTTATCTTAATCTTAAAATGGAATATAAGTGAACTAAACTGAATGTTAATAATGCTTTGAAGAAAAAGCTTTCACCAACTTCTATATTAAGAGCAGCAATTAAGAGTTTTTAAACAAAAAAAACAGATTAGGACTTTTGACAACATTTTTATGAAATCTCAAATTTTCAACAGCATTTGTGACTAAATTTCTGAGATTAGTAATTATCCTTATTAGTATTGCTACTAATATTATTCTCCAGAAAAAAAAGTATTAGATTTAAGGCTCCAAAATTGCACTCCTTAATTGTCACATTGGACAATGGCTTAGTGGCGATAACTTAGTGGTCAAGAGTTCAATTCATAGGTCAGGCAGTCACCTAGATGTACTCTGATATCACAAGCCTAAACTAACAAGAGAATTAAATAATACATCACCTAGAATAGACAATGTGATAAAATAACAAGACTATAGAATAAAGGTTTCAGTTTGAAAGTCTGAGAAGTTTACCAAATATGTCAGGAACCTAAAAAAATGGATAACAAGAAAACAATACACTGAATCAATTACTTTATGATATTGTTGATTTAGGCTACAGTAAAAAAAAAAAGTCATTGATCAAGAGATTGATTATTCTTCTTCTAATGATTAATTGATGTATATCTTTATAAATGTGTATATATTTGAATCACCATATACACTGATCTGGACCTGGGTACACTAAACACATGTTAGGAGATAGTAGATATTCTAAGTTGATTTTCAAACTCTTTGGCCATCTTCTCATTTAGTAACATTTATACCAGTGCACCATTTATGTCTGAGGTTTAGACAGTGTATGCTTTGATAAGGAAAAGCCTAGTGCAACCAGGTGTCATGCTACAGAGATGCACACACACTCATTTTGTTCAATCAGAGCCACTTGAGGGGAGATTATACTGTTGGTATATGGACAGGATGGTCATTTTGCAGATTTTCTGAGCATGTTGGACATAATGTGTTGGTGGAATTTCGATATTGGCAGCAGGGATTAAATGCACATTCTGGCACCCATAAAACATGTTCTGGGCTGTTATATAGCACACCACACAGTGTAAGGGCAACAGAAGTTAAGAATGAAACTGCTTATTGATCACATAGATATTATTATGCTTAGATAAGCATAACTGCTTATGAAATTATTAATACAACTAAATCAATTTGTTAATAACTGTATATCATTTATTGTACTTGGAATTCCAGCTTAATTAAAGAAAGTATAATTAAATTCCCACCATATAACTTCTCATAGCAAGGTGAAACAAATGAAATGTATAACTTAAAAATGTCTATTTTACAATATTTATTGTTCATTAAAAATCTGTTATTGTCATTATTCACACACTGGACAGTGTTGTGTTACAGGTATTTATAGCAATTAGTTGTCTAAAAGAATAACACAATAATTTTATTTGTTCCTGGTATGTTTCCAGTAAAGAAATATAACGAAAAGTAGAAAATTGGAGGGAAAATTATATAGTGAAATTGCTTAAACTAAACAGTAGCCAATGGTAATTGTTATTGTGAAAGATGAATCCATATAATAGAATTTTTCCACATGAGAAAAAAATGTTTTATCTTAAAATCATCGTTGGGTCCACATGAAATTTGAAGACTATACACAAAAAAATTTGGTCATGTTTATTGAACATACAAACTCTTCTCACTTATAAATATAGATTTGCAGATGTATAATTTTTATTCATTATACGATTGAAGGGAAAACTCAGAAAAAAATAAGACGACATAGAAATAGCATACACGGTGTAAACTTTGCATAAATTGTTTTTTGTTTACATACCATGTTATTTGAGGAAATGAGCAATTATGTTTCTATACAACTACCTGTCATTTCTTGCACCAAATAACTAACTCATTGCTAGCCCCTGTTGTCCTTGTTTTGTCATCCATTCACACAATTGCATTAAGTGGGTTATTCACTGTTTCCCTTTGCTTCACTTGTCTTTGATATGTCCTGTGATTGTTAGTTTCTCTAGAAACTTAAAATTTCCTCTGTGCTCAGTCCATTGTAGAACCACATTTATCACTTCAAATCTCTCCATCTGTGAACAGATTGTCCAGAATCATTGCCATATAGTAGATTATATATTACATAGCACTCTTTGTTTTAACACTCTTTGTTTCTAATGAAATATTCCTATATCTTAATACTCTGCATAATACGGCATCTTTTGCTATGTATATGTATTTTCACACTAAACTCTTTCTCTATCCAGATGCAGGCTGTTTGTTTCAGCAGAGGTTATGGCTTACTCTAATATTTTCCCTGTGTAAATTAAATTTTTCTAATATTTCAAGCAGTTCTTTATATGATCTCATATAATTGAGTAATGTACAAAACATAGGTATATATCTTTCTGCACTTAAATTGTTCACTCTGATAGCATCCTGATCATAAAAATATCATTTCTTGTTCCAACATCTTTCAGACATCCATATTGATGTTATCCTATTTTCAGTCTAATTTTGCAAAATGAGAACTATTTATTAGAATCCTAGTTATGTGGCTCATCAAGCCAATTGCCTGATGAACAACACATTCACTTGCACTTGGCTCAGTAGGTTGATAGATCTGGTATTTCACCACTGTTGTATATTTAATTTTGACAATCAATCCCCAAATTGTCTAAGGTTGTCAGCATCTCTGTTACAATTTCATCCAGTCCAGCTGCTTTATTCCTGTTATTCTTAATCAGCAATGACCTAATCTCAGGTTTTAATATTAAGGATGCTTCCATGTTAATATATATATATTGTAGGATTATCTCTTCTGCTGTTATAGAAGAGCTCTCTGATATATTTCTTTCATTTCTGTAGCATCTTTCTTTTTTGTTATGATTGTCCCCTTTTTGGATTTAATTCATTTTGTCAAAGAAGAACTTTTTCTGTCCTGCTGTGTCTATCTTCTACAATTTTATCTCTGCACATTTCTCATTAAGCCATTCATCTTTTACTTGCTTGCATTTATTTCTTATTTGACTTTGAATTTATCTATAATATTCTAAACTACAAAAGACAATGGGAATTAAGTTGAATCCTTAATCAAACCATCTGCATACAAAGCGTTAATCATTTGTTAAAAATATTCTGACCTCTTCACGATAACATTTCTTGAATTTAAAAGAGACTTGTAACTTTACATGTCTTGTTGGCTCAGTGACCAAGCCATTAAAAGTTAATCTGCATGTCATGTTCCATTAATGAATCTTTCCAAATACTTCCATTGCCATTGCATGCATATCAGGGTGATTAAAGTGGCATTCAAGCAATTGCATGTAGAAACTTCATTGTATTTCCTGACACTGCTTATTAAACTTTAGTGTTGCTCAATAAAAATGCAGTGTTTAAGAGAAAAAACTAAACTTATTTCTTAAATCTTTGTTCTCAGGAATTTTAGTTGGATTAAAAATATCATTTTGAACAGGATATGGGCAAAGTGTTGCAAAGTACCAAGATCTGCCAAATTCAAAGTAGATACAAATTTATAGACTGAGTCCATTTTTCATTTCCTCTTTTTAAAGCAAACATGGCAAAAGACACCAAATTGTAAATTGAATATAAACTTTTGACCAGCAAGCATAAAAAACCATATAATTTAACAAATATTTTTATCTTGAAGACTGAATATGAATGTTCCATTTAGAATTATATTAAGCAATATTTTTTATATCGCTTAGTAGAATTTCAATAGTCAGTGTTATATACTGAGATGAGAAAACTTGTTTACCTAATCTAAAATACATGAAATAGACATAATAAAAGGTATCTTGAAGCATGACAATATCTTACAAGAATTATTTTTATTTTCAATTAAAAGATGCCTCAGTTAAAGATAACATCATGAAGAACGGTATTGCTATTTTAGGATGCTTATTTATAAGAAGATTAAATTTTAATTTTACTGCAAGTTCATTTACAGATGAACTTACTAGTAAGCATGAAATTGATAATAATGCATTTAAAGGATCAAAATATTATTTTGTGTGACTGCGAGTTGCATTCTTGTTTTTATGAATGCAGCAGATTTGATCAAATGAAAAAAGCTGATCTAGAATGAATTTGGAATCATAATGAAAACTAGAATTTATAACAGATTGAAAGTATTTCTAAAATAAGGGTATGAAATAGAATAGCAGCATATATTCAATCAATATTTCATCTGTAGTAGCACTTGTATAAGAACATTATTCTATTTTTATTACTAACTTGTCTTATAAAATTAACTAATAAATATCAGGCAAGTGATATGTTTTTATGGTTAAATTACTGAGTGAAAAGACATCCATTATGAAAGTGTAAATTCTGGACAACTTTTAGTTTCTCTAGGATAGCCTATCATTTAATCACATGCTTCTTTATATTTTATTTATGCATCATAATTATAATCACAGTCCTGTTATTACATTTGTTCCAATTGGTGGTACTGAAAAGTCCTCACTTTCCAAAATTGAACTAAATAACCAAACAGGAGATTTTTTTTTTGTGGTAAAGCAGACTTCTTGGTTAGGCCTCATATTCTTCCTATTCCTACTTTTCTTATTTGATTTTTAGGATTTTGCAAAATTAATTGTAATATTTCAAAACAATTTTTATAGATTTTGTCATTTAATGAAGATCACTGATCAAAGATTTACTATCTGCAAATTGACTTTCTTACAGAAACTATGAATCTATTGTTTTTAATGAGTTATTTAAAGGATATTCTATAACAGTTAAAGTAGAAAGAAAATGGAAGTCAAAACAAAAGAAGTTATTGATAAACTTTGCTACATGTATGTACCAACTCAAATTACAATTTTGAACAAATTTATTAAATATATATAGATACACATGTTAATGCCAAAAGTAACATTTTCAGCATGCCTTCAAATCACAGTCACTATATTCTCAGTTTATTTTCCTAGCAAGAAATTTGGTAAAAATGTCAAATGAAATATATCTACAACAAGTAATATTTTATTACTGATAATTTAATATTGCTTTTTTTACAGGTAGAAAACAACAAAATGCAAGATTTCAAGTAACAGATGCAAAAAGTAAAAAAACAGCAAATGTAGAAAATGAAGAATATGTTCACAGGATATTTTATGAAGGTCTTGACAATAATAATTTTTCATAAATGTATAAGAATTTGTAAATAAATAAGCAATTATTAAAAATGTAAATACAATCTCGTTTCTTCTGTTTATTCTTCATTGTAAACATACAGCATGGAATTTTTCTGTGTCTTGTTCTCTTAACTAACTCAAATCAAGATGACCAACATTCTAAATACTGTCAATAATCACAATGAAAACTAAGAGAACTGATTTCTTTATGATGATAGCCCAACATGAAAGATCTTCAAACTTCATTGTTAACTATTTCATCCTAAAGATATAGATATATGCATCTGTGTGTGTGTCTCCTAAGAAAATATCTGTAAATAATTCCAGTAGTTTGTTATATAATAATACTGATATTTTTGTCTCACGTCTAAAAAACATAGTGTTTCAAAATGCATTGAATTTAAAATATATCAATTATTGAAGGTCTCATGAACTCATTAATTAGAATCATTTTTAATCCTTTCACTTCAAACAATTTCATTTGAAGTGAAAGGATTAAACATGGAGCTGTGCAGTAAGGAATCTTCAGCAAGAAGAATTTGCTTTTCTGAAGACTGAAGACTGAACTCTTTCAAATTGAGAAAAGTAATATCAATGAGACTGAACCAATTTCACATTGAAGAGAGTATTTCATAAAATGTTTAAAGTCAATTCACTTTTCAATATATATTGGAAAGTGACTCTCTTTCAAAGGATTCTAATTGCTTTTATCAAACATGAAAGATAAAGTTGAAGTGAAGCTTCTGCATGATTCTTTCACCACCACCACCAACAACAACAACTACTGCAAAATCATTTCCTCTGCTCTATACCTGTTCAAAAATCGAATAAAAATCCTCTTATTGCTTTGGTAATTCCACTAGTTGCAATGACAAAAATACATTTCCTTTATTACTAAAGATATATTCTAAAAATGTTTTAACTACAGTACAAACACTTAACTCCCTATTTATAATCTTAAAAATACATCTGTTAAAACTGTTTAGATGATGTGCAGAAAAAATGCATTGTGAATTAGGGGAAAATTGTATCTTCTTTTGTTTGAGAACTGTTTTTGTATCATTATTTTACTAGCATTTTGTACTTTACTTTTACAAATATTACACAAAGTGAATTCATAGAATTTTCAAGGAAATGGGTAAGCTTGACATATCTTGGAAGGATATTAGAATAATCCAGAACTTCTACCAGGAGCAAAGCGCCTGCATGAAGATAAAATAAATTCAGTAAATATGCAAAAATAAAAAGGGATGTAAGACAAGGACTTATTCAAGCTTTACAGTAAAGGAATTCTGAGAGAATTAGAAGTCCTATGAGGATTCATTATTGGTGATCACAATCATAACAACAATAGATATGCAGATGACACGGTGTTGATAGCAGATATAGAAAGAAAACTTACCTTTACTACCTAAAGAAGGTAGTAAAGGAAAGAAAGAAGAAAGGACTAAATATCAATTGTAAGAAGATAGAATACATGATTGTCAGCAAAAGAAACAGCTCCACATGTGAATAACAAATTGGAAATACCAAAATCAGGCAAGTACAAAAATTTTAATATCTAGGAAGTGTTTTAACAGAGAACAGAAAATGCAACACTGAAATCTGAACAGACATTGGGATAGCAAAAGATGCCTTCCAAAAGTTAAGCAAAAAGTACAGAACTGTTGCATAATATCACTCCTCCTAACAGTGAATGCTGGACAATCCTCCCACACATGAAGAAGAGACATGATGCAACATGTGAGAGACATGTGATTCTACAGAAGGATGCTGAGGATAACATGAATTGAAAATGTGAGAAATGCTGAAAAATGGAAATTTAGAGAAAATGGAAACCAAAACAACACTTATACTTAGAATCAGAAAGTGAGTTGAAATTTCTAGGGCACATAACGAGAAAAGAGGGCTTAGAATACTTGATACTCACAGGACAAATTGAAGGCAAGAAGGACAGAAAAATAACACATAACCTATCTAATGAGCTTGGATAAATGGATAGCAGAACAGGGATTAGGAGAGAAAGCAAAAAGACAAATTTTATTAAGAGTTACAAAGGACAGGACATTGCGGAAATTCATGGTCACCCATGTCTTAACAGCATCTCCGAGAGAAAGGCTTTAAAAATCATAAATGTTTTCAAAGTCCACACCTCTTTCCATATCACAAAACTGCTTGGTTAAACTTTACCAAGGAGCACTAAACATGGGACACAGGAAAGTGGAAGAAGGTTTTGTTCTCTGATAAGAAAAAATTTAACCTGGATGGTCTAGATGGCTTCCAACATTACTGGCACACTAAGGATGTCCTACTGGAAACATTTTCTACACAACACTGTGGAAGAGGCTCCAACATGAACTCGCTTTCCAAGGAACAATGGAGTTTCAGGTTATACAGGGTTGTCAACCTACAGCTGGTTACATTCGCATGTTGGAGAGAGAGCATCCTTATTGACTGATGGCCCTCGCTTGTGTGGAAATGACTGGATCTTTCAGTAGAGCAACATTGCAATACATAATGCCTGCAGGACAAAGAACTTTTTCATGGAGAATAACATGATTCTTTTGGACCATCCAGTGTGTTTGCTCAATTGAACCCAATTGAAAATGTTTGAATAGAAATGAACGTCAATTTTAAACAGTGCATGATCTTCATGAAGCCATCTTCACCACTTGGAATAAAATTCCAGCCAGCCTTCTGCAGATGTTTATATTGACCATGCCAAAGCAAATTTTTCACAATGTTATTCACAATGACAGACATGCAACTCACTACTGAGACATATTGTTGAGCATTTCCTACTCTGTTTAGGACTTCTTTTAGATATGGTATTTAGACTAAATTCACAGTATTCAAATTTTGCCTATTAAATGCTAAAAATGTTTTTAATTTTTATTTTTCCTTTTATTATTTTAATTTTGTGAAGCTCTACTCAAATAAGTGGTTGAGTCTAGCAGTGTAAAATGTCTATTTTTGCTTTATTTTTTATTTGCATTACAATTTTGGCCAGCAGTGTATGAGTGATTAAGAGTGTCTTAAATCTATAGTGAATCATGGCAAAGGTACAACCTGGGGTTTTGTTAATTATTCACCATGATATGTATATTGAACACTTTTTAGCAATTTAAAAGTTATTTTAAATCCTAAAGCTGATAATTATTTACTCCTAAATACTCGTTTTCTATTTATGAACTTATACAAATGTTTAATTAAAATTCATGTAGAAAAAGGAAATCACTAAACTCAAAATCATGACACTTTCACAGAGGATAAAATAAAACATAGCAAACCAATATTAATATAATATAAAAAAAATGGTTTCAAATTAAGCCAGAAAAAATTAATCACTACAACTTTACAAAATAATAGAGGAGCATAAAACTTCTCCTGGAATTATCTTTTTTTATATATCGTAAATCAGCAGCAATCAAGAGTAGGCATGCAGCTGATAAGGTTGGCTCATATAGAATGACCTTACGTTTAGTCAGGAAGAATGCTTTCCCTTAAATGGACAGGATTTGTGATGAAAGGATGTGACAAAAACTTAATTCATCATCAGCTGAATGAAATGTGAAATTACTTAAGGAACTGAACTAAGTGTTATTCTTTTGGGTTGTTTTGAAAACTGTAAATGTGGTCCATTCAACAGACAAAATTACTTTTTCCATTTCTTTGCTTTCATTTGAATATATCATTTCTATGAACTTTAATACAATTCTTTTCTCATTTTTGCCTGGTTCACCTTTCTTTTTCAAGTCTATATTCAAATTCTTTTTTTTTATTTTTGTTACAAAATAACCACTGTTTTTCTCATTTTATTATTTGAAATTTTTACTTGTGTGTGTCTCACAAATTTCTACTGAAACTTTAACATCCAAAACAAAGAATAAAGAGGATAACTGTATATACAGTTTTATTAGTACAAATTGCTATCAGAATAATCTCTTGAAGTATCTACAATACTAAAGAAGATGGACAAAAAGCAAAGACCAACCAGGATCAGAATATAATTCTTAATTCCATTGTCTGTGAAAAAACTAATCCATCATACCATTGCTTGTCATCTTCATCTCCCCATTACATAGGCTTACATTGTGTCCTGGTTTGGCCTGGACTTTTCAAATAATAATACAAGAATGAAGTAAGAGGAACAAAAGTTGCATCAAAGTAAAATCTGTCCTCCACTAATTATTCATAGGATAAAGTAAAATACTAACAATAAAGGGAATAATTGAGATCAAATGGAATTTGAATTTATCACTTTTGTGAATAATCATTCAATTATGGTTTTTTTCTCAATATTTAATAGATAAAAAGAAACTCAAACTGAGAAAGAAAGAAATGTTACAGAGAATATTTAATTTGAAGAAAAAAACTCAGAACCTGTTAAATTCTAAACCTATTTTCAATAGCTGTATATACATGTTAGGAAAGTTAATGACAAAGTGGAAAAGAATCATTTATTGGACTAATGTGATGTTCATGTTGAATTAACTACACATGCACACAAAAGACAGTGGATGCTGAAATTTAAACATAAAAAGTTCTTGTGTATATATACATATATGTGTGAACATATACCTGTTAGTGTGTAAATACATGCTTATATATATATGCATGTATGAAAGTATATAAAATACTTTTCTATTTTGTTATTTCAAAGACATAATTTCAGAATTTTACAAATTTTGAAAGAATAGCAGATTAAAACGTAAGACAATGATAAAAGCAACATTAACAACCAAACCTAGAGAAAGAAAACTGTGTAACTGACAAAGATGTATGTATTAAAAGTGTTCAAACGATGTCTCGCAAATGGCATGCAATGTTCTTGTCTTTCAATTTTAAAATCTATAGTTTAAAATGTGTTCACATAATAAAAAGAATTTGTCATTTTAATTCTTATTAGCAAAGATTACAATGAAATCTTATATTGCTCTAAGGTATGTAATCGTATTGCTAAATGTCACGTCAGTATAAATATCAAGGCCAGCATTATATAACATGAGAAGATGAAGAGATAGAACGTTTTCTTTGCAAGAAAAAATCAAGGAATGTAAATAAGAATTTCAATAACAGATGGCTTTTGTTTTGATTTATGAAGTTTGATACAGACAGTCACTGCCAATGGTTAAGAAAGGAAAAAGCAGAAATTGCTTAACATCAAAGTGAAATAATTGGATTCTTTTTTTTTTTTTTGGTTTGGGAGTGGTAAGAGGAAAAAGGTTAGCTTTCAATTTAAAAATTTGGCATTATGTTTGAACAAAGTTAAAATCCCTTCATTTATTTCAAGAAATGGTCAAATAAGTGGCCTTTAAAGAAGAAAACAAAATAAGATATCAGTAATCCATAATATGGGATTGGCTAATATTCAAATAGTTTTTCATGTCCACTAGTTCATTTTTGAAAATGGTTCTTAAGCATAGGTGTATGTGTGCTTATGTAAGGAGAATAAAATCTTCATTCCTCAAATAGTAGATTGTGATTCAGTCTGCATTAAAAGAGCTTTGAAAAACATTTAAAAATAAAAACGTCTTTTAATTCTTTAGTGTCAACAATCTAACACTTTGAAAACATACTTAAAATAAATTCAGTATTTTTATAGAATGAACTGAAAAATAATATTATTGTTTGTATTTGTGAAAAAAGATAACATAAAGAGAAGCCTTTTAAGCATTTGCTTATTCTAATCTTTGGCACTTTTCTTTTCATTATCTGAACATTTTGACAGAGAACGATTTGTTATTAGTTCATTTGATAAGAATGAAATGAGTCTGAGGAGTACCAGAAAATGCTTTCAAAAATAATTTACTGTGCACAAAATAAAAAATAGAACATGCCAGAATGCTAACTATTTCTTTGCTAATACAATTTTGGGGGAAATCAAGCATGTGAACATATTAGTATCACTATAATAGTCCTTAAGAAATGTGCTCCTAAACTAACTCCTGTTCTATCTAAACTCTACAACAAATGCCTTGCTGCTTCTTGCTTTCCTATCTGTAGGAAATTCTCTTCTGTGGTTCTTTTCTTTAATAACTCAGCTAAACTATCTGATCCTTCAAACTATTGTCCTATTAGCCTTCTACCACTTTTGTACAAAGCACAAGAATCTCTGATTAACTCCAGATTGGTTAAGCCTCTCTGCAAAGTCTTTTTTCTGACAAGCAATATAGCTTTCATAGGTCAACTGCTAATGTGTTAATAGTTATTGCTGAAGGAGTCTATCAAGCTTTAGATAAAAATGGCTGTTACTTTGAATATCTCAAAGGCAATTGACAGGTTTGGCATGTTGATCTTCTTTACAAGTTAAAAGGTTATGGTATTTCTGGACACAGAATTTTTCATCTGATTCAATCTTTCTTATCAAATCACAAAATGAAAGTTGTCCTGAACAGCTACTCTTCAAGATCTTTTAACATTAATACAGATGTACCCCAGGGCTCTATCCTTTGACCAATGTTGTTCTTAATGTTCATCAACAATATTCTTGATGTTATCAGTTTTGAACTCGGTATCTATGCTGATGACACAACTATTTTCGCCTGTCTTATGGGTAAGTTTGACTGGTTTGATATGGTCAAATTGGCAACTGATTTTAAAAAAAATGACCTACCCTCTGCTGTTAAGTGGCACAAGAAATTTTAATTTTAATGTTTCTCTTTTAATTGTCTTAGAGAACCTTTTGTGCCTTCCATCAGCATGGCTGCTGCTGACATCCAGGAGACTGACTCATTGCACCTTCTCGGGCTAATGTTTTCCACTAGCATGAAGTGGAAAGATTATGTTGAATCAATTGCTAGGCTTGCTGTGAGGAAAGTTGGTTCAATGTGTCATACTAGACAATCTTTCAGAATCTATCTTATACATTTATGGCTACCATTCATCTATGCATTGAATATTGCTGCCACATCTGGTCTAGTACTCCTGCTATATATTTAGAGATTCTTGATAAAATCCAAAGAAAAATCTGCAATGTTATCAGTCCTGACCTGGCATACCAGCTTCAGTCACTTTCCCACTGCCATTTCTATAAATACTTTCATGGTAATTATTATGATGAGCTTTCCTCTTTGCTACCTAGACTTTACAAAATTTAAGTGCAGTACTAGATTGGTAGCCAAGTCTCATCATTTTACAGTTTGAAGTTCTATGCTAACAATTTCTTCTTTCACATTTCTCACTCATGGAACTCACTTCCAGTTGCCTGCTTTCCAGTCAATTTTGATCTTTAAAATTTAAATTCAATGCCAATCGTTATCTTTTATCTTCTTAATTCCTGTTTATTTATTGTTCTCTCACTTTAATAATGTGTTTTGTTTTCTCATATTCTTTCACTCTCAGTAACCCCTTGCATCTTAGGGGTTTTATTGCCTTGCTTGTGGTGAAATGATTAAATGAAGCAATAATTTTCATACTCAATACAGTAAAACTAAATTTTCAAATGTCTGCTTATTGCTGCAAAATATTTTTCCTAATTCAGTGTTATAGAAATAATCCCATAAAAGGTTGATTTTTCTTTTCCTCTCGTCCTACCAATTAATAACCAATTTAATCTTTAAGCAAAAAAGAATTTTATATCACATATTTTCCATAGAGAAAACACCTGAAAATCATTTAGCATCTTTTTTTCTTTTTTTTCACCATAAACACGGCAATAAAGTTGTTAGGATGCAATGGGTTACTGAGAGTGAATGAAACAGAGAGTACAATAAAAGATGACAATTGACATTACATTTAAATGTTTTGAAAATTGTAGTTGACAGGAAAGTAGGAAGCCAGGAGATAGTTTCATAAGCAAGAAGTGCAGGAGAAGAAAAAAATTAGCATAGGACTTTTCTAGGTAGAACTAGCAATTTATTTTTTCAAACCTTCACTATGATTTTCAATTAAGCTATCTTATATCCAATAAATCATATCATTTAACATTAGAAATATGACCTCCTTAAAGAATACCTTGAGGTATTTTCCAAACTCTACAATACTGACATTCTGTGATTGTTTCTTTACTAGCTGTTTAGATGAGCTCCATTTCTTAGTTCAGACCTTTATAACTAGGACATGCCATGTCACTTCCACCCTCATTTCCTTCATATTCAACATGTAAAATGAAAGCTGCATTCAGAGAACTTTTTCTCAAGAACTGTCATTTTGTGGAACAGACATCTTCATGGGTACTTCTTTGAACAAATCATTCTTGATCTCTTCAAGTCAAAGGCCAATTATCATCTTTCCTCTTTATCTTCATTTTCTACCACCTTCTCTTTTACTGATATCACCAGCCTCCTTGATTATTACTTTGACAGTATACTTCTGCTTTGAGTTATTCTCGAGACTATTGGGTGAAATTTAGTATTAAAATAACGGTGTATACAATGCTGTTATTTTATATGACTGTCATAAAAACAACACAGTCTTCACTGAAATACAGATAAGTAATTTTTTATTGTTAGAAGCTAACCAATAATTGCTTTTAAGCACTCACTGAAAATTAGCAGCAATGTAATATTCAGTAAAACTTGAAATTGTTTAATTTTTTCATCAGGAAGAATATATTTACTGAAAGAAGACTTTCAAACATTCAAAATATGACTTCAAAATCTTTCTTAAAATAAGTTAATGGCTGCAAGAAAATAGACCAAACATCAAACTGCCAAGTTTTATTTATTTATAATTTCCAGATTTCAAATAGCTTTCATTCATCTCTGGTACCAAGTGTATTGAAAAACAAAAAGTCAAATGTTTTGGGGTTTATTGTAAAGTGAAGAGAATTATTGCAGAATATGTGTATTGTGGGCTGTGTGTACATGTAACAAGAGAATGTGTATTCATAAGACGCATGTAATTATTTTTCATGTTGACTTTGATTTTCTTTCTTTACAATTTTCTTTAATTTTTCCCTTTTTATTGCAAAAATGCTGAATAAATAAAGACATCTACACAAAAATATGACTTGAAGATTTTGAATTTTTGTTAATACCTATCCTGGGGATTTAGAATAACCTTAAATAATTTTTATTCAATCCATTTTTCATCTTTATCCACAATTTTATTCCATAGTTTAATATAATTGCTTAGTTTAGCTTGACATTATACAGAAGAGATTACAGTTTGTTTTTATTAATAAACTGATGTTTGTGTTTTTAAAACAAATTTCATAGCTTTTTTGTCAGAAATGAACGCAGTTTATAAAAAACAAAAATTTAAACTATTTGTATTTGTTTTTTATCATTTTTTTTTCATTCATTAATCCTTTTTCAGTTTAAAGGGAAAAAATGAATGATAAAAACCAAAATATTGAACTTTCAAGATCTACTTGTTTAGAGATCACCACAAGAACTCATACCAGAAGCAGCACACATGTAATGTTTGTAAATAAAGAAGATCCATGTTCAAACGCAACAGTTGGTGGTCATTTGTGTGTAATAAGAATTTTGGCAGCACCACCTTTCATAGAACAGATGAAAGTAAAACAGATTGAAAAGTAAAAATAAGAAATCCCTTTGACATTATCAAACTTTCTCCAAAATGCTTTCATCTGAAGTCATCAAGTGAATTCTCTGTTTTTCTTTATAAAAAAACATAAAAGGAAAAAAAAAATATTCCTGCTACCAGTTAGTTTCTTTCGGCAAATTTCCTTATCTTGCTTGTTATAATTCTAATGGCTGTGTTTGAAAGTCAAAGTGTCTAATTATCCTCAGGCATCATTTAAATATCTTTCAGATTAGAGATGGTTACAATGCTGTAGTTTCTTTCAACATCCTTATCTTTTGTCTTTTTCTTTGTTAGTTTTCAAACAGGCCAATTTCCTTTCATTTTCAAGCATCATATGAGTATTTTTTTATATTCTAATAAGATTGCCTAAAGCAGATAGTCCATTTGAAATTCAGTGCTGCAAACAATTCTAATGAAAATATCAAGCATTTTGGAATTTAAGGATTTATTTGAATTATGATACTAATCTTTTTATTCCTCTTTTAAAATCGTAGTCCTTTTGGTTATTTGCAGATACTGTTCTGATTTTGGTAGTCCATTTTAAAATAAGTAGAAACCACAGTGCAAAATGGACTCTGCTTCTGAAAATACAGGGATTATTTTCTATTAAATCAAATTTCGTCTTTTCAGTTTCAATACAATTCCTAGAAATGGAGAAAAATACATTAAGTTTATTTGCCATGATAACCATTTCATACACATAGGATTGTTCTTCAATCAACAATCATGGATTCTTCATTTGTTACGATGCAAAATGATGTAATGGAATAACCTGTCATCCCCATGAGTGACTACACTGTAGGTAGTAACTACCTATAAGTATCTGTTAGTCAACAGACTACAGAGGCTAGCTGCGACCTATTCCTGCTACACAATTGAACTCTTTGCCTTCGGGCAGAGAGGAACCTGGACGAGGCTCTACCGAAGGGCTTAGTCTTGTTCGGGGAGGTGGACTGACCCAGAACCTATTTTTACAGGTTCAAATAGGGAATATTTTTGGCCAACTCTACGGGCTCGGAAAACCCACGTTAAACCCAGCCTTGTGCCACATGCAACCCTCATGGGGGGGGGGGGGGTAGCTAGATATCACTAGCTGCGACCTGTACCAGCTATACAGTCGAACTTTCTGCCTTCAGGCAGAGAGGAACCTGGACGAGGCTCCGCCGAAGAGCAGAGTCTCGTTCGGGGAGGTAAACTGACCGTGAACCGGTTTTTATGGGTTCAAATAGGGAATATTTTTGGCCAAGCCTACGGGCTCGGAAAGCCCATGTTAAACCCGGACTTGTGCCACATGTAACCATCATGGGGGGGTAGTTAAATATTCTAGCTGGGATCTGCTGAGTACGACTCAGACTTACGTGAGAACTACCGACCTTCCAATAGTAGCACTCACTACTGGATTGACTTGCGATGACCTTGTGCATAACTGTTACTTTTACTATTATTGTACTGATTATTTACAATAAACTTTTATATCCAACTTTGTTTTCAAGTATATATTCCTATTTAACACAGAATATAACACAAAATTTGATGCGTGAAGTGTAAAATGTTTGACAAAGTTAAGCAATTTACAGATTATAAAACTTGAACATCACATATATGTTGTAGGATTATTCAGGATATAATGATTTTTAATTAAAATAAATTTCACAAATAGTTTTAAAACTGATCTGTTATACTTTTCAAAGCAATCCCAACAATGTAAAGCATGAAGGCTAGCAATTGAAAGAAACCTGTTTTGAGCCATTGCAAATATGATGTAACATACACTTAAAGATTTCTTCATCACATATTTACATTAAAAATGTTAAAAAGCAGACACAAATGCTAGCAAAATACTAAAATACAATCTTTAGAATAAAAATAAACTTTTAATAATCAGAACCTGAATAACAAAATTTGAGTTTGAACTGTGTGTGATGTAATGTACAGTAAAGAAACAAATCTTTTGTATTGAAGAAAATTTTTATGAAGTGTATAGAAGATGCAATAAGAACCTATAATTCTAAACTTGTATATGTTTCACTCTTCTTTCTTATTGCTTGTATTTGTAATGTATATAAATGTTGGTAGAAAAAAGTAAATGTTGATCAGGGCCCCAATCAGGCTTAGCATCCTCTACCGTTCAAGGGGTTTGAGGTAGTACACACCAGCCATGACTGTCATAATACTTCTTTTTAAGGGATTACTTAAAAATGCACATAATGCTATTGTAAAAATTGTCTTATAGACTTATAATTGCATGGAATTATGGTTTTCCTTATTTCAAAATTATCTCATCAAATAGGAATTTTCACTGAATCTAGAAGTAGACCCCATTTTCTCATTTCTGTTTGCACTTTATTTTTATATGAATATCCATTGATTTTTTTAATAATGAAGTACTTTAATACCTTTATTAAATGAAAAATGACATTAAAATTTCAGAAAAACGTTTGCAGCATATATTATAATTCACTGTGTTTAGAGTAGATCATCCATCTAACTGATAGATAAATAGAAAAAGAGTTTAATAAAAGATTAATTATTAAAAGGCAAATCATAGAGATTGGAAGAATTATAAATGGTTATGGTTTTTCTATTCTGCTTTAGTTTTATTTATATATTCACAAGAGAACAATATGTATATCTTAATTTTACATTAAATAAAAAATTTTTAAAAAGAAAACCTAATCAAATAAACTGATTTTTCATTCTGCTCCCTTGTATTGGAAAGCACTTCAGGTTTGGGCACACAGCATAAATAACAGATTTTTTTCTTATTGGTGGTGAGGAAGCCCTTTTGTTAGACTTGATTTTCTATCATTCAATTTGAATGGCAGACTGAGGCAACAAGTAGAAATATGATTGAATAAATGTGTGAATACAGAATGTGCAAAAGGCAGAACTTAAATGTCAGAGTGAAATGAAGTGTAAGGAAGTTGTTTGATGGGAGAAAGAAGTAATTGAAGAGTAAAACAGCCAGAATCAATGGTCAGCAGCAGCAGCCACTGGTGATCAATTGTACAGAGGAAATGGCAATAAACTGAAAGGCAACAGATTTAAGCTGAATTTTACAAGTACAGGATTTTAGTCTTTTTGTTTACAATTATTAAGAGAGAAATAAATAATTGTATTTACATGCTTTTTAATAGTGTTGTATTAACACCAAACTATTTGAACTTACTTCAGTAACTGACACATGATGAGAAAGACAATTATTTAACTGACAATCCAACATACTGTTATAACTTTAAAAATAGGCATCTTAAAAAGGAAAATATATTTATTGTATTCACTTTTTCACAAGTATCCTAGGAAAAGGTATGAATCCATCTCTTCTCCCTATAAGCTATAGATTAAATAACAAGTCTGGCTGGGTTCTTTAACCTTAGATGGCAACCAGTCTAGGACAACTTTAAATTCAAAACCCGTGACAGTGTTGGAACTGGCGCATTCTGTGACCAGAAGTGCCAATCAGGTACTCAACAATCTGGTTGATCCAAGTGATGAAGGTGAACTTTAAGTTAACAAGACAAAGAAATACAACATTTTGTAAGATAACTTTTCCATATTTAGCAAAATTATCAACCTAAAACTGAGTAAATAAAAGAAAATATCCCAATTTGTTGTTCCGTTTATGGTCTTTACATCAACACTGAATTATTGATATGTCAATGCATTTCATTCCTTGAGGACCTTTATCAAGGCAAGTGTAGAAATTTTGAGGAAACTGTATTTATACAGTTATAAAATTTTTGAAAATCTCTCAACATTATATAAATGTAAAGATATGTCAGTGCTATGAAAAATGAAATAGAAATTGCCAAAAGAGTGAGTCTTTTATTTGTGTTTCATGATAGAATTTGATCATTTATGGTCTTGTGTATATAATCGTAATTAAAAAAACCAAGAGAAACCATTTGATAGAAAATAGTTAACCCTAAAATCCAATGCTACCTGTGTTTGTCATCTTGTTAATGAAAACCATTCAGTTGAAAAATGAATAATTGTGACATTATTATTGCATTCATGTTGAAATAAATGGCAAAACAAAATCATGAACTGAAGAAAATATTCTTCCCCAAAAGATGAAATGGAAGAAGTGTTTAAGAAAAAGAAAACAGTCAACTAGAGAAGAGTAATCAGAATTAATGGAGAAAGTATGAAAAAGTTAATATTAACAGATAAAAGATACAGGATAAATGAAAAGTTAAACCCTTGAATTTTAAATTGTGGCAGATATTTCCATCATTCATAGTTGAACCATCCAACTGGAATGAGAGAAATCCCCCTCATCTACAGTTAATGAGTTAAGACATCAAGTGTTGTTGAGTGTGTGTTACTGAACGTCTGTGAAGGGAATTATATTCACTGAAAAACATGAATTTATATTGATTAATATAGGCAAGATATTAGAAGCAAACAATAGTTACACAGTGAAAATTTGTTTCTATTGAATTGATATAAAAGGAGTCAAGAGTTTGGAGAGCCACCTAAAAAAATTTTCACCATTATATTGATGACTTTTCTCAAACTTAGTCTTCCTCTTTTATTTATAGATGATAAGTCAATAAATCAAAAAGTAAGATTTAAGTTTTGCTGATCAAGAACATAAATATTTCTGGTTGGTTAATAAAGAATTGCAGCCAAGATTCTTGTCATATTGCAGTGAAATGCATGCAGTTTTCTTAAACAACTGATGTAATATTTGACTTTTAGTGCGGGCTTCACAAAATGACCTTTTTATAGATTTTATAGACTGAGTTAATCAAAATTAATAATAGCTTTGACCAAATTTGGCATAAGTTACTAACTCTTTGCAATTTTTAACTGTTCAATTATTTTATTTGTGGAGAAAGAACAATGAAACAAACACACTTGAACTTACCAGGCAATAAAATGTTCATGTGACCAACCTATAGCCAACAATGCATTTTTTGCATTATATTTAAGTTTTGTTCATTACTTTAATATGAATATAAACAAAATACTTTAACACATCCAATAGTTAGTAATAAAGCAAGATACATTGAAACTACTAGTGCACATAAATAAGTCAGAATGCTACTGGCAAGTGTAGAATAAATTCTTAAGTCTTCTTAAGTCAGACAAAAAGAATAAACATAGAAAAATATCAAAAACAGAATTAAATGATTCCTTCCTTTCAAATAAACAACTTTTTTCTCTCAATGAGAAGAATTTAGATTTTAGTTTCATTGAGATATTCTCATTGTTTATCTGTGTGAAGGAAAGTCAAGATCTATATATATATATATATATATATATATATATGTATATATAAATTTAAAAGTGAACATTGAAGTCAATACTCTGAGGTGACAGACTGTTTCATGCTAAATGCAATCATCAGGTCTTAATAGACATTTAAATTCAAAAATAATATTTGTCCTATTTAATTTATTCCTGATCAATCAAAATTTATAAATAATTATATAGGCCATACTATAACATGTTTGACATGAAGACTCACTTTACACGTTTCTGACCATAGCTCAATTAGGTTTCATTTAAATATTTATGGAGACCTACTGGACCCTATTTTTAACATACTTGTTGACAATACAAATATAATCGCATCATCTACAAGCAAAAAAAGACTAAAAATAATGTAAGCCTTACTAATAAAACCAAAAAACCAACACTCAATAACATCAACTATGAACATGGACAGAATATCTTGACTGTGTTTTGAAAATGAAAACATTATATAAATACATACATACAACAATCGATTTCTTGATAACAGTTAATATATTTCAACCTTGAAAATGGCCAAATGTATAGCTGAAAACACTCAGATAAAAAGAACGATTGGACAGTTTTTATATAATTTATCATCCAAAAAGAAAAAATTATTAGATCACATGAGAAATTGTATAAAAAACTAAATCAAAGCACCTTGTCTGTCATATTCAATGAAATGTGCATATATATATATATATATATATATATATATATATATATATATATATATATTATCAATGAAAGGTTCAGCCCAACATTCTTTGGCTCAATAGCTTTTGCATGTCATACAACTGGTTTTGAACATTTTCTACTAAATATTGTATATCTGATTCGTTCTCGTTTGTTAAACATTTACAGGCCATACAGCTTTGCCCTGATACTGATTTTATGTGCTCATTTGATGTGTCCAGTCTGTTTACTAACGTACCATTAAGGGAGACTATTAATATTAGTGCACTCATTATATGAAGGTGACATTACTCCATCTGCTTTTCTGAGGGATGTATTTATTGAACTTATGACACTTTGTACTAGTTCTGTGGAGTTTAGCTTTGATAATGTCATGTATAGCCAAGTGGATGGGGTCCAGATGGGTAGTCCCCTTGGCCCTGCGTTGGCTGATATTTTTGTGGGCTACTATGAGTCGTTTCTCTTTGGCAAAGTGTCTAAACCTTTTATTTATTTCAGGCACATTGATGACACTTTTGCTACTTTTTCAAATGAAAGTGAGGCCGTAAACTTTTTTAATAGGCTTAACTCCTTACACAAGGCTTTGTCCTTCACTATGGAAATGGAGAAGGACAATTGTTTGCCTTTTTTGGACGTTGTTGTTGAGCGTAGTAGAGGGGGTTTTCTTACAAGTATTTATCGTAAACCTACCTTTACTGGCCTGTATATGAATTGGTGTGCATTTGCACCTACATCAAGGAAAATTAATCTTATTAAAACCTTGGTGTACAGGGTGCTCAAAATTTGTTCTCCTACTAGACTGGAAAATGAATTTGAGAATATTAGGGAGATTTTCCTTAGTAATGCCTATCCAGAAGCCCTTATTAATTATATTATTAATAAGAAGACTAGGGAATTTCATTCTCCTAAAGTCCAGGGGCCTTCTAAATGTCCAGTTTATTTGAAGGTTCCTTGGATTGGGGATAAGGGCCAAAGCTTAGTTAAGCAAGTTAGTAAGTCGGTTTCTGGTTGTTTTCCTTCTGTTGCTCTGTGTTGTATTTTTTGGACTAGGTTTGCGTTTCTGTCATTTTGCAAGGATGAATTACCCTACATCAAATTAAGTAATTTGGTATATGAATTTAATTGCCAGTGCACTGCTGGTTATGTGGGGCATACAACCTTGCATTTGGAAACAAGAATTAATCAAAATGTACCTTCTAAAATACGACTTGGCAAAATAGATAACATGTGTTATCTTCCCTCTAAAAATATGGAATCGGCTATTGCGCAACATCTAGTAGAGAATATAGCCTGTACCAAGTCGTATACGAAAGAGTGGTTCAAAATTATTCACATAGTTGGTTCCAGCAATCATTTGAAAATTTTTGAATCAATCTGTATAGGATTACGGAAACCTTCTCTTTGCCGGCAGAAGGATTTTGTGAAGTCCCTTAATTTGTTGGGGGATATTTTTATTTTAACTGTCCCTCGTTAATTATTTACATGCAATTTCCCCTCCCCTCATTATAATTATATATACTTATATGTTATTGATTTTAGCGTGTTTTCCACCTTTTTTTTGGCTCTTCAATTTTATTGCTGTTCTTTACGTTTAATTAATCAATTTTTCCAACGATTTTCTCCTGATGAGATGTTGGACGAAAGGGCCTTAGGGACTATTACCAATAATAAATTCCTTGTTTTTAAAACAGTATACAGATTTTGTACTTCCAAGCATTTGTATATATATATATATATATATAATGAAATGAACTAAGTTTGACAATTATTTAATATATTTTCTGTTTATACGTTATTTTTATAGATACAGTTATTTAAGTAAATGCTCTGTTTATAATAACCAGTATTAATTACATTTACCAGCCTGAATGTCCAAGAAATTTTGTAGGAAATATGTACCCTCAGACAGGAAGCCTTTTGGAATTTCTATAAAATTTCTCAGACATTCCGGCCAGTAAATGTAATTAATACTGGTTATTATAAACAGAGCATTTACTTAAATAACTGTATCTATAAAAATAACGTATAAACAGAAAATATATTAAATATATATATATATATATATATATATATATATATATATATATATATATATATATGTATGTATGTATATATATATGTAATTATTAGCTTTAAGTATTCTTTAATTCATACATATCAAGATATAGTAATTTGATAGCTGAAATGTTCCTTCTCTCTGATTATCATACAATGAGAAGAACCTCATCAATCCAGAACATTGGAGGCAGCAGTAATTCATTCAACTCCCAATCTCTACAATTCAACCATTACAATTTACCCAACAACAAAGATTAAATTGTTTGTCAAAGACACATGACATTTTTATAAGCCTATTAATTGATGCCTACTCAATTTTAGAGATTGTCATGTTCAATCAAATTCTATTGATTTTACTACTTTTTCACCATGAAGAGTTAAATACTATACAATTCTTAAACTGACTGAAACTTTAACTTGTTTTAGTCCCCTTCTTTTTAGCCTAAGTACTGCACCTTAATAATCTACATATACAAAGCACATGTGTATCTATATGCAAGGGGTGCTGAAAGGTTCTCAGCCTAACCCTCTTCTCAAAATCTGAACAAATGACCAAACATAAGAATATTTTTTGAAGAACTACTTTTCAGCACACATACACAGAATGTGTGTGAGATCCATTAAAAAAAAATAGATTATTTTCATATATTTGTTATATCGGTATATTTTTTAAAAGTTTAAATTCAGACAACATTATGGTTTCATTCTAAAATATACATCAATTAACACATTGATAATTCCCATTAACAAACGGTAACAAGATGAAAAGGCACCTACACAGAAAGATTGACAAAGAAAATTAATCAATGTATTTTATTGAAATTAAATTCTTATTGTACTCATTAGTAACACAATTCAAGACTCCAAGAAATATGTTGCTCTTTGAATAGAAGATAAAATCTAAAAACAATTCAAATTTGTGATTATTATTAGATGGAACAATTCTCCTGAGAGTAAGTTTACAGTTGGTTGAAGACCACCTAGCCTTTTATAAATGTTTTAGATGTTTGTCATTTTGTTAAACTCTGGGTAAATTTTAGTTAGAGCACAGTATAAAATTTAGTAAAACTCTAATGACAATTAGAAATAATACAAAAAGAGCTCTTCATCCTTATATAGTGGGGAACTTGTAGAATGACAAATTTAGGAAATCAAAACAAAAGTATTTACAATTTATGGAATAAGACCAGTATCACAAAAATGATTATGGATCTGATGCTGTGTTTTATGTGTGCCATTATCATTGAATAAAATCAATATAAACTCTAAAAATCTCCTAGATGGATATATACGTAATTGTAGATTCACTTCCCAAATGGGATATTCCTTTACACATATCTGATATTAACAGACATTACATACCAATTGAATAAAATTTACTTTCATCTTCCTTCTTTATTCCTTCCTTTTCTCTTTATCTTTCTTCTCCTTTTGGTAATATAGTTTCTTTTTTAGCTCTTTACAAATCTGTTTCCCATTTTTAATATCTTTTTCTCTCATTAGTTTCACTTTGTTCCTAACTTTTATCTTCTTTCACTATTTTACTTTCTTCTTTTGATTCTTTTTTTCCTTTTACTCAAAATGATTTCCCTCCATTATTTCTCCAACTTGTTAAGCTCAAAGAAGAAAAAAAATCATAAGTTCTCTTTCTTTAACAACTGATTCTTTTATCTTACAGATTCTATTCCTCAACACTGTCTCATTCAGTTTTCATTGAGCAGAACCAATAATTTTGCTCATTCTCTCTCTCTCTCTCTCTCTCTCTCTCTCTCTCTCTCTCTTTTTCTGAATGACTCAAATTTTCACTCTGCCAATTACCAACCAATGACATGCAGAAAATAAAGAAATGAAGAAGGAGAAAAGTACAAAGACCAAAATTAAATGAATAAAACAAAAAAAAAGCTTAAATAAACATTTTTACCTTTTTTTTGTAATGCTGCTTGCTAAATCACAGGCCAGAACCAGTGGCTAATCAAAGAGATAAAACCTTAAGCCAGTTTTTAAAATAATCCAAAATTAAAAATAAAATAAAGTTTATAAAGAAGACAAAATATAATTAAAAATAAAGGTAAAAAAACATCAATCTGAAAAGGTGGTGATTTGGAAATTTTCAACATAAAATAAAAGTTAAGAGAAAACTAAGATTATATATATATATATATATATATATATATATATATATATATACAGAGAGAGAGGGATTAATTTCTTTCTCTTGAGCAAAAGGGCAATTTTCATTCTTAAGCTTCTGTGATTTCAAATTCTCAGACATTAATCAAAAGTTAAAAATGTAAAAACAATAGATAAAAGGAAAATCTAATTCTAAATGTTGAAAAAAGCTGAGCAAAAGTTTTGTAAATTTAAAAAATTTAAAAAAATTATTTGCCACCCAATAGAATTTATGAATGCATGTTACTAAATTAAACGTGAACATTTATAAATGCTAAATAAATAAACAACCGTAAGATTGTATGGCATGTACATGATCATGTTACATATACATGATCAAATATTATGTATACTTTAGTGTGCATATTTCATACATTCATAAATGCATACTTGTCATCCATCGACAACCACAAGTCTATCAATATGTAGGCAATAAATGCACTTATAGCCGCAACCAATGCAAAGATATACATATGGACAAAATCAGCAGTAAACATGGATTTTTGCATATATGTGCTATACATAAATACAAACAATTGTTTATAAAAACAAAAAATCTTACCCAAACTGACATACATACATACTTACATACATACATGCATACATACACACACACACTAACAAGGAGTAAAAGATGCTACACTCTAGAAAATGTTTTAGTCCTTTTGATATAGTCTGCTTCATAACAAGACATACTGTAAATATACATATAGTAAATATACATTAGAAATTTAATCACAGATTTTAATTTTTTCCATAAACTCTCATGAAGACATACATACATACATATCTATCCCCCCCTCTCTCTCTCTCTCATATATATATATATATATATATATATATAGTCATCCACAGACAGACTGTTTCACTGTATCGCAGCTCCTCAGACATGTGGCTAGACATCTGATTGCTTCAAGCTGGAACCAAAACCCGACTGATTTGATATCAGTCAGAGATTCTAACCCCTAGGTGACTTGCAGTTATTGATACAGAAAGTGGGATTGGTATATTGAATTCAAATTTTAATCCAAATCATTGCATTCACTTTTGCACAAATACCTTTGAAAATGTATAAATCTATCTCTTATCTCCCCTTGCTCCAGCTAGGGATGAAATAGTGGGGCATAGTAGGTGCACTAGCTTTGGTTGGCAACCAGTCTAGGAGAAGGACAACTATGAAATTTGGAGTGGGGCTAGCAACTCTACCCTGTAAAATCCTACTTACTATTGAAACCCAACCAGTAACATCTAATATGAGAAGTTGTGTCCCTATACTCCACAAGGAAGTCTACAGGGTTAATGTACACCAACATAATTGTTATTTTTCTTTCATCCACCCCAATAAAAAGAAGTTATAGGAAAGATACTGTTGTAATAGTCTTCACATATGCACATGTTTTTCCTTTCACATGTGGCATGTGCATGACTGTATATTGATTAATTGTTTTTTACAGCTTATCAGCCCTTTGCAGCTTATTTAAAGCCAGAAAATATTTTTAGATTGTAATAATGTTTTGGCAATAATATGATTTACCGATACAAGTCCTACTAATTAACCTATCACTAGAGGGATAAGAGGTGGTTTTATACCATTCCCAAGGCTATTTGTGCGTAAGTGAATATACCCTATTGAACTCAAGTAGAACCCTAACAAACTCAGCACTCTTATATCTAATTCCGAGCCATTATCCATTACCCCATTTGCACATTAAATCTTACAGCAGATGATATTCCAAAGTAGACAGCCATATAGGTACAGATCATGCAAGAACTGGTGTTTCAATGTGATATGGCCATAAGGCATGGGCATATAGGGACAACTAAGAGTATATATATATATATATATATATATATATATATATATATATATATATATATATATATATATATATACACCAAGATAGATTTTTGTGCCTATAAGATTTATATCAAATATAAGCTATGTAGCTTATATTTGATATAAATCTTAAAGGCATAATAATATCTAATTCCTATCACATAAATACAAAACATGTCTTCACAGATAATTATTTTCTATATTTAAGCAGCAAGTTCTTTTAAATAGGTTTTATAAAATGGTCTTATACTTTCATAATTTTAGACAGCACTCTAAAGAATATGTCATGAATGAGAGAAAAATTGTACAAGTGCATCCAGTAATCTTGACTGCCAATTTATAGTAATGCTAGAAGTAGTGCGTTGTTTGGTCAAAATTCAGTCCTTTGGTGGTGAGACTGGAGTGAGTTTGATGTTCATTTAATGTGATCATTATAATGAATGTGACATGTGATATTTTTAATATTTAGAAAGCTCAGATGATTACATTTAACTGAATATGTTTAAGATTATATATATATATGCAATTTTTATATATATTATTTATATATTATATATGCACAGACTTATTAGAAAGCACTTAATATCAGTGATAGAGCTAACATATTTAGTTGGATTGATGTGAGTTTGTGACCCTGGGTTTCATGCTCTCTGCTGTCATCAGAGAAACCCTTGTTTGTCTGATGATTGCAGAGAGCGTGAAACCCTGAGTCACAAACTCACATCAATCCAACTAAATATATATATATATATATATATATATATATATATATATATATATATATATATATATATTCTATCAAACAAACAGTGTGTTACTTTCAAAAATAGATATTCATATATTGTTTATCATACTATTTAATAAACACACACCAACATCTGTACTCAACAAAATACTTTGTTCTTAAAACCATTTTAACAAAGAATGAAATTGCCTATAAGTAATCAATGTTTAATTAATAAACAATTCATATTTTATTATTTCTTAAACATTGAATACTTGTAAACCAATGATACTATTAATTGGTCGTTATGTTTATATGTTATATGTTTTTGTTATATGAATCTAAGTAGTTAGGTATTTATATTAGATTTTAGAAGTATGCAATTATACTGACTGCTAGTTTCACATTTTCTCATGTTGTTATTTTATATAGAGAGATTAATCCTCTTCAGTCTTCAAACTTTTTTATGTTATTTTTAACAGTACATCGTATGAGATTCTGTTACTATATAATACAATTTAATCAACACTAACACTGTGGCAAGGTTAATGGAAATTAGTTTTGTAAAGAAAGACTTACAAAGATCTTGTGTTCAGGCAAGAAACTGCCTGTTGATCTCTGTGTCTACACTGCTTTATATATCATAAGAATAAGTGTGATTAAATAAATATACTTACACACAAAAGTTTTAATGGAATTTAATAAGCATAACCACAATACTAAGAGGAAAAAAGGAGGAAGACTGTGCTGTGCTTGTCTTCTAAGTGAGGAAAGCCTTCTATGAAAATCAGTATTTTCTTTTTTCTTTTTATTTTAACAGTAATGTTCACTCTGTACAAGGCCCAGGGGCCACTTGAGATAGAGTGTTATATTAAGGAGTAGTTTATATAGATAGGAAGGAAAGATAAGTTAACTCTAGACTTGAACAGGTTTGTTTTCAAACATTAGCCACCAGCTCTGACGGAAAATGTTTAATTATCTCATCTGCTAAAAGGACCAGTGGTTGTAAACTAAGGTTAGTTTAGCACAAGACCACAGTATTGAGATACCCAATGTGGACTGAATTTACAACATGAAAGAAAGTGGTCTCCAACTCAAGCCATCCTACAATAATAGGTATCTTTGCTATTTACTAAACTTTGTTCATTATAACACAAAGCCAGTAAACATCACTACACTAGCAACATGGTCTACAAGACAAGTTCATTCCTTATAAGGACACTCCCAGCCCATATTATCAATTGTCCCAAATGATATTTAATGTATTAATATAAGGTATACTTTAAAAAATAATAAAATCTCCAAAAATCACCCAGCATACAGTTCTGATGGTAGGATTACCAATACTAGACTAACATCTAAACACCCCATTTGACACACAAGTCTCCTGATTTTATATATATATATATATATATATATATATATATATATATATATATATATATATATATATAATGTGTGTGTGTATGAGTTTGGAATGATAAGTATATATGATAGTTAGGAAAAGTTCTACATTGTCATGTTTCTCTGATGAACTGGTATTATCCAAAAGTTTTTTCACAAGGAAAAACTTTTTCTTTTTCTGATGACACCAGTTCACCATGTTTGTATAAAAATAAACATGAACACAAACTTACACAGACACATATTTTATATGACAGCAATGAAATACCTTTTGCTATGATCAGTGAGAGAGATAGTTACTTTTTATTTCTTGAAATTTTATAACAAAGTTGAAGAAAGTCTGAGTAAAATGTGAAACTAATTGCAACAAGAAGGAAGAAAGGAAAGAAAAAGCCTGAAGGAAAAAAATGAAAGAAGGAAATAAGTGAAAAAATATGAAAAAGTGTCAAATAAAAATGAACATTTTCATTTTTTCAAAGATTCAATTGACAAACTCATTGATAAGAACTTTGTAATATTCAGGTTCACCATTTGTATGGATTGAATGATGACTACCAGGGTTATTTTGTAGAGATCTAAAGTAGATGCTATATTGATAAATAATCCCTCAAAAGACAACTGACACAATGTCTGGAAACTCAGATAACTATACTGATAGCCACTGATACAAATGCTAAAAGTATTTTTCTGGGAAAAAGTAGATATAAAATTGTTATAATATAAAGTCAAAATAACATCTTATTTCTGTTTGATTGCTTAATTCCAAAAGATCGAAGAGTCTGATCAAAATCAACAAAAATCACTACAAATTGAATACATTAAGAGATGATCATGGATGAGTTTTACAGTATAGATTTAATTTTAGATAATACTTTTAATGTCAGTCTAACAGCTTTATATCTAATTTTTCATAGAAAAATAGTTCTGTAAAGGCTGTTGTGGGGATTACCCCACTTGCCTGCAAAAGAACTTTTGCTAATGACCGCTAGATGGTATTGTCAAACATTACATAAGAAAAGAACACAAACTATCATTCTCTTCTTTTTTCTTTACTCACAGGATGCCTAAGAAATAAGATGTGTCTCATTTCTCTTTGGGTGACAATTTAATCTCCAGCATACCTCATGCTGCATTGAAGACAATACAGGATAGTACACAATATACAAATGCCCTAAGCTTACTTGACTACATACAGACAAATCAAATCATTTTACCAAATCAACAGATAAAGAACTTTTCTCAAAACTTCTCTCACAATATTTCAAAGGAACATTACACACACACACACACACACACAAAGACATCTCTACATACACACCTTCCTTCCCTCCATTTTGTATTCTTTCTATTTACTTTGATCAGTTGTTATTAATTACATGCAACAATGTTTGTATATTTACTCTTACTTTCTTGTACTAAAATATCCTATCAAGTAAATATTCACCAACACTATACTCTGACTAGTTTATCTTGGATATTGACTGGTTATCTCTAAGGAAATATTTGAATCAATCCTTAATGATTTAAGTAAAGAAAAACTAATTCTAAGGTGCAAAATTAGTTATTCATTATACAAACATTTGGTATTAAATAATGATGGAAGTTAAAAATGGAAGTATTACTAAAACCTCAAATGAATAAAATCAATAACTATTATATGAATATATATCTAGATATGAGAGACTGCTTAAAATTTTTCACCTTAACTTTTAGTCATTTGATCAGATTTTGGGAAGTGGATCTGACTGATAACTTTTCAGCACCCTCTCATGTACTTAATAGATACCATTAACATTTTGATACTTAGAGATCAACATGCATATATCAAATTACTAATTTTATTTCCACATGTAAACTGGAGATTTTCATTTAGACAAGTTTCATTAAATGTTTATGACAACATTCTTCCATTATGATAATTTGTAGGCAATCATATTTATGGAGCAATATCCAACACATCATTACACTTATATGTAAATGTCTTTGTACAATTCTGTAGGAATAAATAATTTCAATGGAAACCATTTTATCATGTGCAACATGATGGATTATAAGACACTTTCTTTAAGTGGTAAACTTCATTTTCAGTTTTGTCAGAGGGGAACCAGTTCATAATATGTGATAGAATAATTTTAGAAATAACTGGGAATTTTATTTAACTTTGAATCAGGGAATGTTGTTGTTGTTGTTGTTTATGTTGATGATGATGATGATGATGATGATGATGTTGTTGTTGTTGTTGTTGTTGATGTTGTTGTTGTTGTATAGAAGCTTTCATTAATAAAATATAACAAGGAAAAATAAAAAAAACCTGACAAACACACTGAGATCTATTTAATAACAAAAACAAATAGCAAGACTATGTAGATAGTTGATTATATTATTTTTCTCAAGCATAAACATTTGTATGTATGAAACCACACAGATTATATAAGAGATATTCCATATATAAGTGCATATAAACACCCTTTTATTGAGTACGATAATAGAGAAAAATAATTCAAAAATATATATTGCATGTCATGTAAATATCTGTGCACAAAGATATTTTACACACAATGTAAGTATAGATCTACTCTCTCATTCAGAATTCAAAAAGAGAAGCAAATGAGAAGACATTTCATGCTGACAGATAAGTATAAATTTAATAAATTAAGTACTAAAAGAAGAAATATCTTTGCAAACAAACTAATATCTATCATATGCATAGATGTCTTATATTTGTAAATGTTTTGTGTGTGTGTGTGTGTGTGTGTGTGTGTGTGTGTGTGTGTGTGTGTGTGTATGTATATATATTTTGAACAATAAAAAATATTAAAAAATTAAAATCTTCAGACACACTTGGTTGTATATTAATATTCTTTCATTTTTATTATTATTTCATTTAGATTCCTCGACTAGTTTCAGCCAACATGGCCATCATCAGGAGAAAAAAAATTTCTGCTTGCTGGTAGCAGTGAACAACAGAAATGAATGTCTTGATGGAGAAAATGAACTTTTGTCTGTAGTTTTCATTTGTTTTTTTATTTTTTTAACATGAATTTTGGTCAGACCTAGTCTTGGTCAAACAGTCTCTTTTACGTTGTTATTTGGGATAAGAGCTGGATGGATTCATGCTGCTTTGAATTCCCTTGGTCATTTTGACTGATTTATTGGTTCCTGGAAAGGGAATGTGTTTGTTAAGTATGTGTTGTGTATGTTATTTGGTTCTTAGGGAGTGAGTGAGTATGATGTGTGTAAGTGTATATATTCATGTAGGTGTGTGTATAAGTGTAAGGCCTCAACACTTCTGTAAGCATGTCTGCCTTGTGTGGGTGAGAAATGTGGGTAGGTCCTGATTTCTGGGGTTATATATTAATACTATCTATATTGTTAAATTTGTTATATATATATATATATATATATATATATATATATATATATAGATAGATAGATAGCTACACACACACACACACACACACACACACACACACACACACACATATATATGAGCTATGATACAACAAAATAGTCTGTCTGTGGATGACTATATATATATATATATATATATATATATATAAATATATATATATATATATGTATATACTGTGTTTCACATTAGCTACTTTTATTTACATTATTTACATTGTTTGGATTGCTGTCCTTACCTTATATATGGCAATAAAGATGAGGACAACAGTTCAAACAATGTAAATAATATAAATAATTATAATACTTCATCACAGAAATATAGACACACTAGCAGCATGGCCCGGCGTTGCCCATGCTTGATTCAAAAATTGTACGTTTAGGTAGTTTCCTCTTACTTTTCAACAAATATGTGTAAACTGATTTGCCATACAAACGGTAGTTACGCTCACCAAGTGTTTAATGTGACAAAACATACTGCCTCCATTGAGATTGACTGGAAAGCCTCAAAGAGGCCTCTACCTCAGTTTCCTCCTCCCGCTTTCTCTTTGCCACAGAGGCTCTTTTAGAACGCCTGCTAAGGTTGCCTTGCCATGGTATTTTGGCACGCTTAGCAAAGCTGCCGGGTCGGTCATCGCCACGGCACTCAGAAGAGTGCAAAGCAAAGGTTGAAGTAGACGCCAACCGCTTCTCCCCCAAGGAGGCACACTCAGTGGAATCCTGCTCCCATTTCACCTCAGCTGGTGAGGCTTTTTTAGAACGCCTGCTAAGGTTGCCTCGCCTGGGTGTTTTTGCAGCCTTTGCAGAGCTGCCGGATTGGTCATCGCCACGGCACGCAGAAGAGTGCAAAGCAGAGGTTAAAGTAGATGCTATATGATTATCTGTAACCGGAGGTATTATGTGCTCCTCCACAGTCGCCTGTTCGGCATGTGTAACGTTAACGATGTTAGGGGTCTTCAGTTGCTGACGTGCGGATGTTCGTCGTGTAGGAGCCATTTGAAGGGTTGTAGAAATGCTGTGTAAGAATGCGAATAGAAGTTGATGCCGAAGCTGAAGCGGTGCAACCTCATTGTATACGAAAACTAAAAATGCAGTGGAGTAGTATGGAAAAAGCTTCTCCTAGCTATGGGCCATGCTTTCTGGCAGCACAAAACGTCGCTGTAGGAAGAGGTTATGCAACCAAAGCGTTGAAGGTTAAAAAGTAGTGAAGAACTGAGGTGTACTGGGTCGCGTAGTAAAGGCAGAAGAGAAGTAACTTGCGACAGCAGTTAACTGTCTAATAGCAAAACTGAACTACGAAAAGGCAGAAATAGGTATGGAATGCTAAGATGGACTGGGCTGCGCAGTAAAGGCAGCACGCGTAGATAAAATGGGTAATGCAAACGTTTAAGCAAATAGGTAACTTGCGGTAGCAGGAAGCTGTCAATTAATCTAAGGACAGATGCGTTAATGGCGATCAAATCAAGACATGAGTGCGGATGCAGCCATGCTGAAGGTATTTAAAGGGAGCATGACTTGTCATTGAGTGGTGTAGCCTGGACAATGGACATGACTTAGACCAATGAATGGAAGATGCTAGCGCACATTCACGCACGCGTGCATGATTTGGCAAGCGCAAGGCTTGGCTGTAAACGGGGTCAAGCTGCCTGCTGCATATGCAGCTTGGCTCTAACGCACATGATGCCGGCGATGAGAATGCAAGGAGCTGCAATGAAGCGTTTGCTCGTTTAGTTTGTGCGACAACAAAATGCCGTTTGACAGCATTAGCTTTGAAATGGATTGGAAGGAAACCCTGCTGTTTTAGCGAAAAACTCCTCGTCAGGTCTGGGATGCAGCCTGGGCTAGGGGGAAAAGGTTTAAAGAATTGGGAAATGGACTGCTGAGGGCAGAAGCATTTTCACTCAGCACGTATATGGGTTTTTTTTTTTCAGTAAAGACGCAAATAAAGGAAGTGTTTATTTTGGTAAGATGCGACAATTAAAGCAAAAGTGTTGACAAAGTCGAATATGTAATTTGTGGCTCAAAGTCAAACCTGGTAGCAGGGATAAAAAAGCCAAATTTCAATGGCCCTGCACCCATTCCAGAATTTGAGGTCAAATGTTTTCTTCCACTCCACTGCACGCACTGACCTGTTTCTACCTGTGCATAGCATGACCTTAAATTAATCTGCATTTAGGAAATACCCAACCGGAAAAACATTCTTATGAGTTGACTGATTGTCAATTTGCACTCTGTTTGGGGGGGCGCTCAGAGTTGAAACTTCACATGGTGACTCCCAATGGCCTCCTCATAAATCCGGTCAGTTTTCGCTAAAAACTGACATGCGGTTCAGGCGCAATCTGGGCGTATCAGTTTTTGGGTTTTATTGATTTTCCGAGCTGTTTAGGGGTCCGTGGTCATGAAACTTCTAATGGTAGACTCTAAGAGGGTGTCAAATTTGGTTGAAATGTGATCATTCCTTCTGTAAGCAGATTTTTTCGATTATCGATTTTTTTCGGAACCTGAGTCCGAACTCAAAAATCGGGCTCCATCATGTCCTTACGGCAGCCATTTGCAAACTTGTGGTGAAAACCGCATCGAAATCGGGTAACAAATGCAGCCTGGGCAAGGTAACAATGCCCATGACAGACACACAGACAGACAACATGAGAAATATAGATAGTAGATACCTACTTTTAATTTTTCTTAATCTTTAGAGAACTAGTGAAAGGATTCATGGAAAATTAAAAACAATAGCATTGTTAATACAACAAATGCTTAAAGAAACATGATGAAATATGAAATAAATGCCCCATGTTTTGAAACTAGTTTCAGAAACCCATTGATTTTGTGAACTGTTATATTTATTTATAGGAAACTTATTACACATCATCCAGATCATAGCATTCTAAATTTTATCTTTGTTGATAAATTGTCATCCATCAATGTAGACCTTGCTCTTCAGAATATTCCACAACTTACGAATTGGATTCTGGTTGCTTGAACAAGCCAGTCACTTTATTGAACAATTGTATTTGAAACACATTTTATTCAGACATTCATTAATTTATGCTACATGAGATGCAGCATTTTCATGCATCAAATCATCTTCCCTAAAGCATACTGCTTCTTGAACCATGACTGTGCATGTGCCTTCAAGAAATCAATGTATATACAAGCTGGAACTCACCATGGGCCTAACACTTTATAATCTATAATCACACTCAAAAATATCATACTACAATTACCTTGTTGATACCTCAACCTGTGAGGGCAGATTTTATAAGTCATTACCCAGTGTTTGTTTCATCTATCTCATCTATTGAGGGTAGCATGGCATTTGTCTGTGAAAATAATACTTAAAATTGTAACAAAGATTTTTCTTCTTATATGGAAAGATAAAATCCTCAACTTGTGCTTATCTGACCTGCAGCAGAGTTATCTGCAATCTTTAACTTCTTCATAATTCAGTCATCTTTCTAATTTCCATTATTGTTTTACATTTTACAAGCTCTGAAGTGATTAAATATTTCTCTTCAATTCATCATTATGACCCATTTTAAAGATTCAAATTCACAATTTAATCATGAATTTGAGACTGAAATTCAGGATATTTCAAACAAATGGCTGCTGTTTGCATACATCTGCAGAGAAGGAGCCCGTTTTCATTCTAACAGTGTAGATATATGTTGCCATCATTGAGCAAATAAACCTTCAGATTGTAATAAGTATTTATTGTATATATTGATATAACATGAAGTGACTAATAATGTGATAGTGTATATAAACTTTATGAATCAGGTTTCCATACATGTTTTAAATAATATGATTAATAAAAAAAAGGAAAGAAAAAATCATAAAATGTTGTAAATTTGGCTGTGAGGCATCTTTGCCCAGGCTCATTAATGTAGGCATTATGTGCATTGACTGATTATAGGTTTGAAAAGCTGGGTAGGAGTAAGATCAGTGCTTTAAGATGAAACACATCTAAAACTACTAATGAATAACAGAAGGGAGAGACACAATGAAAGGTAAGAGATGATAGAGAGAGATTGAGAAAAGAGAAAGAAAAGGAAATGGTAGGAGCTGATAGAGAGAGATTAACAAAGGAGAAAAAAGAAAAAGGAAAAAATTAAGGGCAAATAGAGAGAGATGAAAAAGAGAAAAAAAGAAAAGGTAAGAGCTTATAGAGAGAGATAAACAAGATAGAAATAAGAGAAGAGAGATTATGAGTAAAATGTCTCAATTCACTGGCATCTCTCTTCCATTTTCTCTTTTCAGTTTTTTCATTTTCTCAAAAATTATTTAACAAGAAAAAATTCATGACCCATCATATGATATTTTTGTCTTAGTATTCAATTTAAATATATTTATTTCAATTAATTATTTCCTACCACACAAAAAGATTTGTTTATGAAAAGAATAACAAGAATAGCTAGTTTGGAGTTGGAAGCTGAGCAGAAATGATTGAAAATATGGAAAGCTATTCTTTGTAAGTAAATCCTTCAAGACAATATAGCATTAAAATATCTATATTTCCCCAACTAATCAAGTAGGACACAAGAAGGACAGATATGAGAAAAGGAGGAAGAGTGAACCCGTGTAAATGTCTTGCTGAGAAAACAATAAAAGATTATTTTTCTTCTTCTATGTGCCATATCTCTTTAGGACATGGGCAATCATAACTCTACACAACTTCTTGCCCTTTGTAGATCTTAGTAAGGTTAATATTTATGCTGCTTTCCTCTGTTCCTCAATATGTTTTGTGAGTGCTAAATTTTCTAAGCCCTCTTTCTTCATTATGTGCCCTAGAAATTTCAAATTTCTCTTTCTAAGTATAAATGTGCTTTTTATTTCCATTTTCCCTAAAACTTTGTCATTGTTCATATGTTCAGTGAGAATACCATTATTCTCAGTATCCTTCTGTAGAACTACATTTCAAGTCTCTTCTTCATCTGTGAGAAGATTGTCCAACATTCACTGTGATATAGGAAGACTGGTATTACATAATAATTTAGTACTCTTTCCTTTGTTTTTAATGAAATTTTCCTGTTTCTTAATACTTTGCTGATTTTTTGGGAAGCATCTTTCACTATCCCAATGCACCTTCATGACAATAAAAAGTTACAAAATGTTTAAACCCAACAAAGAAAAATATCCATCTATTTCTAAAGTTTCTGTTTACAAGACTTTAATTAATCCCATATAATTTTACTTGCAGAATTCCTATGATTATTCCTGAAATTATTATTGTTCTTGTTACTATTATTATTACTTTTTAAATTTTCATGCCAGAGATATCTAGTGGTTATGATTTGATAGGTAGCAAGTGAGAGAATGTCTTCTCGCATCTCCAGCATCTTCCTTGATAAACTTGCTAACTTCAACAGTGGTATGATCTCAGTTCTTCTGAACATCTGTAAGACTTTCAAATCTCTTTGGGACTGTTTCAATGATTTCAATTGTAACTTTTATTTTTCATATTCCACAATTTTTACAGTTCTCTGCCAAGTTCTTGATATTTATCATATCTGACAGCCTAAAACATTTACAGGCTTTTACATGAACTCCCATTTCAGCAGGACATGTTCATGAAACATGTTTTAGTCTATTGTTGGATGGTAAATCAAATGTTAGAGCAATGTCATTCATGTTCCCTGTTTGGCCCTGCTGAAAACAAGTTTTATTTCAGTTACATCTCTTTCTTCTGTAGTTTCCAGCTGATTAATGTGTTAAGGCATATTTCTGTATGATAGATCAGCTGGTACTGAAAAATGTCACCAGCACTTTGTTATGATAATTCCTTTTACTGTATTAGTATAATGATAATAATAATGTTGATTAAATAATAGTATTACAGAGTCAAGTTAGACAGAAGTGACTGACTGAATTAAAATCATAGCCTATATATATAAGTGTTGAGGATAAAATTCATCTACAGGAGGCTTCAACTTCAGATAAAAGGAAATTATCTTAACCATTTTTTAGGAAAATAAAAGTGTCCTATATGCTGTCAAATATGGTCATTATTTTGACAATCTCTTCCATTCTGATTCTGTAGTCCAGTAAAGCAACTATATCACTATTTAAATAATTTTCTTTGTTTACAAAAATTGGTCTAAATAACAATTTACAAATGGATCCTACTTCTATTATTTTCAAGGACATTTCTTCATATATGCTCAGGATGCCTGGGTTATAAAATCAAGTTTTGTGTGCAATTCCCAATGAATCAGTCACATTTACTATCATATTCCTTTTGAGCCAATTCATTTCCATTTTGCTCTACAAAAAGCAATATTAGCTTCTTTGTTAGGCATTTTCAGTTTTTGCCTTGATGTAATTAATGGTGATTCTTCTTGTTTTGAACTGCTCCTATCAGTGATTCTCTTTTCAGATGTACTCTTCACAACCATATCCATTTTGTATACAAATTTATTTGGTTTGTCTCTTGAATTTTTCTCTGTTGCAGAGGTAAAGGAAGATAAAAGAACTTAATTTGGAGATATTTTTCCCAGAGAACTGCATAAATGATGCATTCAAGAATTTAAAAGAATAAATACTTAATCTAAATTTGTTTCAAGAAATAGTCACAGAACAAATAAACATTTTTTTTTTATTGTTTTGGTTCCTTCAAAACAAGAATTAACAGTTTACTTCTCTATCAAAGAACTATGATAATTGATTAACTTTATATGATTTTTACTCCAAATAAGATATTTAAAGCTTTGCCATATTAGATATTTTATATGTAATTGACAGTTATTATTGGTAATTAAAAAACAAGATTTAATTTAAGTTAAGAAAGGTTGAAAGACTTTAACCAATCAACAGATCAACAAATGATTTTTTTCAAAAGTTAATTTTAGATATAAAAATATTCTAAACATTTGTTTAGAGGCATTTGAATTTTGAAGCAGGTAAAAATATTTATACAATTTTCACTCAAGTCCTGTAAACTTCATGACGAGTATAGGGTGGAGCACACGCCCTGTTTGCTAGGCACTGCTACTGCAGTTTCTATAGTAAGTAATATGTTTTTACGGTATTGAGTTGCTAAACCCATACCTCACCAGTTTCGCATTCAGAGTTGGTCTACTGATAGTCTGTTTACTAATCACAGCTAAAGAGCCCAGTTTGCCCTACTATTGGAGCCATAACTAAAGGCAGAAGAGATGGATTCCGATCTTTCCGAAGAGTATTTGTGTGTAAGAGAATGCAATGAATTTGAATGGAATTCAAACTCTGCTCTCCAATTTCTCATTCCAAACCACTATCCATTACACCACCCACGCATCTCAATGAAAAACTATGTTTAATTTCCTTACTGTCTAACAGAAAGTGATAAATTTGAAATATAGTGGTGTGGATAATTTACTAAAAAGAAATGTAATAACATACAAGAGATACACATCCTTAATGAATTCATGACAAAGTGATTTCATGTTCAAAAGTAATCAACTTTCATGTAAAGAAATATGAACACTTATATAAAATTATAAAAAGGGAAAAATGATTAAAAATTCTAATACAAAATATATTTTCTAATGAATTAGCATACCCTGTGAAGGCAAAGATTTTATATTTCTCATTTTTTTTAAATTTATTTTATTAGTAAAACTAAAAATATAGAATACTGAACAAATAATCAAATGGAATTAAACTTTTTTCATGTCTCTCCTGATAAAATTCTAATTTTACTTCAAAGCAAATAAAGCAAATCCACTGAAAATACTTCAACATAGTACAACAAATTTCAACATTTTCTTTTAATCATCTTATTCGCATTCTGTTTTTTAGCATTAACCAAATGCTTAAGCAATATTCTTTTTATTTCTGTTTCCTTGTTCTATCCATGCAGCATCCATGACTATCTGGCTACATATCTCTTCAATGCATCTGATCAGCTCAATTTTCTATTGCAGTCTGTTCATCGCTATCAAGTCTCCTTGACTCACAACCTAATTTAGTCTGTAACTTGAAATAGTATTAACTTTTCCTCTAGCAACAAGTGGCTTTTAAAATGAGTTTGAAGCAATTTTTAGGTCATCCTCCAAGGGTTGTCAATTATAAAATACTCTTTCTAAAAGTGCTTTTCTCAGAAGACCAAAGCTAAAAAGTTAAAAAGATAGCTTCAATCTTCAAAATGACAGAAATATCTAACTGATAAATAAAAGGAAAAAAAAAGAAACTAAAAATTAAATAAATATCAATAATATAAAAAATAAGAATAAATTTGTGTAAAAATAATTTTTATAAATTTTTAGTGACTGAAGGAAGTAAATCTTGTTATATCCCAGTCAATATTTTTAAATTTTTTATAAACAATTATGTGAATAAAAATGTAAAAATCACTGGCTACAAAAAGAGATAAACCTAAGTACAATTTGGTTATGCCTTCTAATTAAACTTACTCTAAATGCCAATTTTGGCCAGGACTGTTACATTTTGGCTGTAAGAAATATAACCTATTAGTATTTTTGTGTGTGCCTGAAACTTAGAGGGTGTTGTGTCATGAAAACCGTTTATTAAACCTAAAATCAAAATGTTGTGGTTTGGGGTTTAGAAATTATACTATATTGAAATTACTCCTTTTATAATTCCAATTATTTCATGACACACTTATTCTAATCTGTAGATAAGTATTGAATAATGAAGTTTCTACTTAGATTTTCATAATCTAAGTAGAAACTTCATTATTCAATACTTATATACAGATTAGAATAAGTGTGTCATGAAATAATTGGAATTATAAAAGGAGTAATTTCAATTTCACTTTAATATAAACAATAAAACTAAATTATGTTTAATCCTCAGGATATGCCTAATGGCATTAAAAAGACTCTTTTGTTTTGATTTACTGGAAAGCTAATGATTCCTCAAAAATGTAAATCAAGTGATTCATTTAGGATTTAAATATAATGAGTAAGTTAACTTATGATGTTCTTGCAGATGTTATCTTGAATCCTATCCAATACACATTGGCAATCTACTGTATCTTATGATTTAAGGAACCATTTAATTTTGAATTAAGTACAGAAAAATTCCTCAAGCAATCTAGGTTTCTTTTCTTCTATTCATGGCAATAAAATAAATCTACATTGAAATGAGGGGAAGCTTCTATTTTCTTTAGTAAACTCAAACAAAATTTAAGAAAAACTTTATATTTCTATGTAAAAAGTGAAAATTGGCCCTATTATATTCTTCTATATATGAGTGAAAAAACATTCTTATATTCTAAATCTATACTTCAAGTTGTCAATCATCACAGTGCTAGAACTTATGGTGAAACAATAAAATCTAGTATGACAGATCTTATATGGAACAGAGAGTGAAAACAGCCCATCTGGAATGAAGTTATACTAATAGACAAATAATCACATAGAAAATATACAAGTGGTAAGAGTCAGTATGTACAATGGTATTAAGTAATTTCCTCAGCAAATCCAGTATTGGAATACATACTACATAAACTTAAGTAATAAATAGGACTATATATAGAGTATAAGAACATGTGGATGAATATCGTGAGAAGGTGATATTATTATTTATAATTAACAATCTGATAAATAACAATACACAAAACACCATATATTAAAAGAGAAAGATTGTAAATAAACTACATCATCAACTATAAACTAAGACCCCCTATATCATCAACAATAAGAAACACTATCCATCAGACAAAACATTCACTTGAAGATTTGAGTAAACAAGTGAACAAAAAAAAACATTAAAAATAGAACAGTCACATAAAAAAAACATTTTTTGAATGATATAAACTTTCCTTTGGTGAAAATGTTATTTCCTCTATGTAAACTTGTATGCAAACACCTTCAATGATTTATTCAGTTCTTTACAGGTTTGTGAGAAAGCATAATGTTTAAAAGCAACAACTGGTCTCAGTACAACAATTTAATTTTTTAAAATTATTTAGATGAATGTTAGTTTGGGACAGTTATCTATCATAAACTATTTTAAAAATGGTAAAGGAAACTCATTATTTATGGTTTCATACAACTCATTTTTAATTAAATTCCAAACTCAATTTTCATCTGTTTGGTAAGATATTGAATCTGTATTTCACATTTTCCTTAAATCGTATTATCCAAATGTTAACACAAACTTATCAGTTGAAACAGCTGATAATCTATTGTAAAAGATATTATTGTTATTTTTTATGACATTCTCCAAAGCAAATTTCAAATGAACCCAGAGTAGAGAGTTAAAAAAGGCAGAAATAGCAAATAAGTAAACAGAAATCATATAATGGAGGATGATATTAATTGAATAATGAAAAAGCAAGGGAATTGAAATCACAAATTTATTGAAATAACTGTGAATCTGACAGGAGAAGCTGCCAAAAAGAAAAATGCAGTTGAAAGAGAATTATTAAAAACCGGCCTGCCATCCTGTTTTTGGTTGAACCCAAGTGCTATAAATGAGATCAAGTATGGGAAAATAGAAAGATGAAATAAATATCAAGCAGGGCCAATTCTTTGAATCAGTGAGTACTATAAAGAGATGAGCTGCCATTTTCAAGACACAAAGAATTGATTTCTTCATGGTTAACAGAGATCTTGGCTGCAAATCAATACTATTCAAAGGGTGAACTCAATACCTGATTGACAGACACAAGAAATGTTCCATCATATCAACAATTCTTACAGTTACTATTTCTTGAGTCCAAGAGATATTCTATTCTCTGCTAAATATTACATACCCACTGATCTTATAAGAATGCAAAACAGACTGTCCATCACTTTCAGCAACAAACAGAATAAATATAGATAATTGTGATCATCTTTGAAATTCTGCAGTAATTAGTTTTTTCAAACAGAAACCCTTTTTTATTCTGCCATAATTCTTCAAGAGTTTTTCAAAACTCATAAATTATACATGGAAAATTAGGTATATACAAGCCCGCCCACCCACACACACACACACACTTACATATATACTCACATACAATCTTTTTTCCAACAGATAAAAAAGCAGTTGATTCAGTAAGCAAAAGAATGGTATATATTTTCTGATAAATCAAGACTCTAATACTTCAGAAAAGTGAAATCTCCATTTTGAGAAACAGTTCTTTTTTTGTTTTCATTTTATAAGAGATTCTATAACAATCACAAAGTTATTCCCTTGAGTTCTGTCCACAACAGCCAAATAACATTTTCAATCCCCTCACCCTCTACTCATATATTCATAAAGAATTTAATGTATAAATTAAAATCTATATGTGTTCTCAGTTTTTGTGAAACCAGAATTTTCATTCTCTTTCTTTTCTTTCATTTTCATTTTAGTCAACAATACTTGTTCAACATACAGAGAATAAACATACAGCTTTATGCAAAAATTACGTTTTATATTAGGTGTGTACAAACAGCCAGCAAAGGAGTACAATTTGGGATTAGTATTGTAGGTAATAAAAGTTGATAACAGTATCAAGATAAATAGAGAGAACTGTTTTAAAGAGCGAACTGGACTAGACAATTTTGAGTGGTACAGGTCAGTCAACCACAACATTTATGGTGTCTTATCAAATGATGATGTTCACACCATCACTTGATAAGACACCAGAAGTGTTGAAACATAATTGCTATTTTTGTAGTGATTTTATAACATATTTATGTTATAATTTTTGAATAAATTATATAATATTAATTAAAAAAGATCTCTTTTGCAAAAAGTAGTTTATCTATCATTATAATCAATCAGTTATTCAAGTCCTTTCAATATGACAATCAGTTCAGGATTAAAGAGAACTACAAAGAATAATCATCAGAAATGACTTATTAATCTTTCAATATTCAATGGTGAAACAATTTTCAAGGAAGATACTCATAAAAATGTACATAGATGTTATTATCTATATAATCTTTCTTTTATAAAAATGAAGCGGGGAAATAAAGCAAAAATAGAACAATTATCATTCATACAACACTCTCTGTTTTTAGGTTTCAGAAACAGAAGTTCATAGACAGAGAGTGAGAGAGAGAGAGTGAATTAATTTGATGGAAAATGCTACAAGTTATTAATATCTATGAAATTTTCATGAATATTTGGCTTGTTAAAATCTTATTGGCTCTTGACATAAATACATTTGATGGTGTGCCACAAAGTGAAAAATACAGAAACAAAATTGTTTTATTCAGTTTCATTTCTGTTTTTTGTTCTTTTTCTAGATTCACTTTCTTATCAATCCCAAGTAGAGTATTAAGAGATAGAAAAACTTCCATTAGAAACAAAGAAAAGAGTACTGAACTGTTACATGATATCTGTTCTCCTGTATGGCAATGAATGCTGAACAATCTCCTCAAAGATGAAGAAGAGACTTGAAGTAACAGAAATGTGGTTCTACAGAAAGATGCTGAGGATACCATGGTTCAAGCATGTGCATAACAACTAGGTCTTAGTGAAAATGGAAACAAAAAGAAAACATACTTAACATTAGAAAGAGGCAGTTGAAATGATGAAGGATGGCTTGGAAAATCTGTTACTCACAAGACAGACTGAGGGTAAGCAAGATAGAGGAAAATTGTACATAACATACTTAACAAGCTTAAGAAAATGGATGGTGGAACAGGGTTTAGAAATAAAGAAAAGACAAAATTTAAGTAGAGCTGCTAGAGACAGGAAATTGTGGAGAACCGTGATTGCCTATATCCAGAGGAGACACAGCACATAAAGAATAAGAATCAATTCACTGTTTTGCTCTTTTTACTATTTTCTATTTAATTCCATTTTTAATTTTCTGATTTTTATTTTATTGTCTTCTTTCATACTCTTCTTCTTTTAGTGTCTCTCAAAGATCAATATTTACTATGCTAGTCTCAATAGCCATTGATAGTAATTTTCTTTCTTGATTAGGTATTTCATTGCTCAACTAATATCTTTTTTCTTCTGTATCCTTCTTCTTTCATACTCTCCTAATTTTATGTAATCCAATACTGCTACTTCTTAATCATTTCCTTGTCAACTGTCAGTTCCCCTTTCGTATCTTTAGATAAACTAATAAAAAAAACATCCAGTACATTTGAGGTTTAAGTTTCTTCTCCACCCCCACCCCGCCCATAACATACATAAAAACAAGACATAACTGACAATTTTTGTTGTAGTTTGTCTTATGAAACATATAAAATATGTTACAAATCATAAAACATTCAAGCCATCAAAGGTCATGGGTGATGACCAACATGCTATCACATTCTCTCAATGTAATGAAATCTTTTTACAACTTTGTCTCTTCTTTTTTTGATGTTCTGAAACATAGATGAACTTCCATAAACAAAACAATTTAAATGTTCCCATCAAATACTACCTCAGGTTATCAAATGTCATATTTTCCCCTGCAATAAGCTGAAAATGTAGTCAAGTCAAACATAACATTGTATGAAGCAGAAGCATTATATTTGATAGGGTCAGTTGACGGAAAAGTCAGAAGTGGAAGTGAGAGTTTTTCTCACTCGCTTCACCTTTCCATCACTGACAAATAGTAACATTTCCCTACCGGGGACAATAAAAGCAGCCAATACAGACCATATGCATTGTGCTATTTAATACTACAAAAAGAAACTATCTCCTGGTGAAAAGATGGTTGATTTGACTTTCAATAACAGAAAGAGAAACAGTGTAATCTTGGTGTATTGTTCTGAAAACAACTACAGAGACTAATGCAGCAACACAACTGAATCAACTCACTACAGAAAAAATGACTAAAGTTGCCAAACACCAGTTTGAGCTTCAGACTTAACCATATGCAATGTCATGACTATGCCACACAAATATAATCCAACAATAAATTATTAATTTGATGATGTAGGTTTAAGAAAACCATGAAAAATGACAAGAAGATTATGCATCTGCTCAACCAGTTAAACAGTCAATAATGTTATATACAGGACTCCATGTTTTGGAAGAGAGCACATTTTTAGATTAATTAAATGATGTGTCTCCACATGTACACCATTTTTGACAAATATCTGAGTATATATTTTGGCCACAGTTCAACAAACACTGATCTAGAACACTGATCGGAATTAGATTTGTAATTTTGCACATTCCTTACATGGAGTTGTGGCCATGAAACAATGCGCACCTTGAGAGTCTATTGGTTTCAGAAAATGAAAATTCATTTCTATTTTCAATTGAACTAGACACCATTTCCAACAGAAACAGTTTACTTGTTGATTGTGGAACCACAACTCATAATATTTTTACTGACAAATCTTAATCTGTTAGTTTCAATAATGATTTTACTCCAGAAAATCACCCTATCGAACTAACAGATGGCAGTAGAGCATGTAATATTGCTTAATGACATGACTCCATACAGTGATGAAAGTGGCAGTTGTTTTTTTTTTAAACTGGTCATGTCTAGGGACATCTTGTCTTGTTCTTTTTTTTTTATTACTGATCATTTATTGCTTTATTGCTTCCTCTGATTCCACTGAGTAGTACTTTGAGTCTATACTATCCTGACCAAGGATTGAACTCACAAGTCCTATTAAACCAGCACTTTAATTACTATTAAACAAATGATTTAATCATCATGGGAAAATGGTTTAGTGGATTAAAGTTTTGGTTTGCAAATGGGTGGCATATTAATTTTGAGTTCAATCCTTCGGCTGGGTAGTACAGACAGACTCACTGGAAAGAGGGTGAGCAGCAAGTAAACTACTAAAAACGTAGAAGAGGAGATATCCCTGGATGTGAACTGTGGAATGAGAACAATCTCTACTCAGATTAAATGAAAGGTTCAGTTCAAAATTCCCTGCAGGTTAACTGGATCAACAGACACCTGGAGAAAGTCAAAAAGCACCAATGACTGAAACATGATAATAAATACAAAGGTTAGGTCATTAGTCTGAATGTAAATAATGATAACTACTCATCCCAGAAATTCGGCCAGGTTACATTTTGTTAATAATTTTTTTTTTAAGTTATAAAGCTACAGAATACTGAACAAAAGTTATGAAAATATTTTCATCATTAAAAAATTCTGTTCTGTCATATTTAATGAGACATGTTTTCCACTCAAGATAAACATTTTCTGAACCATTTCAGCAATAGGTATATTTTATTGAGATAAAACCTTTGAAATGCTAAACATTCTATATATCAGGTAAATTGTTTTTATAAACAACAATTCAGTTTTCAAGTATTTTCTTTGTTTTCTAACAAAGAAATAAATACACTCAAATGATTCATTTCATTTTTTAAAGTTTGGCATTGCTCTTTAACTATATAAATTTGAACAGAAATGAATTGTTTTGTAATGCATACATTTCCTAAGTTATTATATAGTGATTGAATTATACAGAACATATGAAAAAATTTAAGAAATTTATAGAATTGTAAATATTGTTTATCAATTATTGAATAATTAAAAATCTGAAAAATGTTTTTCAGAAACACCTCAGTTATCAGTCATTAGAGGAGATAGATTAAGGGGGAAAATCACAATTCTAATAAAACTAGAAAATAAAAAAAAAATTTAAATATTGATTGTGAAATTGTATTCAGGTTTTGTTAAGATAATATATATGTTATTCAACAAACTGGAACAAAGACTACAAAAAACTGACATAAAACAAAAATGGAAATGATTACAACAGTTTGAAAGCAAAGATACCAATCATTAAAAACCAGCAATTATATACTTGGTTATTATAAAAGAGATGACCTTAGGTAATACTTATTTCTGGTTTTATTTATCTTTGGATTGCTATTCTTTTATATCAAAATGTTCTTCTCTTTATTTCTATCAGTTGGTTGGAAATTGATAACCAATTTAAATATCTGAAAAACCTTTAACAATTAAAAGATGAAATTATCTTGAGCATGACTCTTTCATGAAAAAAAAAACTTAAAGAAAACTTTGTAAAAAAAATAAGCATTAATTGAATGTTAAACATAATAATTTTAGAAACGTTTTATACCTAAACTGTTATCTTCTATTAATTGATAAATTTCTTGATGGTGATGATGATGATTTATCCAAAACAGAAAACAATTTGTGAGTAAATTTTGTGGCCATAGAAATCTAAAAAAAGTGATTATTCTGCAAATTGTTAGTTCATACATTGTGGTTAAAATCTATAAAAAAATATTCAGACAATTCTATGGAAAGATGATATATTATTATTTTCCTTATTTTAAGGAGAATAGTTTTAATATATATGAACTTGGTTCTGGTTATGGCATCCCAATAGAACCTTAAAATGGCAATGACTGCCAAGTTTTGTATTCACACATATTCCAGTAAGAAAAGAGCTTTTCACCTTATATTTCAAATGAATTTATTATGTCATATATTAAAAAAATAAACACTATGAGAGATATGGTTAAATGAAGATACATCTGCATATATGAGGCCAACATCTTACACCTGAGATTGCAGCTACTATGAACTGGTGTCCTTCTGCTAAAGTACAACCAATTACACAATTCACTGCATTGACGAAAGCAGCAGCAGTTGTAGCGAGGAGGCAGTCAAAGAAGCAATCAATAGCACATTTTAAGCAGTAACTTCCGAGCAAGTGGTACGATAATCCCTAAGTGAATCTGCAGGGCTTCAAAAAAAAAAAAAAAAAAAAGGGAAAAGGAAAGAAGGTTTATAGATTCTGAAAGTATTTTTTTTCTAATTATTAAATGTTTCAGAAGTTTTCAACAATTTGAAAACAATCCACCAGATTTGTCAGTTTCTTTATTTTTCTATTTTTATGATTTTTACCCTCTTTTATTATTTATTCATTTTCAGTTTGGTAGTTTTAATCAAAAGTCTTCATAACTTTTGTTTCTAAATTAGAGCAAGTAGCAATAACGAGTTGGAAAATGTTAAGACAAACAATAATTTTGGGTAAGCATCTCACATTAAACAGATGGGACATTACAAAGGCATCACACTGTGTGTGTATATATATATATATATATATATATATATATATATATATATATATATATATAGTGTGGTTGAATTAGATCTATACCCAAATGAAGTAATTTGGGATTTTTTTCTGTATAATACACATATATATATATATATATATATATATATATATTGCTCTTTTCTTGAGGGTCTATCTTGAATTCTTTTAAAAGGACATTTTTAATACATATTAAGTATTAAACAGTGTTGTAAATGGGTAAATAAAACAAAATGTTATTTTTTTAGTTGTGCGTGTTTGTGTGAGAGAGAGAGAGAGAGACTGACTGCTAGTTTATATAGGGCTGTGTATAATTGTATTTGAATATTTACTTCCATTTTTGTGTATATGTTTAGGATTTGCACAGATTGATAGCAAGCTGTAAATGAGTACTTATGTCAATTTGCACAGAAGAATGTTTGTGTGGGGGAGGTGATACGTGTGTTTAATGACTTATGACAACAATATTTGATAGAAGCAGCTGCTGCCTAATAGAAAACAGTTACCAAATATTAATGTACATATTAAGGGATGAATATCTCAATGAAATTCTAACTAGAGTGAAATTAAAGAGCAGCATCATCAAAATAGGGAGGAGCACTCCAAAAATAAGTCTTTCTATTTTATTATCTTAGCAGTATGACAACAAAAGAACATTTCCACTAATAACCTATATATATTTTTTGCTGATGTGTTGTAGTCTAGCAAAATAGCATCTGTCATGAAAGTAGAGCAGTCTTAGTGAATTATTATTGACACTTGCTAAATGTTTAAGGTGACTTAACAGTGTATATAAGCAAAGTTAGGAGATGAAAAATGCATTTCAGCAGAAGCATTATGTAACAAAGCACATTCCAGGGTAACATGAATAACTGTCAACTCACAAAATCTCAGGCTCCTCAAAAATATATAGCCAATGGTACTGATTAGATAGAAAAATAGTATTTTTTAACTAAAGACTTGCTTTTTCTAACAGTGATGTTATTATGCTCCTTGTATCTGTTGTAGTTTCCATGGAAATAAGCGGTATCACTTTCAGAACATCTCTCATAGACACATTATGTGATATCCAAGTGATTTCTAGAACAGGATTAAACTTTTAGATATCCATGATAATTATTTCTTTGAATTCATACTAACTTTAATATATATTAATTTTGATCCTTGATATCAAAAACTTTGATGACAAAATAATTCTACTGATCACTGGTTTACACATGGTGTAAATATTCATACTAACTTTGATATACATTAATTTTGACAAATACATACATGCAGTTTCTTTCACTTGACGTCCCACATTGTTATTTGTCTATTGTGTTTTTACTGTTTTCCAAAGTGAGTGGTGTACTCTATTTTCTAGCTACACATTGTCTATCATGGTGGGTTTCATTAATTTACCTCACATAATTGCTTCCTCATCTTTAAGGGAAAAATGAATTTCCCATTACATTTATTGCTACACTCTTACTGGCATGAGACGTTAGCACTTAATTCTGTCAAACTGCGGTATTTACTTTTGAAGAAAGAGAAAAGATCCTAAGCAATTTCTAAAGGTTACAAGATGCAACTTACACGTGAGTAAAGATAAAAGACATATAAATGAGTAATAATTATGTTAAAAACCAACAAAAACAAAGATTCAGGCCCAAAATAATGCAAGGAATAACTACATAGGACTGTGCTGTACTGGTAACATTATTTTGATGTATAGATAATCTCTGACCACATAAATGTCTGGGTCACTGGTAAGCTATAATCCAATTTTTATATCTGTGACTCCATTCAGAACAAAGCCTGACAGTGGAAAGAAGACTGAGTGAGTGAGTGATAAGTATCATAAATCAATAAAATGATATAGGTCTTTTATTCTTTTTTAATCTACCCATCCTCAGGGTATGCTTTGACGTCAAAGGTTGGATTTTTTTTCAGATTGCACCTCATTTGAAACATTCCATTTGCTAAGTCCCCAAAAATAGCAAAAATAATTGAATTGTAAAAAAATCTGTAACGTCTTAAGTAATCTACAGATGATATCTATATAGGTAATATACAGGTAAAATTTGCATCACTCAACCTGATGTGATGCCCTAACATGAAGCAATAAATGTTCCTTTACCCTACCAGACTGCATCCAAAACATACTAGTAGTAAATACAAGTATAATAGTCTCATCCACATGTAAAAACAGATTAAAAATAATGGAAACCCTAATAAAAAAAGGAAAACCTAACACTCAATAACATTAACTATGAGCATGGTCTTAATGTGCTGACAGTTTTTGGAAAAAAAAACATTCCTATAACTTCAGACACATACATGAAAAACCCACATATTTAGTTAAAAATAAAAAATAAAAAAATTGTCCTTGATAATTACTAAAAGAATAGCCAAAACCTCACAGATATGCAGAACTTTTGGACAGTTTTTACACACTTTGTGTCCAGAAAAGAAAACACTTGTACAAACACAAGAAAAATTAAATAAAAAGGCTTAATTGCAGTACATTGTCAGTTGTCTTTAATGAATCATGTATATATATATATATATATATATATATATATATATATTATGAAATGGATTAATACCAAAAATTGTTTTAAGACACATCAGGTTAATAGCACATACTGTTTAATTAAAAAACAGAGCATTTACTTAAATAAATTATATCTATAAAAATAATCTATAAAAATAACCTAGAAATGGAAAATATAATTATATATATATATATATATATATATATATATATATATATATATATATATATATATATAAAGAGAGAGAGAGAGATGCGAATCTAAGTCACCATACAGTGTTGATTCCTATATACATTCGGTCTATATCGATAAATACTATCTCCAACAATAAGCACTCTTCCCCTATAAATATAGCAAAATTAAAAATATGTATGAAATACAAAATTTTTATTCATAAAAACAAAAATCTGAAACCATTCTGCATGGAGAATTTTCTCGTTTGAATATTAGAATATTTATTCAAGTGACAATAATTTCAAAAGTAAAAAGCTTGAAATTAAATTGAGTTACTGTACATCTTTTTTTTTAATCATTTCACCCCAAGCAAGGCAATAAATCCACTAAGGTGCAAGGAGTTACTGAGTGTTAGAGAGTATGTAAAAAAAAGGAAAAAGCTATTAAGGAAAGAGAACCTTAAAAGAACAAGATTTAAGACAATGATTGACATAACATTTAAATTTTTGAAAATCTAATTCTATGTTAACAGTTTCTTCTATTTCACTTCTCACTTTAGAACTCTCTTCCAGCTTCTTACTTTCCAGTCAACTTTGATCTTCAAAAATTTAAATGCAATGTCAATCATCATCTTCTGTCTTCTTAATTCTTGTTCTTTTATTGTTCTCTTTTATTAATAATGTTTTTTTCTCATTCTCTCACACTAAGTAACCCCTTGTGTCTCAGTGGCTTTATTGCCTTGCTTGGGGTGAGATGATTAAAAAAAAAACTTTGCAACAACTCCACAAGATCTCTAATAAGCTTTTGGTTCTATAAGGATCTATTAGGATTTGGTCTGACTATAAAACTGATTTTATACAAATGAATCTGTTGACAACATAAGGTTTAAGTTCAAAATGAAATTATATCCAAATCTTCACTTACAAAAGCTATTTTCACTAAAACAGGATTTTGCATGATATCACAAATTCATTTCAATTTGTTCCAGATTCAAACATTTCAAACCTTCTTTGTTATCTTTCAACAGATTTAATTACAGACGATCAAATTATAGTCCGTCTTTATCATTATATTTTGAAAATTAAGTCTTGAAATTTTATCACAGTTTGTTTTACTTAAATTGTTGTGTGCATTTATATTTTAAGTCAAAGCATAACACTTTAACATTAATAACTGATATGTGAACTGACCAGAAGTATTAAGTGATATTGACTGGAAAATTAATTTCTGTATTATTATATTATTAAGCATATAAACAATTACAAATGTTTTCAAAATGCATTTTAATACAAGAAACCCTAGTATTAAAATTAGAAAACAATAAAAATGTAATTTTAAGTGTATGTATTAAGCTTTCTATGCAGTTATGAGCTGTACAAGGCAATATGCTGTGGAATAGGTTAATGCTTTTATAGCTTGGCATAACACTGTCATGAATAGGCAACTAGCTCCTTTTAACAGTTGTATTGATTAGTAATAGGCCTTTTACAGATGAACACTGCCATTTTTGTATCTTTTGCTGAAATCAGATTTCTTTTAACAATATATCTCAGCTGCATTTCAACCAGAAACATATCTTCCATTCGTAACATTCATACTCAGCCAGACATGCTATGATGAAATCTTTTCTATAAATACCACTTATCAAACTGTCTTTACATCTATTTCTCATAAATTTTCTATATACATAAGCATATCTAATAGATTAAAATATCAAAATATTTGTTTAAAGTAGTAATTATTAAGATACAATTACATATACATGCTTGTGAAGTAAACAATAAGTTTATGTCTTATTTCTATTTGATGTGAGAATTTATCTGCAGTGCAATCAAATATGAATTTTCTACCAGCATTGCAAGCAATTATGAATTTCCCTATCTGCAGTGCAATCACATATAGATTTACTACTTGAAAAGCAATCAAATAAGGATTTGCTACCTGAAGTGCAATCAAAAATGGATTTACTATCTGCAGTGCAATCACATATAGATTTACTACCTGAAATGCAATCAAATATAGATTTGCTACCTGAAGTGCAATCAAATATAGATTTGCTACCTGAAGTGCAATCAAAAATGGATTTACTTCCTGAAGTGCAATAAAATATAAATTTGCTATCTGAAATGCAAATATGAATTTCCTACCTGCAATGCAATCAAATATGAATTTTCTATTTGCTTTGCAGGCTATGAGTTGCTTATTTGCAGTGCAAATATGAATTTCCTATGTGC
>OZ038492.1:46543786-46631286 GCA_964036315.1 Acanthosepion esculentum | reverse complement strand
ATATATATATATATATATATATATATATGTATCTTACCAAGGCCTCAATGGTTTAATTGTTTTAACTCTTTGTTAACCAGACTAACCAGTCACTGTGACTTTCTATTATGAGGGTACCACATTGGCAGTTTTCTGTCTGCTGCTTCCAACTGGTTGTTAGGAGACCAAACTCTTTGGTACCACAGAGAGGCTACTCTGATCAATGACACCTGGCTGAAACATTCTAAAGGTACTGATGTTGCCAGTATACAGACGTTAAATTTTTTAATTGCCCAATCCATCACTCAAATCGCTGACTTCCCTACTCATTTCCCCAGTCAAACCAAGCAACAGGCTTCTCTACTGGATCTCTTTCTTACCTCCTCTCCTCACTTTTGCCAAGCTTCACAATACCACTCTCTTGGTAACTTGGACCACTCTGTGGTAGTTATTGATATCTCCTTCCAAGCACCCATTAAACAGGAACCCCCTATCCATAAGACTTCTTTCCATTACCAACATGCTGATTGGGATTCATTCCAGGATTTTCTTCATGACACTCTTTGGACTGGCATCTTCAACCTCCCAATTGAAAATTGCACCACAGAAATTTCTTCTTGGTCAAAGCTGGCATGGATGCTTTCATCTCCTCTCAGAAATACCAAGTGAATCTGCAAATCTCTCCATGGTTCACATGATAGCACACAAGAACCATTATTTCCGGCTTTGCCAGTGGAACAATTCTTGTCATAACAGGGACCCATTTGCTACTGCCTGTAACAAATATAAGTAAGTCCTTAAAGGAGCTTAGTCCCCACTTGCTGAGCGAGTGAGGCACCACATAGCCTTTTAAATATTTGGCTCTCATGATTACTAGCATCTCTGTAATTGGGTACTAAATAAGTGCAAGGTCTCTATTCTCCCCCTCTTCAATCGATTTAAGGTGTCATCATCCTCTGCAGACAAAGCTGAATGTTTTGCCTGTAAATTCTCCTCAAACTCTACACTTGACTCATCTAGAATATCCCTGCCTAACTTCCCACTTAGAACTGATTCCCTGTTGAGTAATATGCATATAAGCACGTCCATGTTTTTTTGCTATCATTTCTAACCTAGATCCCCACAAAACATGTGTACCCAATAATATCTCTGTAATAGTCATTAAGATGTGTGCTCCCAAACTAGCCCCTGTTTTCTCTAAACTGTATAATAAATGCCTCATTGCCTCCTGCTTTTCTGCCTGCTGGAAGTCATTGTCTCTCGTTCCAGTTTTCAAGAACTTTGTTGGACCATCTGACCCTTCCAGCTATCAGCATATTAGCCTTCTATCACTTTTTGAAAACTCCTAGAAGCCCTAATCAATGCTGTGTTGGTACATCATCTATCATCCCAAGGCTGTTTCTCAGACAAGCAATACGGCTTTCATTTCTCCAGGTCAACTGTTGATGTACTAATGACAATTGTGGAAAGAGTCTATCATGCTCTAGATAAAAAGAGTGAAGCCCAGACTGTAATATTGAACAGCTCAAAACCTTTGACAGGGTCTGGCATTCACGTCTTCTCCACAAGCTGAAAGTTACAGTATTGCTGGGCACATTTTTGAGCTGATCCAATCATTCTTATCAAATTGTGAAATGAAAGTCATCCTGAACAGCCACTCATCTACATCCTTTCATACTAATGACCTTTCCAATGACATCTCAACTTGGCATCTATGCTGATGAGACAAGCATTTACTCCTGTCTTGATAGTAAGGCTAATCAGTCCAACAAGGTCAAAATGGCAGCTGATGTACAAAACGACATCACGTTAACTGGAGCAAAAGAATGGATTGTGAATATTAACATCTCCAGAACTAAACTTCTCACTATCATCTGAGAGACCTCTCTCTGTCTTCCATCAACATGGCTGAAGATATCCTCCAGGAAAGTGACTCATTGTGACTAACATTCTCAGCTGACAAGAGGTGGAAAGACTATATTGAAGCCATTGCTAGATCAGCTACTAAAAAAGTCAGTTCACTGTGTTGTGCTAGACAATTTTTTTCTCCAGAATCTATCTTGCATATCTATAAGTCTACCATTCATCCATGGCTTAGAATATTGCTGCCATATATGGTCTCGTGCCCCTGCTATTTACCTGGAGCTCCTTGATAATATCCAAAGAAAAATCAGCAATTGTCCTGATCTGGCAGCTCAGCTTCAGTCACTTTCCCACCACTGTTGCTTCTCTGTGCCTTTTTTATAAATACTTTCATGGTAATTGTTCTGATAAGCTCTTTGCTATGATACCTAGACAGTTTAAGCTCAATAATAGATTCATGGCAATATCTCAACAATTCAGAGTTGAACTAGCTAAATGTAGGCATAACTTCTATGCTGACAGTTTCTTTTCTTGCACCTTAACATCTGCGGAAATCCCTTCTGTCCTTATGCTTTCCAGCCAACTTTACTCTGCGAAAGTTTAAATGCAATGTCAATCACTATCCACTGTCTTCCTGAATGCTCTTTTCTCTGCATGCACATTACTAATGTTTCTGTTCCTAATTTCTCTGCAGCCTGTAATCCCTTGTGTTCTAGTGGCTGTACTGACTTGCATGAGGTGATAGCAATTATATATATATATATATATATATATGGTGGTGGTGGCTGTCAACTCACAAAGCAAGTCTGACCATCACTGATATGTCCAGTCCATCAGTTAAACCCCCCCACAACACTGCATTCATCGGTTGTGTGAACAACAGTGGCTCATAAAGCCAGTCATCGATCTGCATTTTTTGTCACATATATGGCATATCAAATCATCTCTGGGTGGTGGAAGTTGACTTTGATCATCATCACTTCCAATGTGCCTTTTCATATGCCTTGTCAGGCCCGATCTGGACTTGCACACTCTAGTGCAGGTCAGGCATTCAAAGTATGTCATTACAAATCATCATATGCAATAGACTGTTGGTGTAGATTTCTGGTGATTGAGCAGACCTGCCCTGGACAGACATATCCAGTTGCATTGAGTACATGGCCAGGTTGGCACCTCATGGCAATTCAGGGATCCTTTCTGAACCCCTCTCTTCAGTTCTGCATATGTTTGTGATGCCTCATGGAAGATCTTGATGCCATCAGCAATACCATCTCTCCAAGAAACCCAGTCTTCAGCTAGAGTCTCCCATTTATCTAGACCAATATTGCACTTGTATAGTGACTCTTTAAGGCAATCTTTGTAACAAAGTTTCAGCTTATGCTGAGGTCTTTTTCTCATTTTCAATTCTCCATACATTAATTCTTTTGGAATTCTGTCATCCACTATACAGACATGGCACATCTATTGCAATCTTTGCTTCTGTAAAAGTGCTTCCGCAGAGAGTGAATTGGCCGTCTGTAGAACAGCAGTATTGGGGTGTGAGACATTCAGTAGATTTCAAGCACTGACCGAAGACAGTATTGATGAAACATTCCACTATCTTCAGATATCTGCAATAGACTCTGCCCATGCCTTACATAAATACAGCAGGGATGACATAATGCATGCATTATATATTTTAATTTTTGTTTGCTTTTTTATGCCCTTCTGACTCCAAGCCTGTATACGAATGACATTAAATATATATATATATATATATATATATATATATATATATATATATATATATGTACACAGACATGACAGAATTGAATAGACACCAAGATAAATTTTATTTCTGATTTTTTTTAATAATCAAGATAAATTAACATAGATATTTTTAATAACCAAGATAAATTAAACTTAGATTATTTGATTAAAATTGCAAATAACAATACTGGAACATGCCACGAACCAAAGGAGCATCAGACCTATCCGAATTTCAGCGAGTACGTATCATGGGCCAACATGAAGGTGGTCTTATTCAAAGAAAAATATCTGAAAATCTTTCAATACCCCTTTCTACTGTTAATAGAGTGATTGTACAATTCACCAGAGAGGGCAAGAAGTGCACAAAACCTCATCCAGGGCGTCCTGGGCCCTCTGAAAGAACCATGTGTCTTGTCGAGAGAAATGTTGAACAGGATCCACATTGCAAGGCCTCTGACATAGCAACACAAGTTGATGTCTGTCCCAGAACAGCTGTCAGGTATCTTCACAAGCTGGGCTACTATGGCAGAGCTGCGAGAAGGAAACCACTTCTCCGTCCAGCCAATATCAAACGCAGAAAGGATTGGGCTCAAGAGATGGTGGAGAGACCTGTGACCTTTTGGACCACTGTCATTTTCTCTGATGAGTCAAGATTCGCATTATTTTCTGACAGTGGAAGAGTATGGGTATGGAGACTCTGTAGTCAAGAGTTTGATTTAAAAAGACTGCAACCAACGGTGAACATGGAGGCATTTCAGTAATGGTATGGGGTGCAATTTGAAGTAATGGTCGCTCAGATCTTGTGGAGTGTGAAGGAAACATTAATTCAACCAAATATGTTTCTACATTAAAGAAAAGGCTCCTTCCAATATACTCAAGTAGTAGAATGAGCAAAGTTGACTCCCTATTTATGGAAGATAGAGTTCTATGTCACACTGCTCAAGCAACGCAACATTGGTTGAGACAAAATGGGATCAATAAACTTCCATGGCCAAGTCAGTCCCCGGATATTAACCCTATTGAACACCTTTGGGGTATATTAGATCAAAAACTCTGCAAAAAGAACAGGAAGCCATCTTCTAAGCCTGAACTATTAGGATTATTGCGTGAAACATGGCAAGGAATCCGTCAAGATGATATTCGTGAACTGATCGGTAGCATGCCTAGAAGGGTCCTTGCATTAAAAAAAGCAAAAGGGATGTCAACTAAGTCTTAGTTATTAAATTTATGTCCATTTATAATTACTTCATTTGTATAAATTACTTGTTTAATAAAATAAACGGTTTCAGTGAGCGTCTATTCAATTGTGTCATGTCTGTGTATATATATATATACACACACACACACACAGTACTACTTATACATATATACAGACATACAGAACTACTTATACATGCACACATACCATATATATATATATATATATATATATATATATATATATATATATATATATATATATATATATATATATATAAAAATAGTGTTGTAATTTCTTAAACATGTGTTAATAGTTGGTAGCAATGCTATAATTATGATTTCATAATATTATTCTTTAAAAGGCCATCATCCACAGCAACTCTTCTCTGTCAACTAATGTTTTGCAAAATACCAACATTGTATATCAATTTAAATGTCTGTTGGGAGATTGTATCTCAGACAAGTAAATATATATGTTGGTTTCACAGCAACATTATCAAGAAGGCTTACATTACACATATCGAATTCAAGTCTATTGTACAACATTTAAAAGAGCATTCCTGTTCACATTTTAGAGAAATATTGACAATACTCCACCATGAAAATAAAAAACAAAAACTTCAAGTTCTTGAAGCACTCTATATAAAAAAAATGCAACCAACACTAAATAAAATTAATTATGAGTATAGCAACAATGTTTAAAAAGCAATGTTTTGGGATACTCAAATTGTAAAAAATATTTTTTTAAATTTCAAGTTTAGTATTTTAAAACATTAATAATAAAAAAATATAAATTATCTCCCTTACATATTCTTAACAGTTGAGTTTGAAATAGACTATAACAGAGCACATTTTTGTCTTAGCAATTCACCCCTGAAGATAGTCTTGGATGAGATTGAAAGTACCTGGGAAAATAAAAGAAATGACCAAAACTACAGCATTTTTCTTTATCAGTTTAATAACATTAAGAAATTGATCCATGAATTTGAGAGGATTAAAATAAAAATCAACAGACGTAATATGTCTAGATTATTCAACCAAACATTCTTGAATGAAGATATATATATATATATATATATATATATATATATATATATATATATATATATACACACACACACACACACATACACTTCATTTTAGGATATTACATCAAAAAACATCTCAAAATCGCTACACAATTGCAGTCATGTTTTGATGCATATCAACACATCTCATCAGGCAATTGTAAATTACTGGCAAGTGAACAATTTATAATATATATATAGTAGTATAGAATAGTAGTAGTTTAATATATAGAGAATAAAACATGCTATAATATGAATTTATATCTTTACAGATTACAATCATTTTCAACCAGTCTAATTACTATATTTTTCTGGATATAAGACGCACTGATGTAGAAGATACAGCCTTGATCTGAAGACACATTTTAGAGAAAAAGTTGTAAAAATTTATATTGTTTCAAATGCAAAAAGAAGTAACAACATCAAAATAAGAAAATAAATACCCTAAGAAATAAAAAAAAATAGATTTACTGTTATTTACTTTGGGTCAAATGCTCATCATTTTTATTATCATTTGGAAAGTAATCAGATATGTTATTGTTGCATTCATTGTGATTAAAGAAAATGTCATACTTGGGCTCTCCCAGCTATTTCTTAAATGACTTACTAACATTTGAAATTCATACTCTTGTTATAAATAACACATTCAAATAAACTCTGCCTATTTGAATATATTATAAGTAGATTTTGACATCAAATTTTGGGATAAAAAAGTTTATCTTATACACTAAAAACTAGGATAATTTTCAGTACAAAAATAATTACCTAATAATCCTTTTCATGTTAAGGCAACACAAGTAATGTCATAGCAATAGACTTTGATGATTATTTGAAAATATGATTCATTTTCAAACTAAACTTTGTTATCTACATTAGAATATTAATTTTAACTATAACTTAATCATCAACACTTCCATGACTGAAGTGATAAAAGCAGTTTCTCCCAGCGTGTGAGATTATTATTTAATAAATGTTCAAGTTAAAATGAAAACAACACTTATTTTTGCTCTCAACTCAAAGACCATTTCATGAACATATTTATGGATTATTTTATTTTACAGAGATTTCTTGTCAACATTATTCTTAAACCAAAAATTAGAAAATAAGTAATCGTTCTTGAAACAAACCTTAAAAAAGAAATTTCTCCTTAACGTGTATTCTTGTATTTGTAAAGATCAGACTGTCAAAATAGCTGCCTTTATAAAGAGTTCATTTACTCAAGTGAACATATCAAGTTTGAAACCAATAATCAGTCCATCAAAACTGACATCAAAACCCCAGTATCCTGCCAGTAAATAGCACCATATGAGAAATGTGATACTTGAATACAAAGTGTATCAATAAAATCAATAAAAAGGAAGAAATTATTTTGGACCTATCTATGAGGTTCTAATTAGCCCTCTACAAACAATAACAAAGATAATTTTTCTTTCAAGATAAATCGGACAAATGTTTTCTTTAAAAGATTTTATTTTTACATAGTATCTGTTTCTTTAGATTCTTCATTCATTTTCACAAATGATACTGTATACATGGTCATTAACAGACAAGAGAAGAGAAACACTGAAGCGTCATTCAAAGAGCAAAGGAATGAATCATTCTTGATGTATTGCTCCATAAATGCAGATGAAATGCTACCAAATTCAAAGACATCATTCTCAAAAGTCAACTACAAAATCCAAGATCTTGGTGGCATTGCATAAATGGATAGACAGACATCACAAAACCCAAGCAGGATTTTTGTTGCTGGGCTCTTGGATGGATTGGTACCCAAGAGTCCAGAAACAAAAAAAATAGAAAGATCTTCATTAGGATATTTAAGAAGCACCAGATGGAACTGGTAAATTATAATCAGAAACTAAAATAAATGGCACAAGATGATCTGTTTGCCTGATAAAGAACTAGAACTGATCATATGAAAAGAGTCAATGTTTTTATTCATTTTAATTAGAAACTAAAATAACCTCAACAATGTCTTTTTATTTCTAACACTGTAAAACACTGCAGTAAATTAGTCTTGAATCTTTACCAGTTAGTTCAATTATACTAATGAAAACTTAGTAAATATCTATCTGAAATTAAAACAACTGGAGGTAGAATTTCACCATTGTTCAAATTCATTTCCCAAATTGAAAAGTTATTTTAAATTCAATCTATCTACAGGGAACTTTTCAATCAGTGAACTGTTTGCATTTGTTTTATATGATTTGTAAGCATAGCTGCAGCTGACTTAAACCTTTGAAACTGCATACTGTTTCAACTTCCACTGGTCTTGTCACTGCATTTCACAATTTGCCCATTAAAATGACATAGATTAGAAGTAATACCAAAAGTTTTCATAAACCTATAAATACTAATTTAAGGCATATAAATGCTTATGCAGGTCATGTAACATAGAATGTGTTCTTTCTTAAATACTAGAATTATATCTCTATAATATCTTTGTTGATAAATAGCTGAGCAGATCATCCTTAAACTCTTTATCGTTTGTCGTGATGATATCTTTCAAGTGTTAATTACTGAACAATAATTTGGAAAAACACTGTAAGAATTAATTTCAAACTATTGAAATAAAAATAAAAACATTTATAAAAGTAATAATTTAAATCTTTTATTTCCTGAACTTCAATTTAACTCCATTTCTTTTGGACAACTGATTTTTACCATTATTACTTCTCTTTAATGCTATCTCTGGCTGACCTTTAGTTTTGTTCCTTAGAATGAGGCATTTACAAACACATTATTAAGCATTCAACAAGAATCTCACATCATACACAGTATATACTAAAGAGAATACCATTTTTTTATTCACTTATCTCTGTCGTTACATGCAATTTCTAATGTTTATATTTGAATAATGCATTCAATATAATTCCACAAATATATGCTGTCAAAATGTTTTTATTGCTACTAAATATTAATAGGAATACATTGTTCTGTATGAAAAGTTAAAAAGTTCCCAGTGATACCCACTGAAGCATAGATGGACGGGTACACCTATGAAACTCTGGAGTCGGGATGCTAAAGGTAACATCAATCAGCTAAGTGACAAACTTTTATTCATATTAATCCTATTAATGCTCTATCTTTAATATTGAGCACTTTATTACAAAAATTGCTTGCCTTAAAAGTCCTTTCTCTCAATATCCCATTAACTATCTGTCTATATTTTTGAGATAAGGTCTTATGTACATTATTTATATTATTCAGACATTATAGGATACATTATAGGACACATGGCACAGTGGATAAAGGCGTTGGTTAGATCCAGTGACAGGACCCAAAGAGTGTGAGTTCAATACCTGATTAAGGCAGTGGAGAACTTTCAGAGGGAAAATTAACAGGAGATAACTGATAACTGACATCCATTAAACATGGCACGTGGAACTAGAACAGTCTACCCCAGTGAGCGAAATAAAGGGTTCAGTTTGACATTCCAACCATCTGAAGAAGGCCAGAGTGTACAACGGCCGAAACATTGTAATAAATATGCCGACAAAGATGAGGACAATAGTCCGAATAATGTAAATAATCCCATTAACTGTCAGCATTTTTGGCTTCATGCTACCTCTGACACCATTATTATATATATATATATATATATATATATATATATATGAAGAAATATAGTCTTAAAGTGTGCTATATTTATGGGATAAAGTGCTCAATATCAGAGATAGAGCGTGTGTAAATATAAAAGTGGACATGGAAGTCAGCACTTAGAGGCGACAGTCTGTTTCATGCTAGTGCAATTGTCAAGTGCTGACTTCCATGTCCACTTTTATATATATATATATATATATATATATATATATATATATATATATATATATATATATATATATCCCAATTCTAACTGCATGCATACAAAAACAATTTATGAATAATTCAACATCAATTCATCATATATACCAGCATCTCATTATATATACACAATGTGCTCTTTTCATATGATTTTGGTAAATACAAAATAATTCCTGACAATTAAAAAAAAGTACCAGAAACCAAGTCACTTTTATATTTTCGGCTAACAATATGCTACTCACAACATTTCAATCTCCTTTCATAAACTTTCTATATTTGTTAAGACTTTTCATTAAGAGCTTTCATATTTGTACTCAAATAGACTTTGAAACTATTTCAAATATCAGATTTCTTGCAAGAAGTAAAGTCAGAAATCAGCCAAAAAGCCCATGTTAGAAAATGCCATATACTGAATTAGAAATGTAAATGTATTTTTATGAAAGTTATATTTTAAAGACTACAAATGAATAACTTACAAAAGTAATGTTACTTATGATCAGAGTTAAATTAAAACTTATAATATATATCTTGATATAATAGACATTGATCATTTTAGAAGAAAAACTAAATTTTAATGAACTTCATATCATTTTAAATTGAGTGTGTAGTGTTTTAACAGAGGATGTGTTTATCATCTATCTGAAAAATGTTGACTAATCATAGTTAAATATATAAACCAATCTATTCATAAAAGCTGAAACCTTCAGTGGAGCTGATGTGATAGAGTATAAAATAGAATAAAAAGGTACATAGAGATGATAGGATTTCAAAACAAGGTGAAAAGATTTCTTTTAATTTTACTCATAAACTTTATAAGAAAAGATATTTTTTACTAAAGTCTAAATATGGACACACTTCAGAGTGCAATTTACTATAAATTCTGCTTCAGTTAAATTTTACTTCAGGTGGTCCCAAATATTTCATGGTCATATTCAGATTATACCAACCTTTTGTAGAACAGAAAGAAAAAAAACAATAATTTTTAATAAAGGGGTATTTCCCATTAAACTGAATTATCTCTGAGCTTTGAAAACTAAATGTTTCAGGATATACCTGACATTACTTGGAAACTTTTTGCAATGTTCTCTTCAATAAACTGCAAGATATTAAACAAATACAATCTAGGAGTCCTATTCCAATTCCCTTACCATGATGCATGAATCCACTGCCAATACCAGCTGGATTCATTCAACAATATCTTATTTATTGTGTTTCTGCTGGTAATCCCACCATCACTCCTTTTGAAATGATATTATGCTCCCCCTACTCTTATCTTCTCAGGCACAATTTGATAAACTGGAGCCTAACAAGCCAAGCATTGATCTAGAGCCAGATCAATATCAACACCTCCCACATTGAAATCTAACACTCATACAACTGAGGATGCTTCTGTTGCCATTACCAATGTGCTTCTTGCTGCTGCCTTCCACTGCTGTTGTGACTTAGTGATGAATAGCACCAAAACAATACAGTAGTCTCCAAAAATCTGCTCTATCAGACATAAAGAAAAAGGTAACTTCAGAAACCATGCTTATAGGTAATCAATATTTGTGGTTGATATTGTTAACATTTCAAAGTTTATTTACACCATCATCAGAATATTATAAATAAAAAAAACACTTTTCATTCTGTTTGTATGAGTACATCCATGCAATATGATAATATAGTGAATAGAGTTAGGAAGCACTGATAAAATAAAATGTAAGGAGAAAAATATTGAAAAGATTTATAGGTATAGTTGTAGGGCTGCTGCACAACTGGTCACCCGACCAGTTCCTTTTACATATCTGGGTCGAAAGTCAGAGAGATATTCATTCATTTGTAGCATGTCTTGGGCAAGTAGACCTGGTGCAGCCCATCCCTCTCCAGGTAAAATCAAAGTCAATTTCCCTCACTTTAGTCACGGACAAATGGTTATTGATTCTATAGGGAGGGCACTCCACACTGACCATTGACTTCAGACTAAGAAGCTCTCAGCCCAGCAATGTCATGTGATCATCACACTGGCTGTATATATAGCTATGGAGCCCAGTCTAACCCATTGTACTAGATGGCTGTCTAGACACCCTGCATACCAAAAAAAAACTGTTGAAGAGCCTGTTATATATATATATATATATATATATATATATATATATATACATGCATTGTAAGGAATTTATATAGTATATTTTAATACTGAATCACTATATATAAATCAATAGACAAGAACATCAAATATACATAAGTCTATATATATATATATATATATATATATATATATATATATGACTGCCATAAAAAGACAAAATATATATTTATTACCACTCACAATGATAATAAGTAAAAGATAAAACTGAAAAAGTAATAATTCTATATTTATTAACCTCAATTTAGCTCTGTTCAGCAAGGTTTGAAACCGGTTCGTTTGCTCATTTTTCAGTTTTACCTTTTACTTATCATCATCAGTGGTAATAAATATATATTTTGTCTTTATATGGTGGTCATAAATTATGTACCACCAATCAAATCTTTGAATAAATAAATATATATATATATATATATATATATATATATATATATATATATATATATATATATATATATATATATATATTAGGACCTTGAATAAGTTCTCACTGATTTTTCATGAAAAGTAATGTTTTATTTACAAAAATTAGTAAGAAACATATCACTGAAAGTATTGTCCATTGCTAGCCACTACTTTTTCCCATCTTTCTGGCAGCATTTGAATTCCATGTAGGAAAAACAACATGTCTTTTGAGACTAACCACGAGTCAACCCATCTTTTGGCATCTTCATAAGAAAAAGTGCTGCTCAGCCGGGCCATGTGTCATCGATCAGAACAAGTGATAATTGGATGGGGCAATGTCTGGTGAATACAGCAGGTGGGGTAAGACTTCCCATTTAAGTGTTTCCAAGTAGGTTTTCACCTGTTTTGCAACATGTGGCCTAGTGTTGTCATGTTGCAAAATCACTTTGTTGTGTCTCTGCTCAAATACCACCCATTTTTTCTTCAATACTCGGCTCAAACACATCAATTGTAGTCAATAGTAATCTCTCATGATGGTTTCAATCAGTTTGAGTAGCTCATAATAAACTACACCCAGCTGATCCCACCAAATACAGAAAAGTTAAGATATGTAAATATTAAATCCACCCCAACCCCAAATATAATTAAACATATCCCCAATGGAATAGAGTCTAGGCTATCCAAAAAACTCTTCTTGTGAGACAATTTTTGAGGAAAAAAAGAAAGAATATGCAATAAACTTAAAGGCAGAGGGCCACAAAGCAAATCTAGAATTTAAACATCAATATATTAAACACCATACAAAAGCCATTTCGAAGAAAAGAAAAAATATTATTGGGTTTAACCCCGCTTTTAACTTAGAGGTGAAATGTAATATAGGTAAATTATTTTTCAAGTTGCTTTCTAAACACTGCCCAAAAAATTCAGAACTACATAAGATATTCAATAAAAATTACAGTCAAATTAAGCTACAGCTGCACAAGTAATTTAGATACAATAATAAAAAGACAAAATAACAGAAACCTCAAAACCAACATGCAGCAAAATAATACTAGTAATTCATGCAACTGTAGAAATAAAATTAGATGCCCATTAGATGCTTGCAAAATGAAATCTATTATTTATGAAGCAGAAGTAACAAGTAGAAATGGTCAAATGAAAACATATATAGACTGTACAAAAGGCCCTTTCAAGTGCAGATGGTACAATCACACATCAACTTTTAAGTTAGCAAAGCTTAGATACTCCACCAAACTTGCCAGCCATATGTGGAATTTAAAAGAAAATATTAACAGGGACCCGGTCATAAGGTGGACAAGTTTAAAAAAGGTAAAAACATAACAATTATACCCACATTTGCAAACTATGCCAATATGAAAAATTAGCAATTATGACGTTCCCAGACCCAAAAAATCTTTTAAACCAAAAATCAGAAATTTTAAGCCCTTGCCCTCATATAAAACAATTTTTATTAAGTGAATATGAAGCCAGGTAAAAAAATCTAAAAAAAAAAAACATACTGTTACCCTTTAGCCATGCTGCCCCCATCCTTCATAACAATTAAGTTACATATTTGATTATATGGAGTTTTTTTTAAAGCATTAAATTGGTCATTTTAAAAGTATTGCTAGAAGAGACTGTCAGGTCAAAAGTGTGGTCGCATATTTTAATTGACCTCCTGATTTTTAAATATATATATATATATATATATATATATATATATATATATATATATATATATACACACACACCCCCCAAAAATCTTTTTCATCAATCTGCTAAATATGATATTGATAATAATTCAGTACAATATCCCTCCAACATTAAAAACAGGCTCTTTGCATGGGGGGCATTAACAGAAATTAAGCAACAATCAGCCAGATCAAGAGTTGGATGGGTAGTTGGCTACCCATGAATATCAAATACTTTAAATAAAATCAATATTATGTTCAGCATGATAGATTAATCATAGATGCAATATCAACAGTCTAGGCTCCCCTCTAATATCACACTATCAGGCAAAAGTATGCCATTTCAAGATAGCAACATAAATACATCCCATATCCTAATTATTTGATATATAATGCAAAAAGGAAAGTTAATCATATTCGCAGAATTAGAAAAGTCAATAATATAAATAATATTGATAAATCTAGTAAACTAATATGACCTACCAACTCAATAACAACTACAGTTGAAAATAATTTATCTAAATTTAATATAAAATTTGTAACAACTACTTCTAAAACAGTATGAAATTTAATACACAAAATAATAACAATCTAAAACCTGAAGCAGGAATTTACAGAATAAACTCCAAAAATGTCACATAAAATCTAGGCATTTAAATAAAATAATATATGAAAACAAAAGGAATATTTTACAAAAAAATACACTCAGTGCATTAGTCATTTATCATAATAAGTCTGTCCATAGTTTCTATTTAAAGAATGCAGTTTTAACTAAAAATTAAGACAAAAATGTATAGAAGCTGCACTAATTTCAGAGTCTTTTATGGTAAATTTATTTCTAGGTTTATGAAACATCGCATATTTATGAACAAAACTACTGCTATTACGATGTGGGATTTAAATATCATTTAACAATAGAAATAAAAACAAAAGTGATAGAAAACTGAATGAAGATGGTTAGGTTATGCATTGAGACACAGTCACCTTTTTATATTTTTAATTTTGCACATGCACATTGTTTGTTTTTCATTTTCTCTACTGCAAAGTATAGTAGGGTCAGTTGGGCACCATCAGAGAAAAAGAGCACCATGATGCAATTCACTCCATCAGAAATTTGGAAATAGCATGTTGTGCTGCTTGGCATTCATGACAGAAGCTCCAATATGAAGATTTCACAGTATTTGGGTATCAATCTGAGGACAGTGCAGAATATTCAGAAAGAGTTGAATGAGTCTAATGGTGATTACGAAGGTACAGCAGGTTAGAAAACTCATTCTGATTGTTCTGATAAGAAAAAAACTGAATTTGTTGGTCATGGCCTCAGACTCAACACAGAGGCCTTCATCAAGTGACTTGAGGTGGTAGTGCTGCCCTGGGTTAAGAGGGTGGCTGATGGAAGACCCTATGTCATGCAACAGAACTCTGCACCATGCCACACAAGCTGGAGAACCTAATTGCCATTGTCAGACAATTTCTGCAACCACATCACCCCTTACATTTGGCCACCAGACTGCAACACCCTTGATTATTATGTGGGGCATAGTTGAATGAGAGACCAACAAAACTCCTTGTAACACCAAAGATATACTGAAGGCAAGGATTATGGCAGCATTCACCAACTTTAACAAGAAGACCAACCAGAAGAGTTGCAGTAGATTCCAAAGTCATAAGGAGGCCGTGGTTGAAGCCAATGGTGATTTTATTGAATAAATTTACTCTTTAGTATGTTAAAATATCTTTATGTAGGTACCTCCATGAGAACACTAAAAAATCAGCATACTGTGATGAAAACATGCTCCAAATGTAATGAAAACATAGTTTTATCATCAAGATCTTTATGTTATTATTAAGAGGAAAGATCAGAGTATTTTTTTGAATGTTTAATTAAATTTTTTGCTCCTTTTTAGAACATTTGAAACTTTGATTAAAAAACTTGTTTTTCTTTCACCAGCAGTTGTACTAAGTTTTATTTTAGCCTCTATTTCGTGGTAACAGACACATTAATTTGGAAATTCTTGCAAAAATCAAATAATTGTTGAGTTTTAATGGAATTTTAAGAACTTATTCACAAATGAATGAAATTATTTTGGAACTGTTTTTAGAAAATCTTGGTAAAAATATTTTTTTTTTACATATGTTACCCCTCCACTTACTTAATTTTATGAAAATTTGAGAATTTCAACATGATAATTTTTAGTCACTATATTAGTTAAAAGCAGAATCTTGAAGAATTTTAATCACTGATTTTTTTTCAAAATCAGACCCTGTCTTACTGAAAATCTGTTCCTAATTGAAAAATAAAAAACACAATAAAACTAAAACATTATTTAATTAGGGAAGCTTTTAATTGCTTATATGAATAATATATATTAAAGGCAATATTGTCTGAAGAAAAAAAAATTTTTTGATGAAAAAAGAATTTTTACAAAATTTGTTTTCATTTTTTACAATTTTAAATTTAGTAATTTATAAAGTTTTTAATCTTTTAAAATTCATTTTCAATGTAATAACTTTTAGAAAATATTGTTATTAAGTAAAACTATATTTACTAATCATATATTGTGAAGTTTATTACAATTTAATGACACTGAATTTTTTAAAAGAATTTTGATTTGTTTTTGTATGTGTGATATACATGCAGAATTTTAAACTATGGAGGTCCAAGCTTATAATGTTATCATTAAAAGGTCACATGTTTTAATGGTTTCCCCCCTTACAGGAAAAAAAACTCATATGAAGTTTATTGTCTGCTCCAGCATACTTAATTATGAACACATCCAGTGGTCAATTGGCTATCAATAAATCAATTAACATGTCAGAAAAACAAGACCCCGAGGTTAAGAAATGCTTGTATACAACATTTTATGCTATAAGTAAGTAATATTAATCTCAAATCAGATTAATTTAACTTTAAATTTGCTAATTTTCCTCAAATAATGTTTCAGAAATATATATTTTATTTTTGCAAGATTTTTAAAACTGAGAATTAACTTTTGTTTACAAATGTGTCAGAATGGTCGATTTTACTGAAAAAAAATTGATTATGATCAATATAATTTCTGTTTGAAATACACACCAGAGTATTTTGCTTATTGGAAATAGTAAATTTTAAATCATTTAGCTTTCAATAAAAGCTAAAATGAAAGCTTCAAGAAAGCTTTTCCATTTTTAAAATTCATTTTAAACCTTATGTATACTGAATTAGTGCAAATCTATTCTTGTGTAATTTGGGGAGATATATCTGTTAAAATTAGATGACAGTGTGTCTTAAGTGCAAATTTTTGGTGGCTTATCCAGATTAGTGTCCACATTTCTAAAAAAAATTGTTCTCAACCGTATTTCATTTGATTTGTTCTCCAAAATCCTTCAAGTGATTTTTTCATAAAAAATAAATTTCTAGGGTACATAATGAGGAACTTGATAATTTGACATTCACAAGATATTGAAGTCAAGATGGACAGAAGAAAGCAGCAAATAACCTACCTAATGTGCTTATGTAAAGGTTGACAGAACAGGTACTAGGAGGGATAGTAAAAAGACAAGCCTTACTCAGAGCTACAAAAGACAAGAAGTTGTAAAAAGTTATGATTGCTCACCTCCTGAAGGGACATGGTACATAAAAGGAAAAGAATTCCTTCTCTTAAGAACAACATTTCAATTATCATAAATGAATCTTCCACATTTTCTTGGTCTTGAACACTGACTATGATGCCAAGTTTCAGTTTGGTACCAATGTTAAAATTATTAAGTCTAATCTAAAATGAAAGCTTTTTTTTTTAAAAAAAAAGAAAAAAAGGAAAATAACCAACTGAAAATTCACAAAGAAAGCTGGGCAACTAAAAAAGTGAACAAGCAAAAATTAAAATTCTCATCCATCATAATATTCAAAGCATAAATAAATTCAAGTGTCATTATGAAAAAAAATTTGAACAAAAATGAAATTGAAGCTAATTAAAGAGCATTAGACTGAAGAGTCACAAGGCTTGTCATGCAATCACTAAATATAGATAAGTGAAGCTCATTAGCTAAAGTCACCAAAGAAAACAAAAATGTTAAATCTTTGTAAACTCTGCCATACTAAATCACATTGATATCAATGAATAGAAATAAATTACAATAACAGAAGTAAACAAACAAAAAAAAATCTCACAACAACTCATTCTGCTTCTTTTTTTCCTTTTTATTTATTTTAGTTACCTTCAATCCAATCATGCTTTTCATACTTAGAAATAAAATTCTATCTGTGGTATTGGAAAAATAAACATGAAGGCTACATTAAAAAATAACTCCATTCTTTTCCTTCCAAATAAAAGGTTTATGAGTTGAACAGGAAATAAATGTCTTATAAAATTTGTAACATAAGTAACCGATCCCTTTATTAAGAGGAAAATAGTTTCTGTTCCCTGTTGGAATGACTATTAATATGAATCTCTCTCTCTCTACAAACAATGAATATAATCGTCTTCAAACAAACATTATAGCTTCAGGTTTCTTAACTGAAGAGTTCCTGAAATAAACATGTCATAGAATTGATGCATTTTGATCAAAAAATCTGATTTTACTTTAAAACTTACATTCGGTACATATTAGAATTTGAAGTACTTAAAATTTGTTCAAGCTTTTCTATTCTAGAGACAGAACAGTGTGACAGATTTCCCTTAATGTGACACTGTCAAATCTCTTTTTATTGATTAAACCAAGTATGTCTTTGCCAGAATGAATGTGATCCTGTGTGTGTGCGTGCGTGTGTGTGTGTGTGTGTGTGTGTGTGTGTGTGAGAGAGAGAGCACACTCATATATGCTCTCACACAGGTGAAAAAATTAAACATAAGCAAAAAGTCTCTTATTAGTATTAAACTTAAAAATAGGAAGACTAGACAGTGTCAAATTAAAAAAGAAATGCATTTACCAAGAGTCGTCCTCTTTCTTGCCTTTTATCTTTAGATAAGGAGGTCAAAGACTTACAGTAGAAGCTGGGACAGAAAGAATATCTGCAAGTTGAAGAGATCTTAAAAGAGCAGAAGTATGTACAGGTATATAGTGAATAGATGGAAGAAAAAGTGACTGTACGTTGGGGATGTGGTGTGTACAAGTCAAGGAGGTATGGATGAATAGGATGTATACAATAAAGATGTCTTACAATATAAAAGATGCAGTGCAAGGTTAATTCAAACAGCTGCCAGTAGTAGCAACAGCAGCACTTTTTTCAATCCTTATCCTCCGCAATTAAGAATAGCAGATGTTGCAATTCAAAGCTCAATCTTCGTTACATGCAGATTAAAAAGACATTTTTTTTTTAAATAATTTCTAATTTTTCAGATATTTACTGTCATTATTTTTGTAATTAAAATTACAAAGAAAGGATTATCTTTGTTGGCATTTTACAGATGTCATTTGAGGAATTTCAGTCTAACTGAAAGAATTATCAAAGAAAGAATATTCAGAAAGTTTTATTTGCTGTCACCATTTACCAAGCAACTGTCTTTATCATGCTATAACTTTTTACATCTCCATATAATCAGAAATTTCATAATTTTCAACTATGTCAGGATAAATAATAGGTGATTATCAAGTTGAAGCAAATGAAACTGTTACATTCTTATAAAGCAGTGTAATTGACAAATAGATGAATTCATGCTCTTCAACTTCATTGATATATAAACATTCAGGCCATACAATCTCATTGATATATAAACATTCCTTACAGCAGGATGTGCAGGTAGTGTAATGGTTAACAACTTAGAACAAGAAATCAGAGAACAAAGTTCAAATTCCAGTCATGTTGATTACATTCACTTCTGCACAAATAACCTTGGGAAAGGTATGAATCCATTTCTTCTCCACATGCTATGGGTTAAATAGTAAAATAGATTAGGTTCTCTAACCATGGTTGGCAACTAGTCTAGGAGAAAGAAAACTGAATTCAAAATCATATGTAACTCTGGCAAAGTACATACTATGCAGCTACTTAAATGATTGTGCTGTTCACAATGCCATTATGATCCCAACTGAATTTGATCTGATGGATAAACAGAATGATAATTGTTCATTGCAGATCAATACTTACAAATATATTCTACAGAAATAATTTGTGATAAGTTTAAAGTGAAGAATGTGTAATGAAAATAAAAGAGAAAAAATTAAAAATGGTTTATCAATTCTTTAAGTGAAATTTTGTCAACATAAGTCCATGAAAATAAAGTTTGTATACTGTATAAATTATTTTATTTATTCAAATTAAAAAATAACTCTCTCTCAGTTTCTTTTTCTCTCCCTCCTTCTCTTTTCCCTCTGTATCTCTCCTTGAGGCTTAGAGAATATTACATGTACTGCAAAACATCATAGTGCGGTGATGATGTTAAAATATTATAAGTTTCAGTCTCCCAGCAACTGAAATACTAATATATTTAAGAACTGACCAGACTTAATCTTGCTCAACTGTGATGAATTAATGGTTTTTAATTTATGGCTATGTAGTGTAAAATGGTGGGAAAAATGTTTTAAATAAACTCTGTTTAATTTACTGAATATTTATACAGGTTTAAATTTGCTAAACATGTAGTTGCTGCTGTCAGTTGGAATTAATTCAAAAACCATACATACATTAAAGATGGTCTCTTCAAACAAGCTGCTATAATTTGTTTCAGACTAAAATGTTGTCTTACCTGCAAAATAATAAAAAAGAAAGAATTGAAAGTGTTAAATGACAAACAAGAAAAAGAATATATTTTCTAAAGACAAAAATCAATAACAATATTCAAAGAGAATAGCTGAATCAAAATTAATTTTCCTTTAATGTTTATACAATTTCTTCATTTTTTTCTCATTTCCATAAATTTTCTTTGTCTTCATTATTTTTTTAAAAAAATAATACAACATTTCATCATCTGTCTTATATATATTATACAATCTTCATTTCTCTTCCACTCACTCTTTCCCTTTCTTTAATTTCAGTGTTTTGCACACTTTCACATTCTCTCTGGTTAATGTGTTAAGTGCTCTTCAGTATCTGTTGAGAGAATAAAATATAATTTCAAGGAAAAATACTCTCACCTCAATGTATGATATTTCAATTATGCTAAGATTTATTTAATAATACTTCAGAATTATTAGAAATTGACTCAAAGCATAAATATATATACAGATATAAATGTTTTCCTGGGACAATTTTCAATATTTGTGTTCACGCCTACATGTGTGATTGATCACACAAAGATGTTCAGAAAAATGTACCCAGATTTCTTTTTTAGATTAAGACGAAAAATACAAAAATCTAAATGTAAAAAAAAAAATCTGATCTTTATTGAAATACTTCATCATAAAATACAACAGCATAGAAATTAAATTTTGTAAAAGCTATCATTCATCCAACTAAAATAAAAGATTATATAAATAAATGTAACTTTACATAGATTACATAAATACTGTGCCACTGTACATTTTAAAAAAAGATAATTATATATAATATAGAATCATATATTTTATAAATGTATCTTAAAACATTATACATGTCATTATTCTTAACTACCTATCTAATTCACTTGAGCATGCACACACACACAAACACACACAAGGATTGCTCTGAAAGTAATGACTTCTACTTAAAAAATTTGCCCCACATTGTCAGAAATGGATACTGGTGGTGCAGTAGTAGAGTTTGACAATTGTTGTCAGTAACCTATAATTTTCTTTTTTTCTTGTTACAAATAGCAAATGAGCTGGCAAAATGGTATCTGAAAGTGCATACAAAGCAGAGGTGTTTTACTGAATTCCTCCATGCAGAAAAAATTGCACCCATTGACATCCATAAACACTTGCTCAACATTTGCAGAGATATGAGTGCAATTAGGTAACGGGTAATGTGTCCCAGAAACAGTGACCATAAAATGTATCACAAGCCACTTCTGGGTAGCCCTGAACAGCTGCCAAACCACAAAATGAAGAGCACCTTGTAAATACATAGTCAGTGATGGAGACAGGAAAAAAATTTTTTGTATTTAAAAACTTTATTCAATGTTCCCTGTATCAGTTGTAGTTTCCATGGAAATAAACAGGGGACATTACTTTCAAAGTGTCCTTTATAAGTGTGTGTGTGTGTGTGCATTTATATAGATAGATATAGATATATAGATATATGTATGAGTATGTGCTGAAAAGTTCTCAGCTAGATCAAAAAATCCTTTCTCCAAAAGTTCTGATGTTTGGTCATTTGATGAGATTTCAGATTATGAGAACTTTATGTGTGCATGTGTGTCTGTGTGTTTATGTTATACATGTGCACAATCCAATAATACTTTGTCTTCTATGTAAAAAAAAACCCTGCATACAGGCAAATAAGAAATCACTATATATTCCCATTTCCTGTTTATTGCATATAAGTGTGAACCAGTAAGTATATAGGATTATAGATATTAGCTGAATGTTGATCCAAAATTTTCACCATATAATATTCACAATGATCAAAAGAAGAAACTTGAGTTGAAAAATAAATATTTGTTGTATAAATTAATGCATTTTTTAATCATTGAGCTACAGCCTTACAGACACTACAGCATTTTATGTTTCCTTAAAAACAATGGCTGATGATAGATTCAGTATCAAGCTCATACAATTTTCAATAATTTATTTTCTTAAAATAGATCAACAGATATGAACAAAGTGAGATCGGTTAGGCTGTTGATTTTATGACTTGTCAATCATTGAAGGATTATTTAAGCTGATAGATAGATAGATAGATAGATAGATAGATAGATAGATAGATAGATAGATAGATAGATAGATAGATGTACATAGATAAATAGATAGATAGATAGACAGATAGGTAGACAGATAGATATGAAAAGAATGAGGTAGAAGTACTTAAAGCTGACACGAATGAGAAATACATGACTATCTCTGACATGAAGCAGACCACCACTCCTAGAATTCACACATGCATCCATACATGTGAATAAATCTATAGTCATGTATAGATGTATATTTTTATATATGGGCACATGGTCAAGTGGTTAGAATGTTTGCTTACCAAACATGAGACCTGGGTTTGAATCTCACCAGGGTCAATTTGTCAAGAAGCCACCTTCTTGACAAATTGACCATTGGCTTAAGGAGGTGATTTCAGCATGCAGCACCTTTGGAAAGTGCCTGAAAACTAAGTCACCAGTTAAACTAACCCTTGTGAGTAAAATTGAGTAGATAAAACTGTTTGGGAGCTATTGATGGTTGTGCTAGCAGGGTCACAAGTCATCATGACTGAGGGTTTGAGTGTACTTGCTGTTGATTCTGCTAGATAATGCACTCTCTCCTAGAAAATATAAATAAGGTCCACTCAGCATAGTTGCAGTATAAACCACAGGTATTCTCTGTGGGTGCTGAACAAACACAAAATGTGCCTGAGCAGGCGCCTGCAACAGGGATTGGTTAGTTCCTCTAGTAGACAGGTATACTGAGATATGAGCAACTAGCCATTATCATAAATATAATTTTAGACAGTTATATTTTCTTTAAATTTTAAAAATGAATACTGCTATAACTGTCTGGGCTGTAAAAAAAAGAATAGATAACAAATATTCTAGTCTTATCTGAAAATGACCCTATTCTTGATTCTTCCTGTGCTGAAAAATAGCAATGGAGAGGTTCAGATCCAAAATAATAAAAAACTCAGGGTCATAATTCCAAGGGTCATAAATGAGTCATGCAAGTCCAAAGTAAAAAAAATGCTGGGAGTGTAAATCAAAAGGAGTAAAAAATTTGTATCCAAAATTTGAAATGCATAATTACCGTCTTCACTCATGAAGAACAAAGACTTCCAGTCATCCAAAGTAGTGTTCTTTTATTGGGATAAGAAAGGTTGTGGTTGGTCGAGACTGGTAGGAAAGTGCAAACAATTACCATATTTCGAGAACTACTAAAGTTGACCAGATCTTTTTTCTAATTTACTTTTTTGGACAAATAGCAAAGAGAAAACGAGTTCATTTTGGGGGTAAAAACTTTTTTTTCTCCTTTGTCACCATACTTTCATAATGTACAAGTATCTAAACAAATCATAAACCTCTGCAAGATTTCTGCAGTTTCCTGTCCTCTGCTGTATGAAATTAAAATATATCCATTTCCATTTGGTGATCCATTAACTGTAGGGCCATTTGCAGTTAATGTTAAGCGAAGCCAAGTGAGTAGCCAACTCCTATTATTTCGGTGCTAAATCAAAAAGCCACTGACCCTTGTAAACGTTTTTTTCTTTTGAAAATGGCTTTCTCTTATCAAAATATGAATGTCAAAAACAACAGATTTAATAATCAGATTAAATAATCACTTAAACCTTTGCAGTAGATTAAAAGACAATTGGAAGAATGTTAGTTTTATCAGTATGTTATCAACCATCGCAGAGGGAAAGAGATTTTTTCAATTATTTTTTCTCAAAAGTTAATAATAATAAACTTTATCACAAAGTTCTAGAACAATGATACAAATTATTTTGTAAATTATTTTAAGAAAATAGTATCCTAATCTTTGCTGTTTTCAACATTATATTTGGACCAATTCAAATCTAGGTTTTATCCATTAATTCTTGAATATCGTGCAAAGTTTTTACATTTCAGCGGATGTTGCATTAGGCAATTCCCAAGTATTATGTAATAGTTTTGTCAAATTTTTTTCAATGAGAAAAATTTACAGATATGTGCACCAGATGTTTATACTGACAGATTCTAATTGTTGAAGAGGGGAAAATATTCTAAAGAAAAAAAAACTGAACAATGCCCCAAAATTACTGAATGCAAGATGTTTGTGAAAAAAGCCAAGAAACATTTCAGCAAAATCAAAGTTTAAAAAAAATAAACAAAGGTGAGGATTCTTATCTGAATAATTTATGGATTTATGTTATTGGATTTAAATGTTATTCTTTTTATATGAATAAACCAAACAAGAAATACTGTATTAAAATAAAGAGCAAGAATCTACTAAAAATGTCTTATAGTTTTGTTTTTGTACTAAAAGATTTTAACCTTTTAATAATAGTGGTTGATTAATCTAAAAATCATTATTTTATTTCTAAAGATATAGCAGAGCATTCTAACCACGCTTATTTTGATCAATTAATTTCTTTAAGGTAGGTGAGAAGGAAAAATAAAAAATAAATGTGACTTAAACTCAAAGGCAGGTTTGTTTTAAGGAACACCATGCTGCTTCTGAGTAAGGATTTTCCTTTCAATTCTTCTTCACATATTTATTTTATTTGTTCTTTTACACTATCTTAATGAAGAATGGCAAGGTGATTTTACTATCAAAATAAAATGATCAAATAAGAGAGAATGCAAAAGAAAAGGCACCTGTGGCTTAAGTGGGAAGCAAAAACAAATGCAATTGAAATGAATTCAAACAATTCTAAAATAAAAAAAAAAAATTTAAATGATTTACCTAAGATGAAACAAAACTATTCTTTATCTGCCAAGTGCAATGTTTGCCTTTTTGCATTTCTTCTTCATTGTGTTTTTCTTTGCCAAAGCACAGAGATCAAATTCATAATGTGACTGTTATCATTAAAGCAGTAGGGATGAAAAATTTGAATATTAAAATATTTTCATTCTAAATTTTTATCAATGATATGAATTGCTTCCCATTGCTCAGCCCAACCTACACATATTTGTTGAATTAAAAACTTGCAGCAGCATCACAGGATTGTCCTTTTTTTAAATTAGTGAAAGAAGAAAACGGATAAAAGAAGTGGGGTGATTGTTATTGTGAAGTCTTCATATTTTCCCTTTGTTTTGTTACTTTTTTCTTTATTCAACTTTAACAAGATTCCTTATCCATATATTAAGGCTTTAAGAATACTAAGAATGCAGTTAACTGAACAAAATATGTCTATACTGAGAAAATATACTAAACCAGCAAGAGACTAGGATATAAATTCTAATATCAGAGCTACAATCATAGTAGCAATGGAGGTTTGGTAGGTACCATTATATTACTTAAAAACGCAGAAACTCCAAGACAAGAGAGTAAAAGAAAGTAAAAAGAAAAGACTAGCTGTCAATTGTAAGAATTGTCATTAACAAAAAGAACAGCCCAAGATGCAAGATACAAATTGGAGACATCAGAATCAAGCAAGTATAGAAATTTAAGTGTCTGGAAAGTGTTTTAACAGACAATGGAATATGTAACACAGAAAGCCAAAGACACATTGGAATAACAAAAGATGCCTTCCACAAGCTAAGCAAAGTATTCAGAAACAGGAAAATTTCTTTAGAAACAAACAAAGAAGAGCATGTTGAACTGCTATATAATATCAATCAATGACAGTGAATCCAGGACAATTTTTTCACAGATAGATACTTAAGGTAGCAGAAATGTGGTTCTACAGGATCATGCCAAGAATAACATAGCCAGAACATGGGAGCAATGAAGAACTTTTAAGGAAACTGAAATAAAAAAGGACAATTATATTTAGACTCAGAAAGAGAGAGTTGAAATTTCTAGTGTGCATACTGAGGAAAGTGGGCTTTGAAAATGACGGCAAAAGGAACAGAAGCAAACAGTATGTAATCTACATAATGAGCTTGTGTAAATGAATGTCAGAACAAAGAGTAGGAGAGACAGTAAAAAGACAAACATTGCTTAGAGCTACAAAATATAGGAATTTGTGGAGTACCATGATCGTCCATATCCTGAAGGGATACAATGCATAAAAGATGAAGTCATATTTCAACCTAATTTCTAATTTCTTTATTTTCACATAGTCTTCAAAGAAAACTTCTTATTCCTTGCATTTATGCTGAATTTTTTATTGCCCAAGGTCAAATATGCTTTGATGTTCAAATATCTTTGCTTTTAAAATGATGTCTTAAGATTTATTATAATATGATTATCAACAAATATTTCTGACATCTAGATGTGAATGCCATGATGCAACCATGGTGTTTAACAAAAAAACAGAATCTAACACTATCAAACTATCAACAGGTCATGCTTATCTAGTAACTATCACTGTATATATTTTAAAACCTAACACTATATTGATATTAGTTATAATGCTTAATAAAAATAACAAATTTAATTTTTCATTATATATCATTTTATTTTGTTCGGTTCATGACTGTTAATCAGCCAGTGTGTGTGTGTGTGTGTGTGTGTGTGTGTGTGTGTGTGTGTGTGTGTGTGTGTGTGTGTGCAGACCTTACATTCTACTGTGAAATATCTAAAAGATTCTGCCCACTTACCTGTGGAGTGGGTATTAATGCAGCACTTCATTTAGCGCTTTTTGCTTCTTGCAACCTTAGTAAAACTGGGTGAGTCACATGAATGTGCACTTGGTGGCTGAGATGTCACTTCATGCAAACCCTGCATCTAGCTCCCTTAATGGTCTGATGTAACATTAAGTGCAAAGTCTATTCTGGGGTAAAACACACACTACATTACTAATGGTTACTTCATTACTATCTTATGTTTTGTGATCAACCTTATAGGTAAACCTCCCAATCCAAATCTCTCAAAGTGATACAGTAATTAAATTCCAAAGTGATCAACTAATTTAAATTTTAACTTTTAAATGGAGAAGAATAATTTATTTATATATTTTTTTCCTTTTGATCTAACCAATTCAGATATTAATTTCATACCAGAATTACTAGCAATATGAATTGTCGCAAATGCTTTACTAATTTTTTTGCTTTTTAAATCTTTTTCTAATAAAGTTTTATATGCATTTCCCATTATCCTCTGCTTTTTCTTGCCACACCTGCTTTATTAGTCATGCACTATTAATGTTCTATGATGCACCCCAATATAGAACTTAACAGCAACCGTCAGAACAGTGAAGCAACATAATTATACAGATGAGAGCATTTCTGATTGATAAATATCACAGCCTCAATGCAATTCTCTACCAAGTCTTCTTTATTTTCCTTGTCTTCTCATACCTTTCCTTTTCTTCTCCTACAAATGGTATATTTTCCTCCATTTTAATTCTGCTATTTATTTATTTAATGTATTTATCCCTTTTTTACTTCTTTATCTCTCCTTTGTTTATTCTGACTATACTTACTATTGACACTTTTTTCTTCTTTTCAGCTTCTCCATAATTGCTCTCTATTCATTTTGCTCATCTAGTTTAGCTTCTTCTTGCACTTTTCTCCTATTTATCTTTAGTTTTAATCTATTCTATCTTTTTCCCTTTCCACCTTATTTTCTATAAAATACTAACTGCCCCAAAATTTTTTATTCAACTCTTCTTTCTTCCTTTTCACCTAAATTGGCCAAAGTAATACATTCAAACCAATGTCTATTATCCAGAAAGCACTATTCTTCCCTAAAATTTATATAAGATCAACCTCTCTAACCAAATATTCAATATTTTTAATTCTTTGTAAAGTAAACCAGATCAAAAAGAAATGTTACAGGTAAATGAAGAAAAATATACAAAACAGAATCGCCAACAAGAATGTTCTTGCATTTAGAAATAAAATAAAATGTTGATAATTATTACTTCAGGTGTGGAGATTAAAAGATAAAAAGAAAATTGAATTTCAATAAAGAAGAAAATAATAATAATAAAAAAGGGCTAAATTTTAAAAGTAAGGATAAAAAATGATGGTCAAAAGAAATATTGTTATAAGTAAAAATAAAACATCTTGAAATTTCAAATGTTTTAATTCCTGTGACAAATATAAATAAACTACCTTTACATTGAATAAAACTTAATTTTGGGCTTAAATTGTTTGCCATAAAAATATATATTCAAAATAGAGGATGCAGCAGAAAAAACTGTAACTAATGGTCAGACATTAGTTGCAACAGTGTCTTCCTCTAGCTAATGTACCATTATGTGGAAGATATGTCTGCCGCACCCTGTTTTATAGTAAATGCTTTGGACAATGATTTTTGAAATCCTGAAATAATAGCAAAGAATACATTTATGCTTTTATTGAAATTGAAGTTAACTGAATTTCATAGCAATCTTCAATCTACTTCAAGCTAAAACTGGATTTGTACCTAAATAACGTAATATTATTAAATCAACATCAAGATCTTATTAGATTATTTGGAGAAAATTAAAAAGAGTAAAGTAACTCGAAACTCTATAACTGAAAGCAATCTGTAATTGATTAATAAACAAGAAAATGTTGTTGATTTGATAAACATTTTAAGGTTTATTCATCTCATCCAGAGTTGAGAATTATATTAATAAAGATCAAAATATGAACACAATTAACCAGACTTTCTTGTTTGCCAAATAGTGAGATTACCATAGCATTTTATATAGTATGCCATGGAGATTACTTACAAATATGTTCTTCAATGTTACTACTTCTCTTTTATTTAAAATTGCTTCAACATGGTAGAGCTCAGTGTATTATTATTTTATTTTCAGATGTGTCTACATTACAAAAATTATTTTCAAATATACCCAGAATCTATTCCTATTGTAAGCTACAACATCAAGATAAATTTTGTTCAGTTCTTGTCTCATCTGAATACACAATGTAATCTTAAAAATATCAGTTTATTTGTAATATTCTTACCTGTCTTATTTATGAAATAATATCAAATAGAAGATATACTTGATATAAAATATAAATTAATTAAAAACAATCTTGGGAACATTTGAAGAAGCCCCAAAGTAATATAAAAAATGTCTAAAGGGATAAATAATCAATATTAAATGATTCTTCCACCATGTTTGTTTTCAGGGTGTTGATGAGCCAGTAGCTGTTATTAAATAGATGCTGACTACTCGGTGACAAACCAACTTCTAAATAAAATTCAAGAAATTTCTTTTGCTAATGATAATTAGAAAATTAAATTTGAGGCCCCAAAATAATTTTAAAATGCCCTCAGTATTAACAAGAACTCATAGTAACAGTTGTGGTATTAACCAATTTGTAATTTAATAAATACAAAATTATTAGTGAAAACTGTAAAAACAAAATTGTGAATAAAAGAGAAAAAAAAGAAAATATTATGAAAAAAAATTAATCAACAAGTAAAATTTTATTCTGATTTAATTGTTAAACTAATTTGACATTAACTAATGGATTAATAAGAGTACCAGCAATAACTTGCTAACACCCTGTGTAGTTCATCTCAGATGATAATTTTCAAAAGAACAATTCATATTGTTTTGAATCATTGTTATTTATTAATATTTTCCAAGTGAAAGTATAATTTAATAAATGTAAATCTTTTACAGTACAATTTTCTATTCCCTCCTGATAAATATCATGCAACCAATGATAATTTTAGTTCCTAAACATCTTATTATAAGCTAAGTTACTACTTTTAATTGGATAATCAATTCTTCTTTAACTTCATATAACAATTCCATTTAATACTAAGCAAGGATAATAGTGATATTAATCAAAAACATAAAGACCCCCCCCCCCAAATTTTCAAAACTCAATTATTATTTCTATATTTAGCAGCCAGGGCTGGTGCAAGGGTTTCAGATGTCGGGGTTTGGGGTGGTATGCACCAGCCCTGATAGCAGCAGTAATATAGACAATGACACTAATAGATTTTTTTAAATATTTCAAAAATAGACACTGACTTGTAAATTTAGAATGGACTTGATGAAATGAGATCAGAAATTGAAACAAATTAGAACTTTATCTATTTGGAAACAGAAATAATAAAAGCAGAATGGCAAAGAAGAAAAAATTGGAAGGAAGGTGTTAGAATAAAGAATGCTGGGTTATATTGTTTACTGTTTTCAAATCTCTTTGCATTCAGATCAGAATAAGAAAAAAGGTGAACATCAAGAACTTAATAGCAAGTTTCTATTATTCTAGATTTCTTTTGTTTTTTAATTCCATATTTGCAAATGTTTTTATCTGTTGTTACATCTTGAATGGAATGGTAGAGACTTACCCATACAAATATGGTTCAAGGGTATAGCAAAAGCATATGATTTTTAATTCTAAGTACCAGTTACATGAGACTTACCACCAAATGAAAAAGAAATCAAACCAGAATCCTATTATAATTGGTCTTGTTTCACCCTTTGTTAATTTGCATGACAGTTATACCCTGTCATTACCTCATAAATAATAGACTATTCTGTTTTGATAGTGTATAATGAAGGGAAAAAACACTACTTGGTTTCAGTAAAAAGATGAATGAAAGAAAAAAATAAGGGAAGATAGAAGATTTTAACATCTGTTTCAGTGAAATGAAAAAAGGTGTCAATCTTTTCATTTGTACCCACTTCTTAAAATAACAACCAGCATTCATATTTATTATTGTTATTGCAATATTTTGTTAAAATTGTTAAGCTTAAATATTTAACGATGGAATAGGGGATTTTCTATGGATATTGTATTGCTGTATAATGCATCATGAACTTACTCAATCATTAACTTAAGAATTAAGATTCATCAGAATATTAAAATAGGAAAAATGCTAAATTTTCAGGGGTTAAAACTAGTAAAGAGTAAATGTCCTTAGCATTGAGTTTTGTGAAAATGTAGTGATATTTTTTATATCTAAATATAAAGATTAAAATGCATTTATATAATTTTCTTTTCTGTTCTATCTTTCCTCCATAGAAGAAGCTATTTACATAGGTAGGTTTGAGATAAGGTTGCAATTAACATGAAGCCCTGCACATGTACATGTGGGTGGTACTAGAAATTGCACTTTCTATTTTGGGTCATCTCAGGCATCAGGGTGTGGCCCTGACCTTTAAAAGTACAATGCTGAAAGTGCAAACTATGGAGACAGCCACCTGGAATTTAACTTTGGTTCATTCTTACCTCAGGTTCCATAAAAGGCTTGTGAAAGCTAACAGTTATTTTTCTAATTCAGTTATAAGAAAAAAAAACTAATTTTGATTACTATTTCTTTTTATTTAAGTTTGTAACATGTCTAAAATATATGTGAATAAAATATCTTTGCTTTTTGTCCCTAATAGAAATACAGTTAATATATTTAGAAAAAGTTATTTTAAAAAGTGCATTTTCCTGACAATTTTAATTCAAAATCTTATCACATTATTCTAAATTATATTTTTTATAACCAAAAATTTTTAAAACCAAAATTGTATTTAATAAATAATTACTGAATGAAAATAACTTAATCATTTCACCCCAAGCAAGGTAGAAATGCATCTAGTATGCAGGGAGTTACAGGGGGTGAAGGTGAGAGGAGAGACTGGTTATAGGCGGCACTGAGAAAAAGATGAAAGCTGAATGGGGTTCAAGGAGATAGGACGTGGCAATTGACATTGCATTTAAATTTTTGAAGATTGTAGTTATCAGGGAAACAAGGTAACAGAAAGAAGTTCTACAGGTGGGAAGTGTGAGAAAAGAAACTATTGGAGTAGAAGTGGCGGTTACATTTACCTAAATCAAAGGGTGGGACCTAAATGCCAATCTAGTACCTTGCTTAAACACACATAGTCTGGGCATCAGGGAAAAAAGCTTGTCAGAGCAGTTGCCATGAAAATATTTGTAGAAAAGACAGAGGAAAGTCACATCACATTGGTGAGAAAGTGACTGAAGTCAAGATGCCAAGTCAGGACTGATTACATCGCATCCTTCTTTGGATTTTGTCAAGAACCTCTAGATGAGTAGCAGGAGCACCTGACCGGATGTCAACAGTATTCGATGAACAGATGAATGGTAGATTTGTAACTTGGTATTTCCTTGCTGTAATGAAAACATCAATGCCGGCTTTCACCCAAGAGGACTTGCATTTGTGAACAGGATGATTAAAAACTGTATTTCAAGGGACATCACACAGGAAATCACAGAACAGGTCCCAATCTGCACGTTGACAACAAAGATATTCTGTTGGTAGGAGGTTCTTAGCTGGTAGGGGAGCAGAAAGAAATGTTTACAGACACTATTACATGATCAGAGTTGCAACGTATGACATGTGTCTGGAGTTAGGGTAAAAAAGAAATCTAAAAGAGAAGTGTGTACATCAGGGTTACAGGGGAAATGTATGGGGAAGTCCACCACTTGTGTGAGAAATTGAGTGATTGAGAAATTAAGGGTCTGGATTCCAGCGGGGTCAGTGACAAAGTGTTTAGACACCTGGCATGGTGGGCATTAAAGTCACTGAACACAAATGTTTGCAGAAGGGTGTAGGGAGATGGACATGTCTATATTATCAGAAATACTACCTGGCATGCAACAGTCATGAGAGGAAAGGAAACGGTAGAGAAAGAAGAGATAGCTGATTGAGTTAAGTAGAGACAGATGGAAATACATGTAAGACTGGTGTGGAGATTCAAGAGAGAGTTCCCTAACCAGCAGGAAATGTTCACAGACATAAACTCCCAGGCCATGCATGTGGACATTAAAGTTGTTCCTAAGGAGAAGAAGATAACCAGGAATTGAGAAATCAGAAGAGGGGATTGAAGAGTTAACATTAGTATCATAGAGAGAATGTGTGGAAACTTTTCAAAGAGAAATGACTCCACATTACAGAAGTTGGAATGAATACCACGAAAAAAAGGTTGAGGGGTTTAAGTGATTTTTGTTGAGCTGGTTCAGATTTATATCTTTTGTATCTTATAGTCACAGTGTGTCATTTTTGTAAGGAAAGGTTTAAGGCAGTAGTAACAATCGGTTGTCTAATGTAACATATAGGAAGGAAATATGCGCGGACTGCAACATAGTGTGGCCTCAGGGTTTCCCAACAGAGCTGCTTGCAGAGACACTCTTCCATGCATGACATCGCACTACAAGAACCCCAATATTATGCAACTGTTGATCAGGGCAGCTTCTCAAGACACTATGCAAGAGTTCAGGCCCCTAACAGTCAGGAACAGCAATCAGAAAAACTGCCAACCTGGTATCCTCAGTATGAAGAGACTTTGCCACCATCCTCACATTTCACAAAAGACAAACAAGTACAATAAAAAGAAAAACAAAACAAATTAGTCCTGGTTCTGATTTCCAGTTATTTCAAGGAATGAACATTCAGATAACTAATTTGGTATATGCTTAGTTTCTACTTTTTTTGCAATAAAAATTCAATGTTTAAAACCTCCATATTTGATGATCAACTGATTAGATGCTAAGTAACGTCCCAATTAATCACTTTAATATATCTCCTGTTGATAAACAGCTTTAACAGTTCATTTAGATTTTTAAAATGTTATATTTCTATGTGATCAAAGAACAAATACTCGAACATGCTTCATTAAATCAGAGGTCATTCTTTTGTCTTCTACAAGGCAGTCAAGCAAAAAAAAATGGATAGCAAACAGAAAAATCAAAAAGAAAATAAACATCTCACATCACAGAATTAAAATGAACAGGCCAATTACTTGTTGAGAGATAATGCAATCATCATATAGATCTTAGACAAATATGGACATTTCTCAATCAATGAGAGATTTCCATTTCAGCTATCTCAAAAGCATATCTTCACATGAAGCTGTATAAAGAGACATCACTTACATCTAAATAACCATTTGCCAATGCAATAAACTTTTTGCATATCAAAATTCAAAAATCTCATAAGTTGAAGGTAAATATTGAAGAGTTCATGTGAAAAGAGATTTTCATATAACATTCAATATTAGTAATAAAGTATATTTACTGAATGAATAAAGAAACTGTGAATAAAAAATTGCTACTAAAATAAGCAAGAGAGGATTTGATATTTTTGGTATCTTTAGCATAATCAAAATGCTTTAAGGGCCACATGAGATAGAAATATATGGAGAGCAATATTTATTCTAAAGCATATTGACACCTTTTAAAAAATTTCAAGAAATTCCTTTTTATTTTGAGTATAAAAATGTGTGTGTGTGTGTGTGTGTGTTCATAGCTATTATTGACCCTTTCAAAAAAATTCAAAAAATTTCTGTGATGACAATACAAGCATGTACAATTAAACAGTTATTTTTAAAAAATTAAACTTTACAAACCTTTGTTTCTTAAAATCTGACAATCTGCTAAATCTACATTCATCTAAACAACAGGACTTTTTCTATTTGCAAAGTTTTTAATTACTGTTTGATTTCACATTTGATAAGAACATATGAATTTTGAAATCAAAAGTGAAATATTTTGTGTTCAGTCTCAATACTTTATACTTCTAAACCAAGATTCATTTTTTTCTATTTCTACTTTAATGTATTCTTTATTATGTTGAACAAATCTTGAGAAATGCAAATAAATCTTCAAATATAATCTAGTACTTCCAATCAGAGAAAAATGCAAATGCTCATTTCAGAAAATATTTATTAGTAGTTTAATAAATTAAGTTTGCTACTTAAATAAGAAAAATAAGTAACCCTACATAAAAATCAGACACTCTTCCAAATAATTAATAATTCTCAAAGTAAATAGTAAAAATGTGCCCCATGACTAAATTGCTCTAAGCAAAATAAATTAATAATAATGACTTCCATTGACTTCTTGAAGTAAGAATTTCAATTCTAAAAATGAGACAAATTTTTATTAAAAAAGTTGTTCTGGTAAACGTTTACACACACACAAAATTAACAACAAAATATTAATTTTTTTTGACTGAAGATATTAATAGAATACTTCATATCTAAAATTTCACAAAATACCAAAATAAAAACAAGGACTGCTGAGTGGAATGTCTCAGTGGCCATTTTCAGTGATTCCATTTATGACGATTTTATAAGCATAGCACAAGGCCAAAATGATTCCATTTATTTTACTTTAGAACCACAAAATATCTTATGAACATGTCTGAAGTAACTGTAGGGATTTGTTTACAAATTTAAAAATCAATAAATTGGATTCAAAATTATTATTTAAATATGTTGATAGCATTAAGTTTTTGTTGTTCCAAAATTTAAATTTTCTAAATTTCCAATAATGACAATCTAGAGTTAAAATGAAAAAAAATATACACACCTGTAGACATAGACTCAGTAAATGCACTCAGGCAAGCAATTCATATTCAACTCTTTGGCTTCTACATGTTTAGATTAACAAGTAATCAGAATTAAGAGAAAGCATCATAAATCTTAAGAATTTATATGGCCGTGTTGTATAAACATTGTTAAAAGGTTGCAAATTATTATCCCTTTTTGTCTAATTCTCCACTAGTATAACTGAATTATTGCCACCTGGAAAATATTAATTCTCTTTTCATAGTTTTCACTATACAAAAATTACACAACTTTAGTCCCTAAAAACTGAAATGTATCATATCTTGTGATAAAGTGGAAATTGTGTGTTTCTACATCTATACAAAATTTATTGATTTTTCTACCATAATCTAATGAGAGCTGGAAATGTATTATTTATCTTAACATCATCTTGTGTCTTTTATAACCTATTTGCACTACACACATCTTTACATATATATGCATGTACGTTTTTTGTGTGTGATAGAATAAGGATTTATGGGAGAATATGATATATAAATTTCTATATATCAGGACAATATTAGGCAATTGTGAAAAAATTCTGTGTAACTTTCCATAAGGATTTATACAATGTGACACTGATTCAAAAGCACTACTAAAATTTTCAAAATTTTAGCAACCCTGTTTTAGTTTTTATTTGATAACATTTTGGGAATTTTAAACCAAAATCTTTTAGTCTACGAAAAGGATAAAATGTTCTCATTACCTTCCATCACCAATCAGACCCTTAATTTTCACCAAGCATGATGAATGGATGTTCCCTCAAGGACACGCCCCTTGCCTTGATCACCTATTGGGACTTAAACTCACCCAAGACCACAACGGGAACTCATGCATACAATCCATCGCTAAAGATGCTGAGAAAATGGTTGCTTCCCTGTACTACTTCAGCAAGTACTTCACTCTTCATGCTATCCTCTACTTTTACAAGAACCAGGACAGGCTGAAAATAGAGTACTGCTGCCCTAGTCTAGTGTTAACCGTTATCTTCCACACATATCTGCATAAGCTGTACCTCTTACTCTGTAGCCATCTACCTCAAGTGGCAACAGGGCTTTGTACAAGGTGAACACCATTGTAAAAAAAAAAAAATATAACATTTCACTGTCATGCTAGAAGATATGAATAATTCCCCACCCCCAACCCACTACAATCCCTCTCCCACAGATTCAACATTGCAAACCAATCACAATTGTGTCACTATTTCCATGGAAAATGTTCTGACACCTTAAATTCCCTACCTCCACCAGTTCAAACATTTACATCCAAAACCCACCATGCCAGGTACACAGGAGTAAGCCATTCCCTATTGGTAAGGAGGAAATTCCATTCGGATAGCTTCTTCCCAAGAGCCACTGCTTTGTGGAACAGACTTCCAAAAGGATGCTTCACTGGCCAATATAATCTTAACCTCTTCAAGTCTAGGGTCAATCATTATATATAGTCTACAATTCTTATGTCTATAAAACGTCCTCATCCAACAACTGCCTTGAGTGGCTCTTTAGCCTTGAATTGGGTGAACAATAGCATAAAAAATTGATATAAGCTAATCATTCCTAGTTAAATATACCTCATGATATCACTTTTACATTTTACTTTTACTGCCTGGCTTAGGGATAGACCTCACCATCATCAAATAACTACTTACATGCAACCAATACTTCTATATACTCAACCATCATCATATAGAACAATCAGGCATGTAATTTCAACCTGCAATCTCATGCTTTCTCTTTCTTAATCAAAGGCTGATAGAGAGTGTATTCAATTCTATGCTAAGTCTACTGAGGAGGTTATGAATGTTAAATCCTTCAAAGACTTTATTTTCCAGTGTGTTTTTTTATTTCTTCCACAGGGGTTGGTGACATTCCACTGCCTTTACCCACTACACATGATCAATCATGACTGATTTCATCATCTCTCAGTGGATAACAGTTTTTTGTTCTTCAACTTTATTTTTACAGGCCAGCTAGTCTCATTATTCTATTACTTACTACAATTGCATGAAATGCTATGCGCACAGTTCATGTCAATCTTTTCATCAAATGGAGGCTTGGTTCTGGTGAAGTGTCTCTGAGGGGTGGGGCTGTTTTTGAATACTCTTCTAATTTGTATGGAGTGCAGATTCTCTGAATCCATTTCAATATACTTTTGATGCAAGAGAATCTGTTGCAGTTTTCATCCATCTGTTGTTACGTGTTTGGTTTGGCATTTATTAGTTTTACTTAATATGGAAGATAATGAAAAATTCATTTCTTCATGGAAGGAATTGAAGTTCAGATATTGCTTACAATGTATAGAAGACTTGAATTCCTAGTCTGTGCATGTTATTCTGACATCTAGAAAGTTCAGTATATTGTTGGTTTTCTTTCTTATCAGGAACTGTTATAAACAAATGTTATAACACTGACTGGTCATATGTGGACAGAAAATGTGAGCTTTTGGCTAGAAAAGAACAAATTTAAGGCACTTAAATTTCACTATGTGATTGTCCAATAGGATATAAACATTGGTTAAGTGGATATAATTATGATTATGATTCATATAAAAACTTACAAGTAGAATCACAAGATAGAATTAACAAATATAAAATATCATCTACATTAGACAGTAGAATGAAAACAACAGGCTTCCATGGCTTAAAGAAAATGTTTGGTTTTAAATTCTCAAAAGGTGAAATAAATATGCCACTCAGAGGATTCAGCACTCAAAATATTGGAATTATAACAATCAAGATAAGGACACCAGATTGAATGAATCAATAAATAATAATAATTCTAAATCTTAAAAATTCTGACAAGCACAAAGAAAAAACTACAATTGACTCACTGACAATCTGTTTTTGTTGCTCTATTTTCCAGTAATAGACACACAATTGATGACTTAAAAAATAACATATTTCTTGTGAAATCAGTAGAGTTAAAACCATAAAAGAACTGGAGAATATTTTCATTATTTTTTCAAACCAACCAATTCCTTTTATCAAGAATGACATATGAATTGAAATAATTTTTCAAATGTTTTAGTAAAAAAACACTTTTTCTTTTGATAAAAAATAGGAAATGAAAAGTAAAGTTATTAAAATACCTGAATTGTATGAGAGAAAATCAGAATAATGCAAAGTTAATTCATTCAAAAAATGAACTACAAAGTCATGGATGCAGAACTAAAAAGAGGAAAAGTGTAAAATTTTATTACAAACAAAACAAAAACATGATTAAATAAAAAAGGATGTAGGGATTGCAAAGAAAGAAGTCAGAAAAGAAAATGGAAGTTGAGATCACAAGCAAAATAGGAAGAAAAGAAAAAGGATATGGAATGACAAACAAAGAATAAAAAAGGATGTAGGGATTGCAAAGAAAGAAGTCAGAAAAGAAAATGGAAGTTGAGATCACAAGCAAAATAGGAAGAAAAGAAAAAGGATATGGAATGACAAACAAAGAATAAAAAAGGATTTAGGTCTCGTAAGTAATTAAGAAAAAAAAACAAAAGATATAGAGTCACAAGGAAAGATGGCATAAAAAAAACGGAGTTTTGGATTGCAAGTAAATAAGAAAGAAAAGAAAAAGTAGGGTTTGCAATCAAAGATGAAAGAAAAGAAAATGGATGAAGGGATCACAAATAAATAAGAAAGAAAAGTAAAAGTATGTAAGGTTTGCAAGCAAAAAAGAAAGAAAAGAAAAAGTAAGGTCTTACGGTTTAAGCAAAGATTAAAGGAAAGAAAATGGATGAATGGATTGCAAGCAAAGATGAAAGAAAATAAAAACACTGAAAGGATTACAAGCATAGGTGAAAGGAAAGAAAAAGTATGCAGGGGTTGCAAGTAAATAAGAAAGAAAAGAAAAAAGATGTAGGCATCACAAGTAAATAAGAAAGAAAAGTAAAGGTATCAAAAGCAAAAAAGTAAATAAAGTAAAAATAAAATAAAAACGATATAGGAATTGCCAGCAAAAAATAAAGAAAATGAAGAAATGAATCCCAAGCTCAAAAGAAAGAAAACAGAACAGATCTAGGGATCACAAGATAAAAGAAAATGAAAAGGTTGTAGGGTTTGCAAGTAAATAAGAAAGAAAAGTAAAAGTATGTAGGAATCACAAGCAAAGATGAAAGAAAATAAACCACATATATGTTTCACAAGCAAAAAAGAAATAAAGAAAAAAGATGAAAGGATGGGAGTAAATAAGATTGAAAAGAAAACATATGAAGGGATTGCAAGTAAATAAGAAAGATAAAAAGGATGTATGGATCATAAGAAGAAAGAAAAGAAAAAGGATGTAGGGATCTGTTGTTAAGTGAGGCTATATTCCTCTGATGCTGCTCGTATAACACTGAATGCTCCTTCCCAATATGCCATTCCTGAATTCATGCACAAGTCCCCAACATAAAAATCACTCTGCTTCCCACTGCTTCAGCTCTCTTTTATTATGCCAACACCACGGCTGACTGACCAATCAGCGCTCTTCACTTTGTCTTAAGTCACACAGTCAAAAAGTATCCTCCAGCCCAACCAATCAGCACACAAAGTGCCATTGCATAAACTGTATAAAAGCTAACATTACAGAATCAAAAACTTCCAGAATATTCTAAAGGGTGAGGAGAGATTCATGCCATTTTCAAGGAACAACATATTGCTACTACGTGTTATGTATTAAGGTAAGGAAGTCATATGCAGCAGATGCAAGCCACACTGACTCGCTTACTTATACATAATTGTAAACCACAGGATCAAAAGCATGAATAAGAAAAAGTGTGTACAGTTCACAAGTAAAGATGAAAGAAAAAAATGATGTATAGTTCAAAAGCAAAAAAGAAAACCGAAAAGAAAAAGAATGTAGCGATCAGATGAAAAGATGAAAAGAAACAAAAAGGATGTAGGGATCACAAGAAAAGATGAAAGAAATGAAAAAGGATTTAAGGTTTACAAGAAAAGATGAAAGAAAAGAAAAAGGATGTATGGATCACAAGCAAAAACGAAAGAAAAGAAAAAGGGTGTATAGATCACAAGCAAAGATGAAAGAAAGAAAAAAGTATGTACACATAAAAAGTAAATAAGAAAGAAAAGAAAAAATATGTAGGGGTCATAAACAAAGATGAAAAAAGAATTCAGGGGTTGCAAGTAAGAAAGAAAAGAAAAAGTATGTAGGGTTTACAAGGAAAGATGAAAGAAATGAAAAAGTATGTAGGGTTTACAAGGAAAGATGAAAGAAATGAAAAAGGATGTAGGGTTTACAAGACAAAAGAAAAGAAAAAGTATTTAGGGATCACATGCAAAACTAAGAAAGGAAAAAAGGTGTATAGATCACAAGAAAAGATAAAAGAAGGGAAAAAGTATGTACATATCGAAAGTAAATAAGAAAGAAAAGAAAAAGGATGTAGGGGTCATAACCAAAGATAAAAAATCTAGGGATTGCAGGTAAGAAAGAAAAGAAAAAGTATGTGGGGTTCACAAGAAAAGATGAAAGAAAAGAAAAAGGATGTATGGATCACAAGCAAAAAAGAAAGAAAGGAAAAAGAGTGTATGGAACACAGGCAAAGATGAAAGAAAAGAAAAACGATGTAGGGTTTACAAGAAATGATGAAAGAAAAGAAAAAGGATGTAGTGTTTACAAGAAATGATGAAAGAAAAAAAAAGGATATAGGGTTTACAAGAAAAGATGAAAGGAAAGAAAAAGGACATAGGGATTACAAGCAAACATGAAAGAAAAGAAAAAATTATGTATGGATCAAAAGCAAAGATGCCAGAAATATAAAAAGAATGTAGGGTTTACATGAAATGATGAAAGAAAAGAAAAAGTATGTATGGATCACAAGCAAAGATGAAAGAAAAGTAAAAAGGATATAGGGTTTACAAGAAATGATGAAAGAAAAGTAAAAAGGATATAGGGTTTACAAGAAATGATGAAAGAAAAGAAAAAGGATATAGGGTTTACAAGAAATGATGAAAGAAAAGAAAAAGTATGTAGGTTTACAAGAAATGATGGAAGAAAAGAAAAATATATAGGGATCACAAGAAAAGATGAAAGAAAAGAAAAAGGATGTAGTGATCACAAAAAAGATGAAAGAAATGAAAAAGGATTTAGGGATCACAAGCAAAGATAAAAAAATGAAAAAGAATGTAGGATCACAAGCAAAGATGAAAGAAGGGAAAAAAGATGTAGGGTTCACATGCAATGATCAAAGTAAAGAAAAAGAATATAGTGATTGCAAGCAAAGATGAAAGAAAAGTATGTAGGTATTGCAAGCCAGATAGGAAGAAAAAAAGGGATGTATAGATTGTGAGGAAATAAAAGAAGAAAAGAACAGAATGTACTTATCCCAAGCAAAAAAGGAAAGAAAAGAAAATAGATGTAAGGATAACAAGCAGAAAAGAAAAAAAACTTCAATGTTGTAGGGATCGCAATTCAAAGATGGAAGAAAAGAAAATGGATGTCAGAATCACAAGTAAATATGAAAGAAAAGGAAAAGTATGTAGAGATCTCAAGTAAAAACATAAGAAAAAAAATTTACGAAATCATAGAAATTATTTTGTTAAGTTAAAAAAATGACAATAAAAGGAATATCTTAAGCTTCAGTGAAAAGTTCAGCCTTCCTCAGTTTCACTTTTTCATGATTCTATTGCACCTTTCATTTTCTAAAGTTCAGCCTTCCTCAGCATTTTATTATTAGTAGTATATTTATTAAAGAAACCAATAACACGAAAAATAAGAATTTATTCCAATATATGTAATATTGTGTTAATGAAAGATATTTCTTTACCCTGTATATTTGGAATTTATTAATAAATAAAATTTTGCTGCACTTAGTTTATTTGCATATTCATGCCAATTTTATTGTGAAAGTATTGATTTGTCTAATGCATATATACACCTAAAAAATCAAGAGCAATATATTTGTTATTGTGTGTGCCTGTGTTTTACTTGTGTATGCACATGCACATTGAAGGATCTGTTCACAGATACTTAATTTGACTTATCTGAGATTATTATTATTATTATTATTATTATTATTCCAAATAATATTAAAAAACAAATGTCCTCAAAGCAAGACAATACATATATATAGGTATCACCATGCCTCAAAGCCATCAAAGTTTGAGTTATCAAATCCAAGAAGAAATAATTAATAATTGATAAAAAAAAAATAGCTTCAACCATTCACTACTGAAATGTTTTTGTCTCATAGAATTTCATTTTTTACAGTTGCTTTACCAATATATTTGTTTATGGAGAGAGATGCAAATATTTGTCATACATATAATTCCTTAATATCCTGGATTTCCCCATCCCTGAGGTGGGAGTGGCTAATTTTAACAAGATGAGAGGTCCTACTATGTCTCCAATTATACAAGATAGGTGAGTATATAAAATATTGCAAAAAATCAAATCTAAAAATTTTTATTTTTCCTGGTTATATTTTCATAATTCATCTCTACCGTTTCAATGAATTAATCTCCACCGTTTCAATGCACATACATATTACACATGCAGAATTTCAACACTTCCATATCAGTAGGTGGATGGATGCAAATGTTTGTGTAACTGGTCAAGAGCACTTGACAATCTTTGTCCTTGGTTTATATGTATCTGCATAGGTACCCGACATGAAACCAACCATGTGTCATATCTATCTCTATGAAAAGGGCGGTGAAGTTTATTATACTGTATGTGCTCCTGTCTGAATTTCTGGGATTAGGAGCAAAATTTTGAATCATGAATTTCACAAAATGAAGACTTCCTCAATTATGCCTGAAGAAGGATGCCTGAAGAAGGTTTCGAGAATATCATATATTGGCTTTTGAAAGTAAATATCTGTCTATATCTCTAAGATGAGGTATTCCGATTACTTGCATTATTTACATTACTCAGACTGTTAGCAATGAAGATGATGATAACAGCTCAAGTAATGTAAATAATGCAAAAAGTTAAATAATAATAATAAATAAAATAAAGAAATATTAACATTATTGTATGTAAGTTCAAGGATAGTTTAAACATTTTGTTAACTGGTGTTGATTGCTTATTTATTTCTAATATTGGGCAATTTTTCATAGTGTAATGGTTAACAAGCTGGTCTCAATTTCAATTCATTAGTGAGTTTGATCCTTACCAGTCACTCCATAAGTTAATCAATATATACAAGCAATGAAAACAAAGTATTTTTTCTACAATTTTTATTAGTTTGATTGTTTTTTACAAAAATAAATAAATAAAATAATAGATATTTATTTTATAGTTTGAGAAAACTTTTCCATTTCAAATGATAACAGAAACAATGGGGCCATAAAAAAATGAGATTTCATATAATTAACTGAAATAAAAAATCAAAGCAATATTATTTTAACCAAAGTAAATTTTTGTGTCATGTTTACAAATATTTTTGGATACACAGGAACTTGTCAGAACAAGGTAATTCACAAATTGATGACTGACAAATTCCTATCTTTAGGTGTACAAGAGAATAAAACTAGTGTCTATAGTCAATGACAGTTGACCTTCTGGCTATAATATAACAGTTTCTAAAAAAAACATCTTCAGAACCAGACTACTGACCTGAAAGACAGATCCCAAGACACATCATCCAGTTCATTTATTTTTGTATTGAATCGTGGAAAATGTCAAACAGCAAAGGACAAAGTTTCAAAGATGACTGCTTGTAGCAGCTAAATTCTTTTTTAATCTAGTCACATTATAATGCTCAAAAGGATTCACTGAAAAAGATCAGAGATTATCAGTGAAAAATATAAAAATCTCTGTTTAACTTTGAATATACAGTCTGAATAAATCTGTTCCTCAGAGTTAGATATCTGTTCACAAACATTGACATTGTCTATTCAGTAATACTTAGCTTCTCTGAAAAAATAAAACTACTAAAACTTTAAAGGAAGAATATTAAAGAGAAGCTCTAACTTTTGAAATTTCAGAAACAAATCTTGCAAGATTAGCACACAACAAATGTAATAACAGCCTTTTCCTGTTACTCTTTATTTTTAATATTTTTGTTTTCAGGATTCTAGTGTGTGACAGGGGACTTTTCATAACACCTGCTAAGTGTCATTATATACAAGAAAAGGGCACAAACTATTCTCTCTCTCTTGAACCACAAGATATTATAGTGACAAAACGTGTCTTCTTTCCTATCCAGGGAGACATCTTAGCCGCTGGTAAACTAAAATACTATCTCATGCAACCAAAGTAATAGTCCCCCAACAACATATCACCTCAATATATATCTCTATCCAATACTAGAAAATATTCCAGTTCAACAATAAGACAACATGCACACAAGCTGATGACCTAATACTGTTATGAGTTTTCAAAGAAATACATTATTGGTAACTTTCTCACTCATAGTAGAAGTTTAGTAGTTCTTGGAGAATAGATTTTTCTTCCCTTTTCTGAGCTACATTACATCTACTTCTGTATATACACATGCATTATATATATATATATATATATATATATATATATATATATATAAAAGTGGACATGGAAGTCAGCACTTAGAGGCGACAGTCTGTTTCATGCTAGTGCAATCACACGCTCTATCTCTGATATTGAGCACTTTACCCCATAAATATAGCACACTTTAAGACTATATTTCTGCATATATATATATATATATATATATATAACTGACTCTTGAGATTGTTGAAATTCTCAACCAATTGGTAACACTGTTACACTATTTTGACAATATTCTCTTTAAAAGATTTCACTTCAATAATCACCTACTATAAAAAAAATATTTTCTCATTTCATGCCCTTTTTCTTCATTTCAATCAATTTTTTTACTTCCTCTTTGATTTTTTGATGTTGATAAAGATTTTGTAGCCTCATTCCCTTCTCAGTAAAGCCTTTAATACAACAAAATATCACTTAACATTGCTTCAGCTCAGAAATTTAAAAACTATTATATCTAATTCTACTACTACTACTGTAATAAACAAAACATGATGGCATGGGGTAAAATAAGTGTCTTATGAGATGAGGCCTAATGATGAAGCTCATGTGGTTTAATTGATTAGGCAGCTGTCAGGATCTCAATGATAAGAGATGCAAATTAAAATCTTGAGAGAAGTTTATTCCTTATTTCCAATCCATGCCAATGATTTAATTGTCATAGAACATTGGTAGCAAGAAAGAACAAGAGAAATAAGAAATAAAAAGTAAAAATTAATAATCACACTCTCCTTTTATTGACTTTTTTCTTGCTGATTACAGATACAATTCTTTTTTTTTTTATCTCACATAAATCTTTACAGCCAACAACATTTTTCTTTACGATACAGTTATTTATACAAAAGTAAATAATAAATAAATATCTAAATAAATAATTATAATTCCTTGATGAATTACAAATAGGTCTCTGGGATTAACTCCCTTGTCCGTCATGGGACTTCTAACACCTGCTAGGTGGTGTTGTTTGTATAAATCAGTAGACAATGACAGGTGGGTGCATAAGCTCTCTCTGTCTTCCTTCTATCTTCAACTTCAGGATGCCAAAGTGACAAGATATCTCTGTGGAACTTCTTAGACCTTGGGTAGACTATATGTTGCATACAACAGACAACATTCATGTTCAAAAAAACCTTATGTGACCACAATAATATCTCTACAACAATCTATCATATAAATATCCCAATTCAACAAACAAGACAATGCCATTACAAACTGATGAATCCCATGAGAAACTAGTAACCTAGTGCCATTACAACTTTTTTAAATGAGCATTGTTAATCACTCTCTCACACAGTTTATTGGAGAATGGATTTTTCTCTCTTTTTCTGAGCTGTGTTACAACTACTTCTGTGTATATATATATATATATATTTAAATTGTGTGTATTTAGGCAGCATTTTTTCATTCATACATGTTTCATTAAATAATATAGACAAGTGTTGTCTATTTATTTTTTGTAAATTCTTTTCATATCATCTGATAAGCTTAATAACATTATCATTAAACGAAGAAAGAAAATCACAATATTGCTACATATTTTTTAATCCAATCTAAGCTTTCGGCTTGCATAAGCCATTATCAAAGATGACAATTAGTGTTCAATATATTAAGCAATACACGGACGAGAAATAATCTCCTATATCGTAATCAAAGGCATACTAATTATAAACAAGATGGAAAAAAAAAAAATTAGTAAATCCTAATATATCTACAATAGATCCTAGCAAAAAAATTAAGTTAATCATATACTATACTAAATCTAGTATATCCAACTCAATTATTCGCAATGATTCTTCTCCCCTGGTTAGCGATTTGCAAAAAACCAACATAATTTACAAATTCAAGTGCCCTTTGGGAGATTGTATCTCCAACAAATTAAATATTTATTTTGGTCACACCACAAACTCGCTTTCACGACTCTTGACACTACATTTGAATGATAACTCTAACATTTTTAGGCATTTAAAACAACATGCCTGGCCACATACACAATTCCGGAAAATCCTTGTTGAAAACACTACTATACTTAAACATGAAAACAATAAACAAAAACTAAAAATTCTTGAAGCTATATACATAAAACAGTTGAAACCTAACCTGAACAAAATAAACTATGAAATCTCCACAAATATTCTTAAATGCCTATAATTGGTAACAGAAGCCACTGGTTTATACCAACGGCTTCCCATACTTAATACTTCTCGAATTCACTCTTGCATGGTCATGTGTGACGTCATGAGCTGTGGTGCGATTTTCGCTTCCAGCGTTTTATATGCACGTGTTTATCGTTGCTTGGAAATCATCCATGTAAACAAAAACAGACTATCATCAATTTCTCGTCTGTGTATTGCTTAATATATTGAACTCTAATTGTCATCTTTGATAATGGCTTATGTAAGCCGAAAGCTTAGATTGGATTAAAAAATATGTATCAATATTGTGATTTTCTTTCTTCGTTTAATGATAATGTTAAGCTTATCAGACGATATGAAAAGAATTTACAAAAAATAAATAGACAACACTTGTCTATATTATTTAATGAAACATGTATAAATATATATATATATATATTTAAGTTACGAAAAATTTGGTAATCCGTATAGGTAGTCCCAAGGAGGATGAAATCCTGAGAGCTCAATGTAAATTCAGAGCTAATAATTTAAAGAAAAACAAACCACTTTAAGGCTCCACGTAATAATTCATTTCACCATAGCCCTTTTAAAGGACACTGGATCATCAGACTATACTTCCAAAAGGTGAAAAGAAAAATGAACATTTACACTTTTGACAGGTAGTATTAAGTTTATGTAATTTAACAGAGAGGGCAGTGAGGCGTGGCGTGGTAGATATGATCGAGTTTAGAGAGGGTTTATTTTAATATTTCTATCTATCATACTTAGTATTAGGGGATGAGGGACCAGACATTGACCTATTTAATTGGTTAACTTAATGGAAGTGATATATTGAAAGGGAAGGGGGAGAAGAGAGAAAAAAAAGAAAAAGAAAAAAGAAAGAAAGAAGGGAGAAGTAAAGAGAAAGAAGCTGTAATTAGGCTTTACAATGAGAGGAGGAGTGGTCATTTTTAGCAATTTATGTAAAAAAAAAGATTTTAATGTTTGATAGTAATTTAATTTTTTTAAATCACCGAAGAAATTAATTTGAAGTTTGCTAGCACTTTAAATATTTAAGTCTATTACAAATAATTTAAGGATTTAATATGAATTAAATAGTATATTTAAAAACACATTCATAGAAAGTACATTAAAAGAAATTTATTTAAAATATAACAGTTTACTGATAGTAATCTTTTAATATTGTAAATGATTGTTAAGGTAACATCTCTATCAGTTTGAATCTAATTCATGAATGTAACTTGTGACTATTTTTAGATGGATAATCTTTTTTACTTAAAGTTTAGGTTTTAAATTAAGATGGAGTAATATTTGAAGGCAATATTAAAGATTTTGTTTTATCATATACATATATATACCACACATGCACTTATGTAAATCACACATATACATACGTTCACTTACATGCGCAATTACACACATAGGCACATACACATGTATCGATATACACAGGTACCTATGTATATTCATATATCAATACTTACACATATATTTTCAAATCTTTACATATATTTATAATTAAATCTATTTAAATTTTTCCTTAAATTTTGCAGTTAGTGTTTAACGTTAGGTGATGACTTAAGTGTTTAAATATCAAAACAAATATTTTTAATTTTAACATTTTATTATCAATATTGATAGTTAAAGAGTAATATATTTAAATTTAAATTAATTTATCAATTTAAACTGAAATTACCTCCAGATGACTAATATATATATATATATATATATATATATATTAGTTAATAATGAAATTATTTTTACACCCATCAATTTTGAATATTTTTATCCATTTTTCAGAATTTAATACCTATATGATGCCAGGTTTTTTTATATGTTAATGAGGACAAAAAACTAAATATAAAACTTAATTTTCAAAACAATACGTTAAATACAACAAATTTGGCAGGTGAATTATGCAAAATAGGAAAAGGCAAAATTATTCATACAGTAGAAAATATTGTTTTAAACTGATTGATTTATGTAAGTAAAAGTAATTTACATATTTATTTAATCAATGAAGCCTTCTAGACTATTTATCCAGTAGAATATTTGTGACAATTCCAGCAAAGAACATCACATGGTGCATAGAGTGTCACCATTGTTATTCTTACGTTAACAACACAATGGGGAAGATGAAGGGCATAGCACCGACTTGAGACAGAGAATTATTAACTTCCACAAGTCAGGAAATAGTTACAGCACAATTTCAAATCAGTTAGCTATCCCTAGATCTACAGTACACTCCATTATAAAGAAGTTTAAACAGTTTGGTATGACAGAGAATTTGCCTGGGCATGGAAGAAAATCCAAATTGTCACCAAGAACTGCACGAAAACTGTGTCACAAGGTTAATATAAAACCCAAGAGTTGTTTAGAAAGACATCACCAATGTTTGGATACAATCGGTGTCAGTGTAAATACTCACATGATACAACATTGTTTAAACAGAAATTGGTTGTATGGAAACTAACCACAATGAACCCCTCTTCACAAACCATGTCACATTGTTGATCGGTTTAATTTTGTCAAAAATACTTGGACAAAGAAAATTGCTTTTGAAAACAAGTACTTTGGAATGATGAAACAAAAATTGAGCTTTTTGGAGATAATGATGTACAGAAGATTCGGCAGAAGAAAGGTGAGGCTTTCCTCCCAAAGAACACATTGGCAATATTAAAACATGGAGGCAGCTCAATAATCTTTTGGGGTTGTTTTAGCTCAAGGAGGACTGGACAATTAATTGCAATAAGAGGAATAATGAAATCTGCAGACTATATATCAAAATTCTGGATGAAAATCTACAACTATCAGCGCAAAATCTTCATCTAGGCGATTTATTTTCCAGCAAGATAATGATCCCAAACATACGTCTAAATCAGTGACTGCATGGCTTCAGAAAAAGAAGATTACAGTTCTGCCATGACCTTCAATGAGTCCTGACTTGAATCCTAATGAAAATCTATGGCAAGAATTGAAAGTTCAAATAAATCATCGGTCACCAAAACACCTTCAGGAATTAGAATGTGTAACAATTGAAGAATGGAAGAAAATCCCAGAAAAACTTGTTTAAATCTCATCAAAAACTTTAGAAAATGACTGCAGCAAATTATAAAGATGAGAAGTCATGCTATTGACTATTAATATTGTAAAAATTCTTCAATTTTTTTCTATTTTTTCCTACTGTACGAATAATTTTGTTTTTTCCTATTTTGCATAATTCACCTGTCAAATTTATTGTATTTAACCTATTGTTCTGAAAAGTGAGTTTTATTTTCCTTTTTTTGTGCTTATTAACATAAAAACTGGCATCATATGGGCATTAGATTCTGAGAAATGGATAAAAATATTCAAAATCGATGGGTGTACGAATAATTTCATCATTGACTGTATAAATCACATGTTGAATTCATTTCTTTTGAGATTGTGAAAATCTTCTACCAAATTTGGTTACAATTGTAACTCCTTTCTGTTACATGCCTTTATTTATTCTCCCAAGCTACAGAGACTATTGGTACTACTATAAAGTAGATTTATTTTTGAAGACATTAGATGAATTCTGTTAGAATAAAAAAATTTAAACAAATGGTGAGAGAGAAAGAAAGAGAGATAAAAATGCTGTTTGTGTAGAAGACTTGTACATGCAAATAGAGGGTAAGTACCCTTTAGTTGTGCAATGCTAATAATCACATTGGACAAATAGCGGTCATCCATAGAGAAAAAGACTAAAGAGCCAAGCAATTATAGTCTAACAATTATACAAGCATTTTTTTGTGTGATATCAATAAAGAAAAAACAAAAAATGTTCCATTACATTCAACATCCTAGCCCAAATTAAGAAATAGTGACGCTTCCAAGTGAGTGGTGTCTTGATCAGGTGATTGCTATGGTAACCTTCTCCATGCTCAACTCACCTTACCAACAGCACTGAAGAGATTGATCTCCAAGCTTGGGTTGGTTGGTCACCTGATATACTGATGTAGAGATTGGGGTTTTTTCCTTCTCTGGCTGCTCTTAAGCAGACAGTCAAGTCAGTCAGTCTCCAGTATTGTTGCAACATGGAAACAAAACATCTTTTGTAAGTGAGGCAGCAAAATAAGGAGGGAGAAATAAAAAAAAAGAAAAAAGAACAAAATAGAAAGTCTACCGTATATATTATTGCAGAAGTCACATGTCTTTCACACTGACTACAATTCGACTAATATTTTTACCTGTAAGTGGTTGTTTTATATCCATTTTTAATATTTTACAGGCTAATTCATATATATTAGTCAAGTATATAGAAAAAATGAAAAAAATAATGAGGAATACACATAAAATGCTAAAGTAATAATAATAAGTCCCTAACCTGACATGGAGTTTGGTCTAAAATGTTAATCAATATGATTATTACACATTTCCTACTACAAAATTAAGTGCATTACCAAAAAATTAAATTCTACTTATCTGCATGTGTGTATATTTTTCTTCATAATCTTGATCTTGCAGACATACTGACTTTTTCATCTTATGGAATAAATATCCGGGGAAAAAAAGAGAGATGTGATTTTGTGTCAAGAACTATTTTATGAGATGGTGAAATTGAAAAAATATTATTTATCAAAAATAAGACTTGGAAATTTTCTTTTTGATTTATTCAATCCCTGAGCTGATACAGCATTTTTAAGAAACAGTTATCATTACATGTTATATTTTATTATACAACTATTCATTCATCAGAGGTAATGTTTTCCTCCTAATTGATATTTCATTCCTAGCGGGTATTTTTTAGATTGGTTAGGTGACAAAATCAAAAACTAAAACTTAATTTTTTTATAAATAATTTTTATGCCTTTTGTACAATCAACTAAATAATTTGCAATAATTAATTGGATTCTCAAAATGCAACAAAAATTAATTGCTTATTTTGCAGAAACAGTGGCTATACTTTAATAAGTTAACTCTACATAGATTCTTTTTGTTATACACAATGTATTAAGGTGTAATATACAAAATAATTTATTTAATTCTCCTATTATCTCTTCCTTTTTTGCTTCAGATTCTTTAAAATGTTATTTCCATTTTTTTGTAATACCATAAATTTATTATAGAAATGTAATTGATTCTTTTTTTTATATACAATGTTCTTTCAGGACATGGAAGACCATGACTCTCCACAATTTTTCTTTTGTTACTCAAAGTACAATACAACACATCTCTTATTCTGCCACCAGTCTCTTTAAGTAGGTTACTTGCTGTTTCCTTCTACTCCTCTTAACTTCAATATGTCCTGTAAGTGGTAAATTCTCCAAACCCTCTCTTCTCATTATGTCTCTTTCTGAGTGTTAGCATCAATTTCCTTGTAATTCCGAGTTTCCTTAAAACATTGCTCCCATGCTCTGCTCATAGTATTTATAATATTCGATGATAGAACCACATCTCTATCACTTCAAGAGATTATCCAGTATTCACTGTCACATAGGAGATGAGATATTACATTGCAGTTCAGCACTTTTTCTTTTATTCTAAAGGTTCTTTTCCAATCCATTAATACTTTGCTCAGTTTATGAAAAGCATCTTTCACTATTCCTTTGTACCATGATCTTTCTGTGTCACACATTCCATTATCAGTTACTACACTACCTATATAATTAAATTTCTTCATTTTGATATCCCCAATATGTAACTCACAAATTCAGTTGTCTCTTTTGCTAACAACCATACATTATATCTTCTTACATTTCATGGTTAGTCTTTTCTTACCTTCCTCAATTATTTTGTCTAATAGTTCTTTCAGTCTACCATCTCTCTCTCATTGACATGCAAATTATACATCAAAGGGTGATATTTGATACAAAGAATAGAATATAGATATTGAAATCTTTGAAACAGACCAATAATCATAATTTTACAAACAGACTTATGATAAAAATTCTTAGAAATAAGCTGTTTTCTTTTCCAAATGAGACTGAAAATTTCTAACTTTATTTTCTTTGAACAGATTGTAAATACTGAATTACACTAGTTTACTCATTTTTACTAGCAGGACATGTGTAAATTATATGGCTTTACTAATAAATCTTTTAATACTTTATTCTGTACTTTTCAACCCATGACCATTTACAGATAATTATAGGAAATGTGACAGTCTCTCTTACAAATACTGAAATGTCCTCAACAGATCATTAAGTCATAAAATGATTTAACCCTCACTACAAAGAACTACCTTTATCTAAGATGCCCTCTTGCAACCCCGTCTGTGTTATGCTCTCTTTTTGTTTTTCTCTCTGCCTATTTAACTCTCTATGTCCTTCTATTTTTCCATTTCCCTTTCAGATGCTCAGAACAATGTGAGTTTTATAGGATTTCTGATTAAAATATTATCATTTTTATTATACTACAAAATGATTAGAATTATTAAAGACGGATTTTAATCTCAAAAAGTCACTTGTGGTTCAAGGGAAACTTTGTCCTCAACAACAAAACATGATTAAACCCCTCACTACAAACAACTGCCATTATCTAAGACGACCTCCCCCCTCCAATCCTTCCCTGTGTTGCACTCTCTTTTTGTCTCTCTAAATCCCCTCCTCCCTCTCTCCTTCTCTGTTTTACTCTCCATGTCCATCTCTAATTCTGTTTCTCCTCTCAGTATGTGTGACACCCAGCATGGCACACACCATATATAGGTACATGTGTATTAATATATAGATTGTTACAGCGTTTTAGATGTTGTATGCTCTGCTCTTCTTCAGGTGTCAGGTTCAATATTACCAAGTTACCAACTACAAAACCTCAGGCTGAAAGGTACAATATCAGAAACATGACTATGACAACCAATATGAAAAATGTAGTCTGAGTAAATCAGTGCATAATAATAATAATAATAGCTCACCTCAAAGATTCAGACAAAAAGAAATAAATAATAATTCCATAATCTTTACTTCATTTCCATTCATATTCAATTGTTTCTGAAAGCAGATCTAAATGAGCAAATTATTCTCATTACTTTTTCATTAAGTTCCATATATATATATATATATATATATATATATATATATATGTGTGTGTGTATATATATATGTATATATATATATATATAGAGAGAGAGAGAGAGAGTAGTACAAATTAGATCTATTTTGATTATGTTTAAAACCAGTTTATATCGATAAAAATTATTTTGCTTAAATTATTATTAGCAACCATGTCTGTGAGAAGGAAGTGTAATTTCTGTGGATAATCATCATGACATTTAGGTTTTTCTTTTTATAAATCCACTAAAATCTACCTGCCCCCATGATCATTGCTATGAAAAGTATTTGAAGCTCTGTGGTTTCTTTAGATTTACAGGTAGTGTAAGTTAGAATTCCAGTCAGGTTGGTTATATTCACTTACATGTAAATACCCTTGGGAAAGCTACGATCCATATCCTCTACTCCAGCTATGGGTTAAATAGTAGAATTTGTAGCTGGAACAATTATTGCTATTCTCAAAATATTAATGCAAAATATTTTGCACTTGCAAAAAAAATTATTATTCTTACAATCTATTTTGGCTTAAAAAACAAATCAATCAATTGTGTTTCCTTTTGAATAGCTTAATGAAAATTCTGTCCATACTTCAAAAGAAAAGAAATGAATTAAAAACAAAATTTTAAGTTCAATTCCATTGACTAGGCATATGAGGTTCATTATATAAATAATATATCACAGAAGAAAAACTGATTCAGAATCAATATCTTTCAGAAGTAAATTTGATAATTGTAAAATATACAATAAACGTGGAAATTTTCATTCATTACCAATTTAAGCTTACATTTCTTTTATTCTCACCAATGTGTATCCATTGTTTATTTCAAAACAATCATATACACTAAACAGAATTGATTTGTTGATTTCCCCCATTTTTGCCAAATTTCTTTCTTAGTTAATCTAACAGCTCATTATCTTTTTTTCCTTAAAATCTCATCACAAAACATCTTTGCTTTTTCTGCAACTCTATTATTAACTTTCATTGATCAAAGACCAGTCACATGGCAGAAGTGGTTCAAATCAGAACAGTTAAGATTCAATGTTGCTTCAGCAAATCTGAACTAGGCACCAAATGCATGGTCAAATAATCCCAAAATAAATTTTTGGTAGGTCCACAGGTTATCAGCAGCACTTGAGAATCTTTTCTGAAAACTCATTGAATGCTGATAACTGTAGCCTGATATTTACTCTTCTGGACATTGTCTCTTCAAAGCACGAGACTTCAAACAAATAAAACTTAACAGCCGATTGACAATGCAGTTTATCAGGAAGATAATTTTAGAATATCTTACAAAAATCTTTATTAGTTATTAAAATAATTAAAAATAATAGTTAATTTAAAAGTCTAAATATATAAATACTAGTGTAAATTTGTTTTATATATTTACTTTTGTGAAAAGTGTGTTAAAAGAAAGCCAGACAGTTTGTGAAAAATCATTAGATTTGTGTGTAAAAGTTTTTTTTATTTAGAATTGGCTCTAAAAAGGACTTCCAAAATTAATAGTCATGGCAGACCATTAGTGATTCATTTTTTCAAATTTAGAAACATATATTCCCCTTGTATATTTTGTCCAAAGTTGAGGCTTGTTTTAGCCACTTTTAAGAGTATATAAGAACAGTGATCAGATGAAAGGCAAAAGATGCAAAGGAGGTCATCTGGCTACAGAGCAGAAGGGTTTTTAGCATTCACTTGTGAAAGTTGGTAGATGCTGCTAATAGAGGTAAAAGGTTTCAGCATTCTCAAGGACTTTCATAATGACAAATAAGAAGAACAAAGAAAAATCAAAAACTGACCATGCCTGAGCTGACAATGAAAAGGAAGTTCAAAGGAAGCATGAAGAAAACAGAAAGACATTTCAAAACATTGTTAAAGTTACCAGAGACACTCATGTGATAACGCAAAATAAGTTTTGTCATTTCTCTATTAGGTGAGTGCACCTTTCTCTAAAGAGTAATTTTATTCCTTTTTTTAACAGTTTTTGTATCACCTTCTCAAAGTTATTTTGCATGATCTGAAAAGTATAATAAATCTTTTTTTGGAGCCTATAATTTCTATAATTTTACTGTTATCTTGCCTTGTTCATAATAAGGCACACAAAAGCAATTTTTGTGCAAGCTTTTTGTGAAAATTTTATTTTTTTATATTGTTTCATGTCTAGGTAATAAATGTTTGTCCTTTCAAATTTCACATAGAAGTTTTGAGTCTTGTTTGTTACTGTAGGCAATTTTTTTAATATTTGAGACAAGAGAGGTGACATTCTTTCTTCTCCTGTCCCCCTCCAAACTCCTTTAGTTTTTCAGTAGCCAACATTTTTACATCAGGTTTCTTTTATGATTAACTATTTGTAATATGTTAATCATCCTTTTACCTTGATATATTTATTTAACAGGATATTATTAATATCAATTTAATTATACAGGCTGTTAATATATTTTAGTTAAGTGCACTGTATATAACTTTCTGGAAATAATTAGTGAGTGTCAAATAAAAGCTAATGTCGTTTTGTTTGGTTGTTTCGTCACACTAAAGCAAAGAGAAAAAAATAACTGAACCCTGCCCTGATTGGAACTTCCAGCTTGGAAATAAAGAGACAAGTGACATACCAATACTCCAGTGTAATACTGCTGAAATATTCAGGTAAAATTAATTTTCAAAAACTATATTTGGGTATTTTTGTTGTCTTTTTAAAAAACAATTTGTCATTATATCAATCAGTTACTTATATTTACTTTTTTTCAAATAATATTAATGTATTAAACTAATTTAAAACAATAAAAACTACATTTAACAATCTTTGAATTTTTATTATGTTTTAATTGAACAACCAATTAATGAAATTAGTCATTTATATTTGTGTGTTTGTAAATAATATTGTTGCATTAGACTATTCAAAACTACTGAATCTTTTAAGAGCTTAGAAAATTTAAATGACATTGACTGTTAAGGGAAAGAGGCAGAGAATTTGAAAAGATCAAAAAACAAAATGTAATTAAAATTTTTAAAATATTCAACAAATGCAAATGAAACAAAGTAATTTTTTATGAATACATGTAGTATTCATAAAAAATGATTGATTACAGTTGCCATCATTGAAATAAATTTTATTCTGATATCGATGTACAAAACTTGATACAGTCAAGCCAGTTGAAATCAATTAGATGATTGGTTATATTTATTAAAAATCATTTTGGAATATTTTTAATGCCTTCATATTGTTTTCACACATATTGAAATCTAGACAATTATATATATATATATATATATATATATATATATATATATATTCTTTTGTTTTGCAAATCATAAGAGAGAACAAAAAGAAAATCAAGTTCATTATATTTATAAATACAAAAGGCAATTACAATGACTTAAAATGTCATTAATCAGCCAGAAAATTATCATTATTGATAGACACTTGTACACATATTTTTCATAACTGTATATAAGGGAAAAAACATATAATAATCAAATAAGTACAGACAACATGACAAAATATCCCTCAAAATACATGAGGAATGATGTAGGAAGTACGGTCTCAAGCATGCAGAGAAGTGATACAAACATTCACTACAGTCAGTAACCAAGAATAAGTAAGTAAAGCTTATGTGGGAAAACAACCATCTTGACTGACAAGCGCTTGGAGAGAAATCCCCCTGACATCAGACTTGAGCACAAAATCAGCCATGGATGGAACCTGATAGATGTTGCAGTACATTACAAGACCACCATGAATGCAAAGCAGTTGAAAATACAGAGATACCAAGACCTGGTTGGAAATATTGAGAAAATGTACAAAGCAGCAACTCAAGTTTTTCCTTTTATGATTGGCACACTTGGCATTATCTACAGGAATGTTTCTGCTTTTCAAAACACCTTGGGGGTACCTGACATCGTTGACATCAGGTGGCAGAGCTGCTTGAAATATATGCTAAGGAAAGTAATGCATCTCTAAGCTGTTGGTTGGAACTGAGATATAACTATCATCACCTGGTCAAAATATCTCTGAGAGTCAGAGAGGATATCAAATCAAATAATAATAATAGTATAAAATCCATAAAATCACATAAGATATTGAGATTCAAATGAATCACCCTAATGGATGATAATAATATCTCATGTCAGGCAAATAATATCATCTGTTAGTCTCAACTATAATGGGAGAGAGCTATGGTAGAAAGATGTATTCTCCCATTTACATTTCCCCCATTATGGGCATTATTATATCCATGATATAACACCTTACTTCACGGACAATACAGAATGGCCAAAAGAAAAAGGGATGATAAACATGGTTTGTTCTCAGAGAGACTTTCATGCCACTAAGACATACACAAAACTATATATACATATATACACATGTCCCACACAGAGAATTATATATCATATATATCTACACAGCAAGCAGAGTGTAAGAAGAAACTAAAAGGAAGGGCCTTACATATAATATGGAAATACTTGTGTGTCTGGAGAAGCCATGTTTAGCACTCTAGAATCAAATGGATCAGATGCATGTATTATATTTCAGGTGAGGACATATTCCATGAAGAGGAAACAGCGAGTTTTTGTTTTTCCCAAATTGAGGACTGCAAGCTAGAGTTTCTTTCTATATCTGGGAAAGATATATTCCCAAAAGGAAATGGCACCATGATTTGTAAGCTGCTGGGGATGCAGATTTAGCCTCTGCCCAGGCCAGTATGTTTGCAGGCCAAAGTAAGCAACCTCTCAGTTTGGTTGCTGTAAATGACTGAATAAGTAGCCACTCTTGTCACTGTATGAAGTAAAGTCACCATGTGATTTATCTCCACCAAAGGGAGATAATCACCTTCTGTATCCCTACAAGCAAATCCAAGTCAGATGGCAAGATTTAGTAGTATTTAAAAAAAAGAAAAAAATATCAGATAATGGATTTTGCTGTTCTGGCAGACAACAAAGTAAATCTGATAGAATGTTAACATAAAGATAAATATCTCTACTGTACAAAGGAGGTGAATAAGTGACAATTATGTTGGTCATTATCAGGAAACAAAGAATGGTCTTGAAAAGTTGAGATAAAGGTTAAAGGAATTGGAAATAAGAAGAATTAGACCATCCAGATGACAGCATTACTGAAAGTAACAAAAGAAAGCCTGGGAGTATTGCAGATACTTGTTCTTATTTTATCTCTAGTGTCAGCCATCAATTACTAACAGTGTGAAGATTCAATAAGTGAATGATAATAATAAAATTAAAAAATGAGAAAATATATAAAGAAATATTATTCGGTGATAATAAGTGACAAGTATTAGAAAAGAAAGAAGAAGCTAATAGATTGGAGAAATATGCTTTCGTTAATACTTAATATATATCTCACTTAAACGATCTAACAATATCCACAGGTAAACAAGAGGATAAAAAAGAAAAATAATACAATTATTTTTTTTTTTTTTTTAAAGTAGTCAAACATGTCATTGTTTATAGTTTTATGGCTGAGATGGTTATTTTGTTGGTGCCTCAGCCCAGATAAAAAGGGTAAATTTCAAATGTTGATTTTCAAGATGGCTAGCCTCTTCTTGTTTGGAAAGTTGTCTTCTCCATTGTCATTTCCTCTATATTTGGCCTTCAATATCAAACATAAGTACAGACTCACTAATTTACTATTTATCAGTAAGTGCAAGCACCATCTGCATCATGGAGATCTTGTTTTATATGACCTGATATTGGGTTTAATTAATGCTGACCTTGTTAGTCTGTGCAACTTACTAGCTATTCATTAGAAGAGAGTCAAGTATATATTGTGCTAAAAACAACATGGGCAAGAAAATAATCAAAACAACAGACATAAATGACATAAATAACAAAAACAAGAAAATTGTTGAGCAATAAAAGTTATCTATAGAATTTTGGGATATTTAGAAACTGAGTTCTTAAATTTATTTAGAGCCTTTCCTCTGATTATTTGTTACCTTCAGAAGATTTCTTATTTTACAAATGTAGGAAAATACATTTTAATCTTAAAATTGCATTAGCTTTTATATTGTACTGTACATATTTTTATTTGGAAATATATATATATATATATATATATAAGTACGCGCGCGTGCGCACATATATATATTAATGGATATTTTGGCAGTAACCTTTCTTTTAAACATGTTTCATTGAATATGACAGACAAAGAAAATTTAATTAATTTTTTATTTAGTTTTTCCACCATTCTTATATTTTTCCATTTGGTGGGAGTAAGAAAATGGAAAAATGTAAGAATGCTGAAAAAACTAAATAAAAAAATTAAATTTTCCTTATCTGTCATATTCAATGAAACAGGTATAGTATAATATATATAACTACTATTAAATCGTTTTACTTTTACAGCCTGACCATACTGGTGGTAACAATGGAGGAATAAAAAAGTAATGTGATTATTGTTAATAATATTATACTATATTAATAATATTAATGAAACCTGGTCAGACACAGGATTATTAAATATTAACATTAAGACAGAAATCATCAAAAAGCAGTTCATAAAATGATAGAGTAAATTTTATTTTTATTTAAAAACTTATAGGCTGAAATAAATGATGATATTTCAATGTTAATACTGAAATTTTATTTGCTGTCACTGTGAGAATAAGATGTTGATTTTTGTAATTTATTTACAAATAAAATGGGTCAATCACATGTTCTAAAATATTTGTTTATTTGAAAAAGGTAAGGAGGTAGAGAACCTTAAAATTGGATATTTTTATGAGCAACAAGAATTGATAATAACTGGATTTAATTAAGAAAGACTTAGCTCACTTTTCACTAATCAGTTACAATTATGATGATTTTTCTCTTTCCTTGTGTCAGATATGAAACTTAATTTTTAAATGAAAACTCTTTATCATGAAAAGAATTCACTCAAACTCACAACTTAATTCAATCAGACACATTATGGAAGCATGAAGCAAAAGGATGAAGATTGCCATGGGTTTATTCAAAGTTAAATATTGAATTTAATGACAACCAAGGAAAGGAATAAATTGCTTTCCTCATTTTTGAAGGATTATCAACATACATGACATATTCTCTATTATATAAAATGAATGCATAGATATCAATTCAAATCAGTTAAACATTCATTTATGAATCACAAGGTTAAAAATCAATTTATCTGATACTGTTGCTAGTATTATATATGTACAGAAACAATTTAGAATCATAATCTAAGACAGATCAGTAGAAAAGTATATAAGAAGGTAGAAAATATATAAAGGAGATGAGTTATAAATTTAAAAGTTTAGCAAGATTACATTGTTAGACCTTTAATGTGTCTACAACAAATGGTAGTTTCAGATCTTTGGTTTAATAACTGACTGTTATTTAAAGGCTCAATAATAGATATTTTTCCTGCAGACATAAAAAACAAGGTTCATTCAGAGATCTGCAAGTTCTAGCTTGTTTGAGGATTTTCTGTTTAACCTTAGGCATTTTGCTTTCTTCCTTCAGCTTCCAAAAATATTTAGAAAGTGAAGTCATATTGCATTAGTAAAGGAGGATATGTGGTTATAATATCGATCCTTAAAAGCATTCCTAGTGGACCCAACATAAAATTTAATATTATTGGGGCTTTCAGTTGATGAGATAGAAAACATATATACAATGGATTTTGTTAGGAACTAACTGAAATGCATATTGAAATGCCTAACGAAATCCATTGTATATATGTGTTCCATCTCATCAACTGAAAACCCTAATAATAATAAATTGTATGTTGGGTCCACTAGGAATGCTTTTAAGGATCAATATTATAATATTACATAGGATTTTTAGGAATAATTTGAACACACGTTTCTATATTTGCTATTGTTAAGTATTTAATGTTTGCTGATTAGTGTTACAACTCTCTTGAATGCTAGAATGAATGTCAATGTATTTTTAAAGATAGATCTGAGGAAATGACTGCATGATTTTATGACACCCTGACAGTTGTATAATAGTCATACCATGGCAAATGAAATTTTAAGTTGAGTATCAGTCACTGTTTTAAATATAACTAATTATACTTGATGCAGGCACAGAGACACTGTCACTTGGACAAAGACGTCTGAGAACTAAATATAGCATGTTAGTTCTATTTCTTGAGTTATTCCACGTGTGTAGCCATCATCTACTCATATATTGTTAAATTGCAAAGTGGAGATGTCCACTAAACGATATTGCTATAGGGAAATATAAATTTTCAGTTATACAAGACATAGTTGTAAACTCATTATTATATTGTTTGCTAAGATGTTTTTAAAAATGTTTAAAGATTTTGAGTTATTTATTAACACTGGGATGCAAATTGAATATTGAACATTAAGTAAATTTTATTTACACTCTGTCACATTTTATTATGCAAGTTAATTTTCACAATAAAATTTGTATTAATCTACTGATGTTTGTAAAGCTTTCATAATACCTTTATGTTATAAATATTACCATATGAATTTCAGCTTATGATATTATAAGCTGAAATTCATATGGTAATATTTATATGTTTTTAGAAAGGTGTGGTGTGGTGTGGTGTGGTGTGGTGTGGAATTTTATTATACAACCTGAGGGTTGTTCATCATATTTTAAATAAATAATAATATAGTTTTGTTGATATTTTTAAGTTTCAGATTGATAAAGGCTGCCAATGGTTCATAAGAAAGATATATAAAAAAAAAGATATTGTAAAGTTATTGTGAGACATTACAAATTTGCAAATGTTGAAGAGAGATCATAGAAAAATTAAAAAGAAAATGAAATCATTGGCAACATGAGAACAAGAGCAAAATTGCTGGTTTTAAAAATGTCCTAAAGAGATTTGAGAAAAATTAAAAGAGTAACAATCCAAAAAAGTAAAGTGACCAGCAAGAAAATATTTAAAGAAGCTGATGTTGCAAAGAAAATCAGAGAGAAAAATGTAGAATATTAAGATCATTGGCTAAAGAAACAAAAACAACCAAACTACCACCTATCTAAAAACTGATTTCTCTACAGTATTTTCTAGTGATGACTGTAGATCTACATTGAATGGAATGTATGCCTGAGCTAAAAGTTGGGTGAATCATGTAAAGAGTCAATCATCATAACTCAGAAGACAACAGTGGGATAGGTGCAGTAATGTTTTAGATTAGTACTGTAGATAATAAAATTATAGGTCTCTTCAAAGTGAATAATATTACTAAGGTAAATGCAGAGAGTTGTTGTTGGTACTGGTTACAACCAAGAAGAATTAAGTTAAAGAGTATAATCCAAGGCCCTGGTAGTCAATGCAGGTGTCCCCCAGGACTCACTTCTTGGACAAACCCTCTTTCTGACTTAGATAAATGATCTACCTAAGAATATAAACTGATCATTTGTAGATGTCTATGCTGATGATACAACAATATACATGCACATCACTAAATGTCTTGATGATCAGAGATCGGTAGCTGAAATCTCTTCTGACCCAACACTACCCTCCCACTGAGGAAAAAACTGGCTGGTTACATTCCATCACCATTTATCAGACCCTGAACTACTGCCAGTCACAATGAATGGATGGCCCTTCGAGCAGGCACCATGCCTTGAGAGGATATTTGGCCTCAAACTCACACCTGACCTCAAGTGGAATTCCTATATACAATTCATCACTAACGATGCAGGTAAAATGATTGGCTCCCTCTACCACTCCAGTAAGTACCTGACTCCTCATGCTATCCTCTACCTTTATAAAAGCCAGATCAGGCCGAAAATGGGGTATTGTTGCCATAATTGGGCAGGAGCTGCCCAGACCTCACTTTCTAGTTTTGATAGAATTCAAAAGCATCTCCCACTCTTTTTCCACACTCCAACCTCTCTTTCTCACAAGTGGCAAGCCTCTCACTGCTCTATCACTACTACCATGGAAAGTGCTCGGATGAACTGCATCACCTGGTTCCACCAGGTCTGACCTTCACAGCTAGGACCCACCATGCCACTTACATAGTAGCAAACCACCCACATTCCCTCCATATCAGTGAGAAGTAAGTTCCACTCAAACAGCTTCTTCTCACGAACCACTGCCATATGGAACAGACTCCCTAGAGGATGTTTTCCCCAATTGCTACAATATTAACCTGTTTAAGTCTAGAGTCAACCATTATCTTCCCCTCCTATCCATATAATCTTCCCCTTATTGTAAACCTCAATCTCAAGTGGCCCCCAAGCCTTGTACATGGTGAACTTTACTGTAAAAAAAAAACAAATGAATAAATTAATGAGTGGAATGATAAACAATAAAAATAACTATTAGAGAAATATTCATTGTAAGTATTGTGGTTACTTATTTAACCTATAAGACCTTCCTATATGATATCTAATCACAGGATCAGTTTAACCTTGTCAACAAAGATATTACATAATATTTTCTTCTTACAATATCAACAATATATAGAACCTAAATTGGTAGGTATTTGCATTCTGTATTCAGTAACAAAAAAAAATTATTATTTACTTTGATTTCACTGAATATTTTCAAGATGAAATTCAGTGGAATTTGCCTCAAATAATGGGAGAGTTCATAAAGAGTTTTAACTAATACTTGAATCTAATCTGAGACTGTAAATTACACTCAGACAGTTTACTCACTGCCAATTTCCCAAGAGACATATTTAATGGTCACTTGTCCAAAAGCCATCTGAAAGGTCACAATTAATCTAACATCTTCCGTAATGCTAATTTCACAAGGCTTGTTGTCTTTATTGGCTATTTGCTGAGATATTTATTAAACACAAACATGAAGCAGCTCACAGAATTTGGGGAATAAAAGAGAATGAAACAATATCTGAAGAAACTGTCACAAATGGGTTTAAGATTTTTAAGGGTGGTAGAAATACTCTCAGCCTTAGATATTGTTGATATTATTATTACTAATACTATTTAGTTGTGCATTGTTGCAATTGTTATGATGGCTGATACAAGTATTGAGATTTTAGCAATTTTGGGGCATTATTTTAAACTGCACCTCAAATCTGCTAGAGCTGCTCTCATAATTTGGGAAATGAAAGGAAATCTGTACAGACTGTTAAAAACTAGTTCTCTCTCTCTCTCTCTCTCTCTCTCTCTCTCTCTCTATATATATATATATATATATATATATATATATATATATATATGCTGTTTTGGTTGACATTTCACTTTAATTTTAGTTAGAAAGGGAAACACATTTATACATGAGGTTTCTTAATGGCTACTCACTTTTGTCGATGGATTAAATTCCATTCCATTGTCATTTTAACAACTGCTTCACCAAATTTTCCTTTTAAGGTGTGGTATGTGAATCCTAATGTTCACTCAGCTAAAGTTTTCTATATATTCTACAACCATTAATCTGCTAAATGAAGTTTTTCACAATCAATACCACTAAGTTATAGTATATATTTAATTTAATTTTAAGATTTCTAACCAAAAGATTTGACTGTTTGAAAATACTTTTTAAAGTAATTTAAAATCCGTTATCACTTGCAAAGAGATTTCATTGCTAATAATTTAAATAGTCACTAAACTAAGAAATGACAAGCAAATTATATTTTTCTGAAATCCCAGAGACTTAATGTAATGACCACTCGTTCTCCCACTTTTGACATCCTTCTGGGCACAGAAATAGTTTTCTCAAATAAATAATTTAAATGCACATGAATGATTTGTAATCAATAAAACTCAAAGTGTATTCACCAATAATGGATTCCTCTGAGTATTGATCTAGAACCCAACCTGGACAAAATGTATTTATACCTCAACTGGCATCAATAAAAAAAAGTTAAATCATTATATATTTGTTTTAGGTATTTTTTTAAATATTTATTGGGTTTGTGTTTGTGTATATAAAAGCTCTAGCAGAAATACCATCAGTAAGCAATACATTATTAAAGCAGGTTATATCTGTATACACTTATGTTTTTCACTCATATTCTTTTACAATAGTGATTACAAAACTTACATTGATGTATGAAATTTAAGTGAATATTAAGGTCAACACTCAACAGCAACAATCTGTGTCATGCTTAAATGCAATCTTCAGGTCTGAAGATTGCATTTAAGCATGGCACAGACTGTTGCCAATTGTTTTGATCTCAATGTTCACTTATATATTTATATATGCTCTATCTCTGACATTGAGCACTTTTACCCATGAATATTGCATATCTTAAAATTATATTTTTATCATTATATATATATATATATATATAATTGAAAAAACATAGCTGAACCATGTATCAATATCCTAGATGTAAGAAGTAAAACTGATCAAAGAAAACAATATCATTTTACAATCTTATAATGTTATGTAACTAAATCTAATTCCCTCCAAGCAAATTGCCTTAAATATCTTTAAATATAATACTGATAAAAACTCTCTTTGAGCATTTTTAGCTCATCAATTGGAAACAATGGATTATCCAACAGATACCTTTAAACAAAAGAATTCCAATAAAAACAATAAATCTATATGATAAAAGAAGTGCTAATACTCTGTTAGTCATACACTGCTTGCATTGTGAGGGAATGACTTACATGAGCTTGTGTGATTTAATATATACATATATGCACACAATTTGATTGAGTCTAAAATAATACAGTGAACTAATACATCCTCCTCCTCCCACTCAGTTTGGACAATGCCTAAACTGGGATGAGTAATACTGCTGTACTAGAGCATCTTGACAAAATCCAAAGAAGGATCTGTAATTAATCAATCCTGACCAGGCATCTCAACTTCAGTCACTTTCTCACCGACATGACATGGCGCCCCTCTGTCTTTTCTACAAATATTTTCATGGCAACTGCTCTAATGAGCTTTTTTTCCCTGGTGCCTCGATTTTAAGCATGCTGCTAGATTGACATCTTGGTTACATCCTTTTACTGTTGAAATAACTAAATGCAACCACCACTTCTACTCTGACAGTTTCTTTGCTTGCACTTTCTCACCTTTGGAACTCTCTTCTGTTTCCTTGCTTACCTGATTATTGCAATCTCAAAAATTTAAATGCAACATCAATCGCCATATTCTGTTTTCTTGAACCCCATTCATTTTTTGTCCTTTCCTCAATCATCCCTATTCTCAGTCTTCTCTTTAACTTACACTCCCTGTGACCCCTTGCAAGTAAACCTCCGAGTGAAGCTACAGCCAATGTCCTCTAACACGAAAGCTCTTTTTTGGTGACAAACATGTGACCATTGATTCTATTAGGAGAAACATCCTCTCTGGCCATTGACATCACTACACTGGATGTATACATAGCTTGGGAGCCCAGTTTACTACATTGTGCTAGATGGCTACTGAATCTACAGGAAGGTTCAGCCAATTTTTGACAAGTTTTGTTTTTAATCCTGTCTAACCACCCTCCTCGGGGGGGGGGGGGTGAGGGGTGAAGTGGTTTAGTTACCAATGACACAACCATGCAGCAAGTACTACAGTGTTACATTACTACCTGCCAATTAAACTGAATATATTTTCTAATAAATGTATTTTAAATGGATAAACAATTTATGTTTGAAATTTGCACATCTTGCTGTCAGAGAAGCACTGGAGACTGAACCAATGTCATATCTCAACATATTAGGTTTTCAAAGTTAATAAATATGAAGAGAGTCATGGCTACAATTTTGCTTTTAGTCAAGGCCATATTGATCAAAAACAAAACTTTGAGGAGAATATAACAGTTTGTAAATTTTATATATAGAAATGTTTGCTGGAAGCAATTATGATAAATTTCAGTTGCCAAAACTTGGACTGGAGTTTAGGTTAGCAAAATTGGATCAACTGGCTGTAATAAATAAATAATAAATAGATAGACAAATAGAAATGACAACAAATATAAGTTGTCCAAACAGAGTATGTTAATCAGATATACAATTTGTATGAAACAAAATAATAAAACAAAAAAAACACAAAGCTACTTCAAAATCCAAATATGATTGACAAGAGAGAGGAAAATTGATTTTTGTTATTTTGTAATGTTACATCCCAGAAGAGATGCTTATTTTTATTGGATGACTACAATACTCCCAAGAGGTCATCTGACCAAGTATTCATTAGACATTGTTAATCTTTTATGAAAAGACCAAACTTATACAATTAGCCTGATCAAAAACCCTATCCCATTTTTCACTTCTATCATATTGTCTGGCAATATGGTTTCTATTTGTCTTTAAGTAGAGACAGAGAAAATATTCCATTGAATTTTCAAATATGCAAACTTTATTAAAACTTAAGTTTCTAGAAAAGAGATTAAAAAAACAATTTTTAAAAAATGAAAATTTATTTTTATGAAAATTTAATTTTGCTTTCATTTAAAAATCAAATTGTATATTAATCATAGATTTTAAGTTTTCACTTAAAATTGAAGGGAAAAATTAATGTATCAATGAATATATCAAAAAAAAAATCAATGACTATAATGAGAATAAAAATATAAATTTTTCAACTTTACAAATGGATCTTTCTTAAACTTTCTTTAATGTGTTTGCCTGTAAGTAAACTTTTTGAAATATACAGAATAATTATATAAATTCTTCTTCTCCTTAGTTCCCTCAACCAAAATATTTTGGGCTTCACACCAGTTTTTCTAACTCTGGCTATGCTGACAGTAGTAAACAGCAATCAACACAAAACTAATCAATGTTGCGTCTATAATAAAATCTATAATAATCAAGATGAGAACAATAGTTTGAATAAATCAAAAATATATTAATGCTAGATTTATCATTTTATCCTTATTGCTTGCCATAGACTGAAAAAGGACTGGAAATCAAATATTGTGAAAAATTCCTTAGAAAGTGTATTTTTTTGGTTTGTTTTTCATCTGGACAAAGCTTATAGCAAATATTTATTCCATTTGAACAGCTTTAAAATATTTCCATTTCATCTAAAAGATTTATTTCTCCCACTGAATTTATTTATAATAAAAATAATTTCTTCTAAAAGGAATAAAAAAAACATTGCTTATGTGTGTCTCTTTAAAAGAGTTCACTGTAAATATATAAAACAAAAATAGAGTAAAAAAATATAAAAATAAACTGCAGAAGCATGCTAGAAAAATGTGTAATAATTTAATAAAAATAGTTACTGATAAAAAGAGAAAGTAACAGTATATTTGGGACGAACTTAAAATGGCAAAGACATCTTCATTTTAAGGAATACAGAAATACATTTGTGCTAAAACATTTGCTTCTCAAAAAGATTGAAACATGAAGATATGTGTTCAAAGAAATAAGAAAGCATTTGAACAAACAATTTATTCCAGAAAGAAGTTCTATAGGAGGATAGTCACTTCTTTGGTTGACAAATCATAAAAAGCCCAAAAGAGGGTGAGAGTTTAACTGAAACTACCTCTCACATATTTCGTCATGTGTGTGTGTGTGTGCGTGCGTGCGCGCGCACACACACACACACACACACACACACACACACACGCATATATCATTGTAGAGGTGGAGAGAGTGAGAACTAAAAATAAGGCAATTATTTTTTAAATATTAAATTTATTGCCCAACACATAGTCATAATCTTATAACCTTATTTAAAAAAAGGAAAAAGAAAAACTTCGCAGCACTAACTTCTGCTTTCTTAACTACAAAAGTGAGTGCCTTCATCAATATAAAATAGTTGTTATATAAAATGTAGTTAACAGTCAAATTAATCTCTTCTTCTAAAAATATTTTCTATAAAGAACCAAGTAACATTAAACAAACACCAATCAATTATTTCTTTCCATAATGTTAACAAATAAAGTTTATTTATGGAAGATAAGTAACATTTATAAGTGCTGAATACAAAAAGATCAATTTATTTTGTCATAATCAGATGCACTCAAATTACAAAAATGAAATAGTGAAAAAAATATAAGCTAGAGATGCATAAAACTTACAGAGAGTAACAAACATCTATAGTAACTTATCTATCATGAAAACATTTAAAATTTAGTAGTCATCAATAACACCACATTAATATTAAATTTGCTATATAAGTTCAAATTCCAGTCAAGTTTGTTAGATTCACTTATGCACAAATACCCTTGGAAAAGGTATGAAGCCTCTTCTTCTTATTAAAAAACTTATTAAAAAATATAATAGATAAAACATCTATTATCTTTAAATATATGTAGCCAAGAGAAAAAGTAGTATTAATACATTTTTCTAAACATTTATTTAATGTATTTCTGATGCTTAAATTTATGCAGATAAAGTATTTGGAAATAAAATTAACAATTACTAATAAAAATAGATATACAATAAAATATAAACAAAATTAACAATGGAGATAAGTATTTGGACACTATTAAAAATTTATTATAAAAATGTTATGTCAATGTTTAATGTTTGTGTTCACAAAAAAATAGCGGACAGTTATTCCCTTGACATGACTATTACTGTACACACTTTTTACTCCCATGGCAATGTTTATTTACAAGATTATAAAAATATGTGAACCACGTAGAATGTGATATTTATTATTTATAATTTTATAAAGAAATAAATGTGAAAAGAAATCTTTTTATTCAAAAATTTATAAAACAATTACAAAATCCAACTCAAATGCAATATTTATTATTTACCATTTTCCAAATAACTATGAAAACAAGATTTTATTCATAATTTTATAAAAATATCAATGAACTATTGCTGTCAATTCTCAAGAATAAAGAAAATGTATAAATCCACTTTCATTGGGTTTTATTAAAATTCTAATTATCGCTTTTTAAACAATAAACAAGGGAGGCAAAAGTGTATACAATAATTGCAGATAATAACCGTCCTTTTGACAGACCATTTTTTTGTGTGCACAAAGGTTAAATATTTACAGTTTTATTTAAAAAGGAATACAAACTTAAATTCTTTCTACCTGACATTTGTAAACATTTGGAAGGAACACTAGAATATGATGCCATTATATTCATTATTCACTACTTCATCTTCTTACAATGAGGCTGTCATGTATAAATTAAAGGAACTCTGAATGAAAGGGACTGACATAATTAAGTAATATAATGAAGGTTTGAGTTAAGAGCTATAGCAAAGATGTTAGATATTCCTATCAGTATTATTGGATTGATGTTTTAAGAGAAGCGAGAACATTGGTTACTAAAAGAATTATCAATAATGAATTTCCCATGAAAGTTTAAAATTCTATACCCCATGGAAAACATCTGTGTTGAAAAAAGCACCAGGACTCATGGATGGCATTTGATCAGTTGAATTTTGAGAAGCCAAATAGTTTTTGGAAGAATGTTCTTTGGTTGGACAAAATGAAAGTTGAACATTTTGGCTACAACCCAACTCATCATGTATGGAGCAAAGATGGATGTGCCTATGACAATAAAAAAATCTCCAACTCCCACAGTAATGCACAGGTGGAATTATCATGGTTGGGGGTGGGATCTATTCCAGTAGTAGTGGCAGAGGTGGGGGGGATCACTTACATGACTGAAGGAAACATGAATTTTTCAAATATAACAGAGGATTTTAAAAGTTAATTTATTTGCTTCAATGCAACACTTGAAATTTGAAGAGGGATCTTTCAACAAGGTAATGACCTGAAGCATGCAGCTGAAGTAAATAACAAATGTGATGTCCAGAACAAAGTAGAGGCACTTCAATGGCTTAGTTAATCTCTTGACTTCAATCTAATTGAAAATTTATAGTAAAACTGGAAAGATGAATATCATTGGAGTGATCCCAGAAACAATGATTTGAAGGTCATATGTAAGGAAGAGTAAGCCAAGATTTCAAAAGAATATTACAAAGGGCTTGCAAAAGCAGAAATTCTAATCCAGGACAATGCAATTAATTATTAAAAGATGTAATTTAGGTGTCCTAATAGTTTCTCTACAATTACTTTTGTTGAGATTTTCAGTATTGTATGTTTGAAAATATAATATTTGCTTCTTAGTAACTGTTAATTTTCTATCAAAATACCTCAGCTGTATAAATGTAAATATTGGAAGTATATTAAATATTCTGAAAATTTCCAAATACTTCTTCCCCTCTCCCCACTGTGTATGTGTGTGTGCCTATATTTCTGAGATGAGGTATTGTAACTATTTACACTATTTACATTGTTCTGTTATTTTCATGTTTATTGCCATATTCACAAAGTTTTGGGTGTTGTACATTCCAGGCTTCTATAGATGATATATCTAGGACTTTCGAGATATCAAGGGAAGTTAAATGAAACTGAGATATCTAAAGGTATGGTACATAGAATTAGAACAATGTACCCATTGTGGACTAAATAAAATGTTCAGTTTGAAAGTCAAAGAAATATCACCTGAAGAAGGCCGAATCATACAATGTTTGAAACATTATAAATATAGCAATAAAGATGAGGACAACAGTACGAACAAAAATAGTATATATATATATATATATATATAATCAGTAGCAACTCCATGGGCTAATAAGGATCAGCTGAAGTATATTTCAGACCAACAAGCAAAACAAAACAACATTCATTCATTCATTCTTGAATTGTAATAATTTGTCAATCTAGTTGGCAAATTTTGTTTCAAACAAGAATAAAAACCTGTATCTACTTTATAACTTTAAATTTTGATAATTTTTACTCTTCCTAATAATATTGTATGTACAAATTTAAAGTCATCTCTAGTTCATATAATATAGCTGAACCTGTTGAAAAGGATAAAAAGTTAAATAAGGCCTGGAGAGTACACACCATTTATAGCAAATATCTATAAATGTTTCCCCATTTTCATCCTTATATTAGGTCATCCCATAAGTCCTGTCCGAATTTTAACTTTTTATTAAAATGAACAAAATTTAAAGAGTATTTTATGATGTCTAATGGAGCTGAACATTATTTTTATGTTTAGATGCATTTAAACTGATCAAATTTTATTTCAGAGAACAATAAAATTAAATTTTGTTTGATTAATACCCTGCTAACATGGAAGTACCCAAGAATCATTTAAGGCACATAATGCTTTATGAGTTCAAAAAAGGAAACTCAGCAGCTGAAGTGGCGAGAAACATTCACTCAGTTTATGGAGAGGAATGTGTGAATGAAAGAACTTGCAGAAGATGGTTTGCAAAATTCAGAGGTGGAGATTTCACCCTGAAGATGAAGATCGAACCGGACGTCCAGTTGAGTTTGATGAAAAGCTTCTTGAAGCAGCCCTTGAAGAAAATCCTGCTTTATCAGTTGAGGAATTGGCAATGGTTCTCACTTCAAACCATACAACTGTTCATCATCATCTTCAACAACTTGGAAAAGTTCCTAAACTTGGAAAATGGGTGCCTCATGAATTGTCTGAAAACAACCTCAATCCCGAGTTGACATCTGCTCTTCTCTCTATTTTCGCCAACTTGTTTCACCTTTTTTGGATAGACTTGTGACTGGTGACGAAAAATGGATCTTTTATCAAAATGTTAAGCATCGTAGATAGTGGCTTGGTAAAGGGGAAGGATCCCAGCCACAGCCGAGAAGGGAACTTCATAGGCAAAAGGTTCTTTTGCCCATGAAGTTCCCTTCTTTCAATCTGGTAGGATTGCCAAGGAATAATCCACTTTGAATTCTTACCACCTAATGCAACAATTAATGCTCAAATATACTGTCAGCAATTAGAGTGTTTGAACCAAGCTTTGAGAAAAAAAACCTGCTCTAGTGAATCGAAAATGGTTGATGTTTCATCAGGACAATGCGCAAACACACACAGCAAGAAACACGTCACAAAAGATTGAAGAACTTGGTTGGGAGAAAATTCCTCATCCACCTTATTCTCTCGACCTTGCTCCTTCAGACTACCATTTGTTTCGTAGCTTACAGAATCATTTGGAAGAAACAGCTTTTGTAACACAGGAAGAGGTTAAAACTGACATTTGTGAGTTCTTCGAATCAAAGCCAAAAGAATTTTAGAGTAATGGAATTAGTAAGCTTGTTAATAGATGGAAGGAATCATAGATAATCAGGGAAAATACATTGTTGATTGAATCTGTAATTAAATGTAACATTTGATCACTTGTTTTCTTTATTCAAAATTCGGACAGAACTTATGGGATGACCTGATATATAGTCAATCAGTGACAGTTTTTGTGTAAATAAAAATTGTGTAATACTTTTACCATTATTTGTTCTAATGAAAAAAAAAAAAATTTCATAAATGACAAGTAGTAACATAATAAATTGTGATTTTAAGAACATTCAATTCATTAAAATATTGCTTATTTCCTTTATAAAATTATTTTTAGTTTAAATAAAATGAATTAAAATATTACTAATATTTTATTTTATTACTAAATTTCCTTAGAATGTTTTCAACAAATGTAGATAATAATTTAAACTATTTAATTTAGATGACACAGACAGAAATCACAAAAGCAAAAAATCTTTATTCATTTGAATATAAAAAAAGAAAAAAAACAATTCATTTTAATAAATACGTTGACTTCAGTGGCTCACAATTCCATTGAGTAAAAGAGTCTTGTTGATTTAGAATGAAAAAATTACAAGATATCTGAGAAATTTGCTATAAAAACCAAGGCATTTAGAATTCATGTTTAAATGAAGTAAGTGTTTGTTTATTTATAAAATGTATGCATTTGTGCTTTTACTAGTGCAGTGTCAGTTTCCTGTTTATTGCTAATTTTACTATAGAAAAGCTTTTCTAATTATGTTTTTTTAATCATTTCGCCTCAAGCAAGACAATAAAGCCACTAAGATGCAGAGAGTTACAAAGTGTGAAAGAATATAAGAAAAGGGGAAATATTATTAAGGAGCAAGAACCATAAAAGAACAAGAATCAAGAAGAAAGAAGATAACAATTAACATTGTATATAAATTTTATGAGAGAAATGCATTGAAAATTAAAGGAAAAAGAAATTATGTATTTTCTAATAGACCATCCATAATAATAAATTATCATTATTGCAGCTAACCATATTTTAGTTTGTTAAGTAAATGTAATTAAAGGCCATATAAGATAGCCAACATATTCAAAATGTTAGCATGAACTCTTGAAAAAGCAAGCAAGTACGACAAAGTACGACTGGCAGCTGCTCTCAAAAAGACCTCCAGTCAGTGGTTAACTGGGGAAAGGAATGGCTTGTGAATTTTAACACCTCCAAACTAAAACTACTTTTATTTAATCATCACAGAATACCTTTACCGCTTTACATCAGCATGGCTGATGCTAACCCCCAGGAGAGCAACTCTTTGTACCTTCTTGGGCTCATGTTTTCCCCTGACATGAATTGGAGTGATTATATTGAATCACTTGTTAGGTTTACTGCTAGGAAAGTTGGTTCACTGTGTCATGTCAGACAATTATTTTCATTAAAATCTATCTTGCACATTTATAAATTTACCATTTGTCCATGCATTGAATATTGCAGCCATATCTGCTCTGATTCTCCTATTGTATATCTTGAGATTCTTGACACAATCTAAAGAAGTGTCTGTTATCAATTCTGACCTGACATCTCAACTTCTGTTACTTTCCCACCAACCATGGCCTGGCTTCCCTTTATCTTTTCTAGAAATATTTTCATGGCAGTTGTTCTGATGAGATTTCTTCCTTGGTATCTTGACTACATTAATTTAAGCATACTACTTAAGCATATTGACAACTAAGTATCACCATTTTATTGTTCAACTAGCTAATTACAATAATATGTTCTATTCTAATAGTTTTTCTCACACTTTTCACCTGTGAAACTCTTCCTGTTTCTTTTTCCCTGTTACATACAATCTTCAAAATTTTAAATGCTACACCAATTGCCCTCTGATCTTTTATTGTCCTTTCTCCTTACTAAAGTCTTCTCATTCTTTTTCACACCCAGTAACCCCTTGTATCTTAGTGACATTGCTAGGGTTAAATGATTAAAAATAACAAAAATTGTCTTCTGTTTAAAAAGACAGAGTGTTAAAACATTGTTGAGATAAATCGTCAAACACTAAGCCCTAGGGTGGTCACTTTATTTTGAAAAGATCTGATATTTGATCATTTGCTACAATATATATAGGTAGTTTTACTCTATACTACTCAAAAGGTTTGTTTTAAGAAATTTTAATAATTTTTCTTTGAAGAAGATAACAGATGTTTGGTTCAATGTGTGGAAAAATTATCCATACATATATGTCTGTGCTTTCACAATGATAAAATACAGTGGGCTATGATAAGTTTTTAGCCACCCTTGATTATACCAAATTTTGGCTTGTGTAATAACGTCTCTTCCTTTTTTCATACAATACCATGTTAGTATCAAGCTACTCTCCTCTATGAATGATAGTTGACTTATATTTTGCAATAAAAGTTTGCAGAGGTAAGGAAATTGGTGAATTTCAATGCGGGCAAATAATAGAATGGCATCAGCGTGACAAGTCAAATAGAGAAATTGCTAGGTTTTTCCAGGTTAATCATCAAACGGTTAATAATATTGTCAAGAAATTTAATAAAGAAGGCCATTGTCATGGGGAACAATGTTCAGGAAGACAAAGCATCATGTCTGATTGAACGAAAAGGGTACTGAATAGGGAAGTCGCCAGAAACCATCGCCAGAGTATCAAAGATGTCGCCAATAGCATGGAAATGTTACCATATGCGGTGAGAAAGACTCTGAAAGTGCTAGGCTATCAAAGAAGAGTTGCAAGAAAGAAACCCTTGTTTTCAGAGGTTAACAGGAACAGGCGTATGGACTAGGTGAGAGAATTTGAGAGCAAAGATTATGAATTTTGGCAGTCTGTAATTTGGTCAGACGAAAGTAAATTCTGTCAATATTCGAATTTTAGACAGGTTTATGTTTGGAGAAATCTGAATGAGACTTGGAATACTGAATGTCTGCAGGCGACCGTGAAACATGAAGGGATTGGAGTAATGGTGTGGGGCTCTGCCTGGTTTGGAGGGAAATCTGAGCTGATTCTTGCTGACAAGCAGTTGAATGGCCCAAACTAATGTCAAATATTAGGAAAAGGACTACTCCCACTATTTGAAACCAATCAGATTAACAAGAATGTCTACCTTTTTCAAGAAGATGGAGTGCCATGTCATAGGAGCAAAGTAGCAAAGGCCTGGAAGGAATTGCAAGGAATCAAGTCACTGCCATGGGTAGCCCAAAGTCCTGAAATGAATCCAGTAGCACACATTCGGGAGCACCTTGACCGAAAACTTCAAGAATGTGCAACCAAAATCACGTCAGTGGCAACCCTTAAAGAAACATTGTTAAAGGAGTGACAAAATATGAATCAGACGATTGTTGATAACTTGATCAAATCCATGAAAAATCAAATACAAGCACTGAAACTAGCAAATATAGGATTTACTCCATACTAGTTCCAAATACTGTTTATTTGAGTTGGGATTACGTAATTAAATTTTGAAATTGGATGTAGTTTATTTCTCCTGGTTAAAAACTTTTCTTGGGCCACTGTATATACAGTATGTTAAATTTTTACATACATTGGAATCAAAAGCTGATACCTTGAACAAAAACAAGAGAAGATAATTTTAAAAAAGAAAGAAACAGTGTCTGTAACCTTCTATAAAATGTACTTAAATGGAAAATTACTACTAAAATATACATTTTATATATATAACAATTTCCTTCCTATAGGCAAAATGAAATCACTTTCCAACAAAGATTTTTGTATGCAAAATGTAGAAACATACACACTGAAAAGATAAATGTCAGTGAGTATAGAACTTCAGAAATATGCGCAACTTATATTGTGAACAAGTTAAGACATGTTGATATTGTGTGTGCGTAACTGAACATAGTGTGTGTGTGTGTGTGTAACTGAACATATTGTGTGCTCATGTGTGTAATGGAAAAACCAAGGCTTGAAGGTAAAGAGCACAGTCTGCCCTGCTATTAATCTCTAGAAGGAGCAATGAGGGAGGGGTAATAAATGGCTTTATACCTGTCCAAGGGTACTTATATGAAAGTAAACAGCCTCAGCTGGAATTTGAACATGGCATGCCAGCATCACTTTCCTCACTGATAATCATTACACAATGATACATCAGAAATATTCATGCTTATTGAATAAAAGACATTAAAAACTAAGATATAAATACATACACACTGTTGAATATAAAAGAGGCTAGAAACATGTTATATATTCTTACTGTTATCACTTAATTTTACAAACAAAATAATATTAAACTAAATAATACTCTATTCCCCACTGAATGAGAAGGATTTATTTAACATAAGTTACAACAAATAACTTGTCTCAGGGTTCAAAATAGGGAGATCCTTAGAATACAAGAGCATCAGTTGAATGAAATCCTTTCAAATTGTCTGAGTAAAAAGAAGAAAGAAAGAAATAAAGAGAAAAAAACTATGAGAAAAAGAGAAGAATTAACAAAAAGAGAGAAATTGGAAATAAGATAAAGAACAGAAAAAATGATGCAGAGAAAAAGGAAAAGACTAAATTATAGAAAGTTAGTGAAAGAGGGAAAAAAATGAAAGCAACTAAAAGCAAAAAAGAGAGAGAGAGAGAGAGAGAGAGATTAAGTTATAAGTCTACTGAGTTATTAGCCATAAAAAAAAAAATGATGGATATATTTGAATTTCTATGAAATAATGTTTTTTAGAAAGGAAACTAAATAACACATACACAATAATATTGGCCGTTTCCTTAGAAGGAGACACTCGGCATTGGTTGACTGAGCAGCCAGTGCTACTTTTAGTTGAAATTTATAAAGATTTTCTTAAACAATTTTTCAGGAAAATAGATTTCTCAAGTTCACTGTTGTCACTCTTTCCAGTATTGATGGAGGCTTCCTTCCTAACTTTGTGTTTGAAGTCATGTAGAACATCAACATTTTGATTATGCCATTATTTTCTGTTTGAATTACATGTGCTATCCATTTTAGTTGTTGCTGCTGTTGAAAGTCCACAAATGATTTGGTTTCTATTATTTGGTACTGTTCTTTATGATTCTGTAGCACCCGTTTACAAGGTTTGGAGAAGAATGGTCCTTGCTCAGACCTAGAGATTTCATTAAGTTATTTTTAACCACTGATCTGAAAATATGGTTGTATATAGCCAAATGTTTTGGATATTTCTGAATGAGTTTGGTGCCATGCATGACATCCATATGAAAGTACATCACTCTAGTTTTCAGGTTAATGTTTTAGTTTCATAGCAATTTGTGGTATTGGACAAAACTACCAAAAGCACAGCCTATTCTATTTCAATTTCCTTTTCTCTTATACTAAATCTGTTATAAGGGATCTAGAGATCAAAGTATTTGAAGTGTTTAGTATTTACTAATTCCACATGCTGAATTTTTATAATGGATTCAGGGTAGGTGCCATCACTTCTTTCATTCTAATTCCAGATCATAGTTTCTGTTTGGGAAAGGTTTATCTGGAACCTGTTCTTTAAACACTTGGTAAAGTATGTTGATTTTTTTTATTCAAGATTATTCTTATCCCAACTATGAATACGTTTGTCATCGACATAGACACCTTCTCATCATAGGTACATTGACCTTGTGAGGAAAAGCAGAAATGCTGTTTTCTATTAGTAGATTCATTTGGATTCTAGGAATTCTTTAATTTTACAATTTATTAATTTTTTTTAAAAATAAAAATATAAAATAAGTAAAAAAAATATTCAAAGAAAAAAAAACATAAAACAAAAGAAATAACATGCAATATATTAGCAAACATGGTCTTGTCATGATAATATAAGGAATGCACTTTGATTGGCCTGTGTTACCATAAATATGCAATGTCACATTATTAAGAAGGAGAGACTAGTTGCATGATTGATAGATATATAAGGTCACATTTTGTTTTATATGATAGAATACACCTATTCACACCTTTTTTGATATTGTGAAATGCTTAATAATTAATATCTTGAAGCAATAGCTATGATCAATGAGCAAATAAAAAAATAAGACACCATTTCTGAATAACTAAAGTCATTTCACATTTGTGTAATGCAAGTAACAGATACATTTCACCTTGTAACATAAGTAAGAACAAAACTAATAAACAGTAATTTTGTAGTTTTGTACAATTGTACTAAGTAATGATTTTTTGTGCATATTTATAATTTATACAGAAGACAAAATAGGTAGTTATTCTTATCTGTAGTCTTTTGAGTAAGTAAAAAAATAATTTTAATGACCTATCTTTCAGCCATAAGCAAGAAATTAAATGTCAGAAAAAGAAAAGCCTAGGTTTTAATTCTTCTCTTTTATAATGATAAAGAAAGTAGTAGCCGAGTTGAAGACTTCTTTATTGCTTTTTGGGACAAATGTTGCTTATTTATATTGTTTAAAGTTGAAAGACATAAAGCACTACAAAATCAGTCAGTAATGCACATCACTTATAGAGATAATGATAATAATTCCAATGAAAATTTTGGAATTTAATTTCAAATTCCTACGATGTATAGAAATGATGTGCAAATGGACTGATGGTTAATAACAAAGAAAATGGAATTGACAAACTGAGTTCAAACTCCAGCTGAGACAGTTTGTGTTCACATCAGACTAATGCTCTTGGGAAAGGTATCATGAATACACTTCTCTATGGGTTAAATAGCAGGGCAGACTGAGTCATCTAGCTTTGGTTGGCAATCAATTTAAGAGAACTTTGGATTCAAAACTGTGGTAAAGTTACAGATATCTATTTTGCTATCTTTCTGAAGAACAATCATGGAAATTGGCAGTTTATATATATTAAAAGGAAAGGAAGTTGTGAAGGGACATGCGACTTAACAAAGAAAAGTAATCTTTCTGAGCAGTAAGTTCAAAACGTTTTAAATTTATCACTATTGTTGCATGGAATAAATACCTTCAGAAAATTAAAAACTAATCACTAAACTGATTTTTAACAAATTTCTTTCTACACAAAAAATATAATCATTCTATAAGTATCAGAAAAGAAAAAATTATTTTAACATTTTTTTTGTTGTGTTTTTGTTGTTTTTTTATAAGGTCAAAGAATATCTTGCGAAAAATGAACTTAGTAGTAATGCTGTACACTGTAGCATACTGGCCATTCGAATTTACTATACTATCTGTTCCTTTAGAGGTTGATAATATTAACTATGCTGAACGTTATAAATAATTGACACATAGTAGAAGAAAACTTTTGATATAAAGGCAGACATACACTCACACAAAAATGTTAACACTATGCACATCTAAACACACATGCACACCTAAACACACATGCACGTCTAAACACACATGCACGTCTAAATGCTTGCAGTTAAAAGCAAATCCAAAAACATTTCATGGATATAAAGTTAGAAAATCTTTTTTTTAAAAGGATTACAGGTAATATTTTATTATTAGTTTTACTCCATGTTATTATTACTATTACTTTATCCATCCACCCAACTACTGGGTCAATAAGTTCTTCAACTGCTCAGGTAAACTGTGCAAAAGCAAACAAGGAACTAGCATTCCAGTGGGACTTGAACTCACATTCCAAATTTTGGGAGACTACCTTAGATGTTATCCTAACCATTTTGGTTATAGAATCCTCACATAATCTTTTCAAAAAGTTAGTTGAAGTGGTTCAGATGACAACCATGAAAGAAAAACTCCCAAAAGGTATGTGGGATTCAAGTTCAAATCTCCTCAGAAGTTATTTCTTTGTTTCACATTGTTTGTTCTCATAATTGAACAGTTTAACTCCAGCTGTTTTGATAAAAAGTAACAATAATAAAATGATGCAAAGTTAGTAAATACAATAGTGAAAATGCATTCATCTAAAGGTTTTTTAAAATGCTTATAGGCAATCTGTATTTGATGAATAAACAAATGTGATTGATTTTGTTGATATATTGATTTTTATAATGTTCTGAAAACAATCAAAGAACAAAATAAACTGAAGTTTTTGTTTGTTAATCAAATATTGATCCTTTAAACATTTTAGTAGGTATCTTTAAAAAAAAGGTTATATTAATTTTTTATAATGCATTTGAAAAAGAAATAAAAAAAAATTCTTGCAATTTTAACTCCAATAGATTAAATTTGATATTTCAAATGAGAAAATACTTTGTATTTCACACTGAATTTGGTTGGAATTTTCTTTTCCTTCTATAAATTTGTCCATATTGACAGATCTGTCAACACAAAATAATTCGATTTTTAAAAAATATTTTCAAAAATAAAATATATTTTTCTGAAACGTTATTTGAGGAAAATTATCTGAATTAAAGTGATTTGAAACAAGATGTTATGAATAATTAAGAGTGGTCTCCTCTTGTTTTGTTACTCTCCTCTTTGAGAGAGCTATTTCTGTTTATTGGTACTATAAAAGGACACTATATGCGAACCTTGTATTCTCAGTTGAATAAAGCTTTCTTAAAGCCTACACCTTTGTACTTTTGTCATTGCTCAAAATATAGCAGAAAAGCATTTTTTAACAGGGAAGGGTTGTTTTTTATGTTTTGGAAAATTAAGTATGGTGAAGGGAGAGAAGTTACAGAATTTACTTGAATACTACATGAGCACTCTTTTATTTTTTTCTTGAGTACTTTTTTCTACCTTTCAGTAATCTTAAAAAAATAAGAAGAAAATATTAAGCAATCTAATATTTTATTAAATTTTAGTTACTTTTGCTTTATAACCTTACTTTCAAAGATGCTTGTTTAAAAAATGTTAAAAAATGACTAATAAATTTTTATTATAGGTGCCTCTTCTAGGTATCACCAAAATGTGTGCACATTTTTGATAATGAAAGCAAAATCACTATCCCCAGATTTTAAAAATCAGGAAATTGTTTGTTTTAAATGAAACTTTCAGTACTTATTCATTGTTTTGTGCTAAATTGGTCATTATTTTAGAAAACATTGGGGAAATATTTTATCAGTTTCACACCCTCTGCAATATATCGTGAATACTTTCAAGCCAGCAACATTTTTTTTCTTTTTACAGTTATATAAAGTCAAAATCTTAATGTTATTTCAATCAAAATAATTATGCAATACCTTTTTCATAAGCTAAATTTCTTATATAAATCATTAAAAAAAATTAATACTGACCGTGAACGCATAAAAAATATGGCGCAAAATCTTAAAAGAAAACTCAAAAATTATTTTTTATAGAGAGTTGCTGGGGAAGTGGAAAAATCAGGCATGGCTGACCACATATGGAGAGAGAAGGGAGATCACCACCCTCTGTGGGATCAGGTTGAGATCATAGACAAGGAACACCATTGGAAAATTCATAAACTTAATGAATCAGCACATATGCTAGGCCACAAAAATCTCCTGAGCTGACCAAGCATAGAAATGAATACAATATGGGAACCAGTAATAAGGAGTGCCAGAGAAAAGTGATAACAACAATAAAAGTTGCAATATGAGCTCTGGTAAAAACATAATGATAACAGCAAAAATTGCAATATGAGCACTGGTAAAAAAACGGTTGCTGAAGACATTAGGTTTATAATACACAGAAATTCATACACAGATGTCCTCATGGCACAGTGGATAAAGGCATTGGTTAGATCCAGTGACAGGTCCCAAAGAGTGCAAGTTCAATACCCAGTTAAGGCAGTGGAGAACTTTCAGAGGGAAATTAACAGGAGATAACTGATAACTGACATCCATTAAACATGGCACATGGAACTAGAACAGTCTACCCCAGTGAGCGAAATAAAGGGTTCAGTTTGACATTCCAACCACCTGAAGAAGGCCGGAGCGTACAACAGCCGAAACGTTGTAATAAATACGGCGACAAAGATGAGGACAATAGTCAGAATAATGTAAATAATATAATATATTCATGGTGATAGTATTTTTGTATGTTCACTAAGGTTTTTTGTTATTATGTTAGCAAAAATAAAAATAATCACTTGGATACCATTGAATAAGTTAATAGGTTGTAACTGACTTGAAAACTATTTCTACACTTTTTTCTAATAACATAACCTTCCCATATAAAAAACTTCATTAATGAATAAGTAATGAAATTTTCATTAAAATTGGGTAGTTTCCTGATTTGGGGGTAATTTTTCTTTTTAATCTGAGTGTGGGTTTTTTATATTAAAGTGTGCATAATGTTTTCAAGTTGTCCCAAATATTTTGACATTAATAGAGAAAAGTAATGAAAAAGTGAAAATAAATTAATGATCAATTTTTTCTAGCTTATTTTTCTTTTACTAAATTTTCATATGAAAATAATTAAAGACCTCAATGCAATGAATTATTTTGAGATCAATAGTTAATAAAATTGTCAAAAACTAATTAAGTAAAAGTGCAATTTAGCTATATTTTATTTGTTTTTTTCCTTATTTTTCATTTTCATATTCCATTTCATTGCGATAAATTCAAAATTGTTTATTCAAAGTTTCATAAAATTTAAATATTCATAAGCTTTTTTTCTTCAAAGAAAACAAGTTTCTTGAGTCTGGTTGGTTTGCTCTTCCATATTTGATTCATGGCACAAACTTTTTAAACTAGGAAGTAGGGTCTGTCTATATTTCTGAGTATTATGTACACTATTTACATTGCTTGGACTATCATCCTCATCTTTGTTGCCATATTTATCACACTGTTTCAGCTGTTGTATGCTCCGGCCTTCTTCAGGTGGTTGGAATGTCAAACTGAACCCTTTATTTCACTCGCTGGGGTAGACTGTTCTAGTTCCACGTGCCATGTCTAATGGATGTCAGTTATCAGTTATCTCCTGTTAATTCCCCTCTCCAAGATCTCCACCGCCTTATTGAACTCACACTCTTTGAGTCCTGTCACTGGACCTAACTAACGCCTTTATCCACTGTGCCATGTTTACTTGAGGACAACTGTGTATGAATTTCTGGGTATTATAAACCTAATATCTTCAGTAACAATTTTTTACCAGTGCTCATATTGCAATTTTTGCTGTTATCGTTGCATGTTTTTTACCAGAGCTCATATTGCAATTTTTGTTGTTATTATTGCTTTTCTCTGGCACTCCTTTTTGAATGCATTTCAAATAATTTAAATATCTTCCTTAAAGTTAAGTTTCTTTCAAAGATAATAGCCTAAAGCTAATTTGTTTAAAAGAAAGAAAAGATAAATTTTACATATTAAAATAATGATTTTAGACATTTTTAAAGCATTGGTATGGACATGCATCAAAATTTTAAAATACAATATTTGTCCTAGAGATTTACTTTCAAGTAAGTTTAAGGATTAATTAACTAGATTACATAAAAGTAATGCTTACTCTTTACTTAAACATAAAACCATTTATTCATGCATGGTAGCCTATGAGCAGTGAAAAACAGTAGTCTTCTATTATCATCCCAAAGCACATGTAGAATTTAAATATTAATTAAATATAAAGGTCCAAAAATACGGGAGTATAAAAAAAAAAGTAATTAACAACTAGTTAAATGATACTTTTCAGTTTAATTCATTGCTTTTAGTATTTTATTACCTAATGCTATAAAATATTTAAGTGCACCGAATGAGGATTTTAAAATTTTTTCTGATTTTAAAATTTATTAAATTAAAAGGAAATGCTATGAAAAATAATGGCTTATTGAATGGATACTGTTGATTGCATCACAGAATTATTGATTTATTTCCTTTTTGAACTTCCATACAAAAATAATCTAACCATTGCAAAAATAAAAAAATATAAAAACCTTTTTAAAAAAAATGTTCACACTTGAAAATAACATTAAACTTTACAGTTTTCAATTATTCAAACATATCTTTATTTAATAAAAAAACCTCTTGCCGCTAACAGCAACTGGATGAATTTCAAAACTGTATGGAAAAATTACAAGTAATTTTTTAATATTGAATGTAGAGTCTTTTCCCGTGAAATTTTATTAAATTATGCCAGAATCAATTCAAACAAAAATATTTTTGTGTTTTATTGAATTATTTTTCATAGGGTCTGGGATGAATTTTCAATATATTCACACTTGATATTACAGTTTTTTTATTGAAATAATATCTTCAGAGATATTTTTATATAACTGTAAAAGAGAAATTCCACAAACACTCTGACTCAAAAAGTACATAGGATATATCAAAATGAGAAGTTTTTCTTAAGTAATGACTTATTCAAATTAAAATACATTAATTAATAAATACTGAATATTTCATCTAAATTGGATAATTACTTGATTTTTGGTAAATTTTTAAAGTGGCAATAACATTTTTTTTGCTTTTATTATTAAAAATGTGATCATATTTTGATGATGCCTATAACTATTGAATATCAACTATAAATATATTGAAAATTTGTTGCAAATCTTACCAAAATTAAATATTGTATTTTTAAAAGATTTTTTAACCTTTTTTTTCATTTTCCATCAATAATGGAAATTTGATCAGTCAACAAGTGACTGCCCCAATATTTTAAAAATATCCAAAAACCTTATTTAAATCTGTAAAAAATTATTTTTCTTTTTTATGGATTAGCTTTATGGTATTATATTTCAAATAAAAACAAAATAAAAGACATTCAAATTATTTAAAATGTGTTTTTTAAGTTCTTTTCATAAGTCTGTGGTGATACCTTATGATATTTATAATTTTATTGAATTTTATTGTTATTATTGTTACTTTTTATTTTATATTATTTTATTACTTATCAATTTTTTACTTTATTATTATTAATAATAATTTTATATTATCTCAGTTCTAAACTTTTTAAATTATTTTATTATTTATGAAATTTTCTACTTTTAAATGGAGTATGCATTGTCAGGAGTTTTAAGTGCAAGGGAACAATCCTTAAAACACATGACAACTTTTTTGCTTTTTATTTACTGAATGTAATGTATAGACATCTCTGTATCTACAAAAATCAACATTTATGCGCACACAAAATGTATTCAAAATTCTTTTTTAAAATACCAGGGATTGTTGAATTGTAATGAGATTTTCCATTTATAATTCATATAGTTTTAATTTAATAACAATATCATTTGGCCACTATAAATTAATACAGAATTTTTAAAATTATAAATGATTTCAATTAAAATTTAAAAAATGTAAACTGATTATTCTGTGAAATTTTTTTATTAAGACAACACTGTCTATAATATATTTTATTCATAAAAGAATGTCTTAGAATGTTTTATTGCATTTTTATTTTCTGATTTAGGGCAGATTTTCTGGAACTAAAATATATTAAGGATTTAAATCGTTTAAGAACTTGTCCTTAAATATAAACTATGAAAAAGAATTTCTTAATTTCATG
>OZ038492.1:46513786-46536286 GCA_964036315.1 Acanthosepion esculentum | reverse complement strand
TCCGGCAAGCCTTCCCTCTGTTTACAGAGGGATTGTTTGCTGAGCCTGAATGTTATTGGGCTCTAGTTTTCCTTGAAATTATTTTTTCTCCCCACATTAGTCATTTTCAATTTGATTTACATGTTTATTATTTTAATTCCCAGGAATAAACTTGATAAGACTGGGACGAAACCAGTTGTTTTTTAGCTATTAAAATTTACATTAAAATGCCTTCTAAATTATGCTTATTCCTTGCTATTAATATATACATACACACATATATATATATATATATATATATATATATATATATATATATATATATATATATATATATATATATATACATATATACATACATATATATATACACATATACATATATAGACATATACATATATATATATATATATATATACATGCATATATATTCATACAGATATATACATATATATATATACATATATATACACATACATAGATATATACATATATAAACTGCATCGAGAGATTATATGCAAAAGAGGTATTGTCAAATATTTTATGTAAAATTCATAGATATGTGTTATGCAATGAAATAATTTGTACTATTATAAGCATGAAAGCAATTAAGTCTCAATTTTAAATTTCAGATTGATATTTAGTATTTTTTCAGTAATTATAGCAATTTGCAGTGTCAAGAGATTATTTGCAAGAACTAGAATTTAGTATTATGGCTCGTAAAAAAGAACTAACAATGAATGAAAAGAACTATATAATCAAAGAAATTAGCAAAGGAAAGTCTTCGCTTCAAATTTCTAAGGATTTGAAAAGGGATCATCGAACAATCAAGAAAATATGTCAAACGGGAATTCAACCAAGGAAAAAAAAGTCTCAGGCTGAATTCAGGAATTTAACAAAGCGAGATCTATCACATATCCGAAGAGAATTAATAAGAAACCCAAATGCGTCAAGTGCGTTCATATTTGAGGCCGCTGTAGCTCCTATGGTGTCAAGAGAAACAAGGTGTAAAGCATTAAGGAAGTTTGCTGATGTAAAAAATCAAATAAAGAAACCCATTTTAACAAAAAAACATAAGGAAAGAAGATTGCGGTCTACAAAAAAATACATGAAAACTGATTTCAGTAAAGTGCTTTTTACAGATGAATCAAGGATCACCCTCGATGGATGAGCTTGAAGATGGGTTTGCAAGCAACATGACTCAAGAAAATTTTTTAAATGCCAACAAGGCTGCAGTGGGATCATGATATGGGCTGGGATTATTGGTAATGAGCTTGTGGGTCCATTTAAACTGAAAGACGGGGTTAAAATGAAGTCCAATAGTCACTGTGATTTTCTAGAGCAATATTTCTTTGAATGGCTTGATAACCAGTCTTTAGCCAAGCTGAGATCTATGATCTTTATGCAAGACAATGCACCAAGTTATGCATCAAAGTTTACTAAATCCTGGTTGAAAGAAAAAGGATTTGTTGAAGATTCTCTTTTGGACTGACCTTTAAATAGCTGTGACTTGAATCCCATTGAGAACCTGTGGAGCATCCTCAAAAGAGATATTTATTCTAATTGAAGGCAATTCAACAGCAAGTGTGACCTCTGGGAGGCAGTTAAAGTTGCTGCAAACAACTTACCAGCCACTAAAATTGCAAATCTAACATCAGATGTTGACAATAGGCTGCTAAGAGTTATTGAAAAGTAAGGAGCATTTGTGCAATAAATTTTAGGAGGTTCTTATTATTTTTTGTTAATATATCTTTTATTTTTAAAATAAAATGTTTTTTTAATGTTTTTCCTTTAAGAAATTGACGAATTTGTTCTAAAATCTTTTCGTATTATTTTTTTACATTAGTTTTACAAGGTATAATAATGTAAAAGTATCAAAATAAATAGTTGCAAATAAACTACTGACTGTCAAATTAGTCTGTTTTGTTAACTTAGTAAAATTTTTTCCAACCAAAAATAATAGTTTTCTCTATCACTATATATCTAAGTTAATAATATTGAGTAGACTCGAAACAACATCATAATAGGACTTTTAACATTAAAGACACAACTCTTTATACCAATTCATAACTTGCATATAATCTCTAGACGCAGTTTATACATACAGACATACACATATATATACATACATAGATATATACATATATATACATACATAGATATATACATATATATATATATATATATATATATATATATATATATATATATATATATATAATATCTGGATAAAATAAATGAAACAAAATTGGGTGTTTTTTTTTATGAAAGTATTTATTTCTGTGTTTTTGTATATATTTAATATTTCAGACCACCTCGGTCCTTCCTCAGAAATCAAATGAGATACTGTGTTTGTGTGTTTGTTTGTTTACAGCGTTTGTCGTGAGGTGTGGATGTCACGTGATGTGGAATGCGACTGTGTTTGAATTTTTGTTGGAAGACTGATGATAGTGTCTCAAATGTTGTTTAAAAAGGTTTTTTGACCATATCTAAAGAAATATTTTTAACTGTTGAAATATTTATGTAGATTTAAAATATCCATGTGTTTGTTTAACCCTAGTTTATATGTGTCTAATTTTAGAATCCAGTATTTCTCTTTTCTTCTTCGTATGTATGTTGTACTAAAATCACTGTGTTTGTGTGTTTGTTTTGAGACTCGGACGTCACGTGATGTGGAATGCGATTATGTTTGAATCTTTAACGGGCAACTGAGGATGGTGTTTTGGCTGTAGTTTAAAAAGGTTTTTTCATCATATCTAAAGAAATTTTTTGAAGAAATTTTTTAACTATTGAAATATTTATACACATTTAGAATACCCAAGTCTTTGTTTAACCCTAGTTTATATGTGTTTAATTTTAAAATCCAGTATTTCTCTTTTTTTCTTCGTATGTATGTTGTGCTAAAATCTGAGTCTATCAATATACATTTGCAATTATCTGTCGAGTGTCGTGGTCGATTAAAGTGTTCCGCTACTGGGGAATATGGATTATTTTGTCATATGTCTTGTTTATGGTTGTTGAAACGAAGCCTAAAGTTAGTTCCAGATTCGCCAATATATCCACTATTAGGACATATTGTGCAGAATAGGTAGTAAATTATATTATTGCTATCACAAGTGAGGCGGGGTGGATGTATTGTGATTTTGGAGTTGGGTGCGAGAAATTCACTGTCTGTTATTATGTGTTTGCAAATTAGACGAGTTTTGTTACATTTGTAATTACCTGTTTGGTTTGTATTATTTAGATATTTGGTGGAGGTGAGGATAGCTGATAAGTTAGGTGTTTGTTTTTTTGCGTTGATGGGTGGTTTGGCGAAAATGTGTTTGATATTTTTGTTTAATTGGAGGATCTTGTAGTCATTTTTTAATTTATGAGTAAGTGTGTGGGAATATTGATTGTGGTTAAAAACCATGGGAATCCGATTGTTGTTTTTACTTTTTTTGTATGTGAGAAGTGTGTTACGGTTTATATGGATAGTTTTATTTAGTGCTTCTTTTATTATATTTATTGGGTATTTACATTTTAGGAATTGTTCTGTTAAGTTATTAATGTTGTGTAGAAAATCTAGATGGTCTGAGCATATGCGTTTGATTCTTAGAAATGAGCTGTATACGATAGATTTTTTTAATTTAAGAGGATGACAGCTTTTGAAGTGAAGGAATTTATGCTGGTTTGTGGGTTTGTTGTATAAACTGGTGGAAAGTGTGTGTTTGTTTAATTTTATCACAACGTCTAAGAAAGGGACGGATGTGTATGAATGCTCCATGGTAAATTTAATTGTATCGTGGAAGTTACAGAAAGTAAAAACTTTTTTTAATTTTTCTGATCCATGAGTCCATAATAAGAAAATGTCATCAATATATCTAAAATAATGTAATGGTTTAAATTCTGAATTGTCTAGTATTTTCCTTTCTAGAATGTGCATAAAGATATTAGCATAGCTAGGTGCCATTTTCATGCCCATTGCTGTGCCAATAATCTGTAAATAGTGTTTGTTGTTGAATTTAAAATTGTTATGTGTTAGAATGAAATTTATTAATTGACATATATCTGTAACTTGGTTGTTGGGTAATTTTTTACTAAGGAACTCACGGCAAGCTGAAACTCCTTCAGTGTGTGGAATGTTCGTGTAAAGAGATGAAACATCCATCGTTACTAGGATTGTATCCGGGTGGACTGAGTTGATGTTTTTTAATTTGTTGAGAAAGTCAGTGGTGTCTCTAATATAACTAGGTATGTCAGGCAGTAAAGGTTTTAGGATGTTGTCTATGTACCCGGATATAAGTTCTGTGAGGGTACCAATGCCTGATATTATGGGTCTACCATATATTAAACATATATTATTAAATATAACAGGCAATGAATGTCTATTATGTCTGATCATGAGCCATTCTAATGCTTCAATGTTTGTTTTAATTTCTGATGAAAATAAAGACAAAAATTGTTCAACATTTGGATATTTTCTTATTAAGTTTGTTCTAAGCTTTCGGCTCACATGAGTACAAATTTAATGGATAAAAATGCCCAAAAAAACAAAAACAGACGACACGCGTTGAACGGATGTCATAATTCGGTGAAAAATGCCCCCCCACCCTACCTAGATTTAACCTCTTTTCGAAAGTAACTCATATTTGATACGATAGTTGTTAATAAAAATGAACACACTACCGCCCCTGTCTAAATGATTGGATTTCTCTGTATCCTTAGAAACAAATATTATGAATGTATGTGCTTTTAAAACTCAGTAAATTTCAGAATAAGTTATTCCAAAATTCACTTGAAAATGAAACAGAACTAGTACTTTTAATTTAATTATATAATTGAATTTGAAGTTGTTAATTCTGTTTTTGAAACATGGTAATTCATGTGTAGCGATAGAACCATATTTTTAAATCAGTTAATTTATAATATTTATGCTCTGTAAATTTACATTGTTTTGTAAAAATAAAATTATCAATAGGAACACCGGATTATATATCTTACTGTTCTTTCTTTTTTTACTACATATATATATATATATATATATATATATATATATATATATATATATATAACAAAATTGACATCATTTTCTACCTTACGATCCTTTCAGCCAACACTTTTTCAAAGGCAATTGTTGGCAAAATACAAAACAATCAAGACACAGCAATAATAACGAAAGAAGAGGGCAAGTTGGAACGTGATTAAAATAAAATAAATTTTAAACAGATTTTCAGGAGTGCAAGCCGGACCAAAATTACCTCTACAGAGAACATCAGCACATATGCTAATGGTCCCATGAACACAGACATTAGTGTACAAACTGATAATGTTAAAAGACACCATCAGTTTATTTTCAGACTCAATCTCTAAATTTCTAATGAAATTGGAAAAAAGGAAAGAGTCTGAAATACTGTGTGCTGAAAAGATTATCTGAGACCGGCTGGAGTAGTTCAGCCAACCAATTCGGCCAACTCCTGTTTTTAGAATATATGCATCTGGCTACTGAAGGAGTTAAATTTAGTTTTAATGATATGATGTATGTCCAGACTGACAGTGTTGCTATAGGTAGTCCTTTTGGCCCTATTTTGGCCATTATTTTCGTAGATTATTATGAGCGACTTTTGTTCAACAAGGTCCATAAACCTTACGTTTACATGAGGTATGTTGACGACGCCTTCTCAATTTTTGATTCCGCCAGTGATGCTACTAATTTCTTCACGGAACTTAATTGTCTCCATCCTTCCTTTCAGTTTACCATGGAGGTTGAAAGTGATGGGACATTACCCTTTTTAGATGTTCTTGTTGAGCATAAGAATGGGGTATTCTATACCAGTGTCTTCTGTAAACCCACATTCACATAAGTTGGAATTCTTTTGTCCCCAAGACCCAGAAAATTGGTCTCATTTCGACCCTGGTTCATCGCACTTTGATGATCTGTTCTCCTAGTTTGTTAGATGAAGATGTATCCAGAAAATCTTTGAAAGTAAGGGATATCTGACCAATATCATCAAACGTGTTATAGATAATAAAATCAAACGTTTTATGGAACCAGTAGTTTTGGGACCTAGTCAGTGCCCTATTTATTTAAAGTTGCCTTGGCTTGGCAGGAAATGTCAGCTGTTTGTGTCATTTCATGTTACAATGCTCTTAAGTTGTGCACTCTGTTCCAAACAAAATCTGTGTTCCCTTGTTTTAGTAAGGATTGTTTTTCCTATTTTCAGAAAAAATTAGCTGTATAGAAATTCGAATGCCGATGTAAAGCGGCATACATAAGATGAACCAATCTGAGGTTGAAAATGCGAATTTCACACGTGTTCCTACCAATTTGCATTCAAGTAGTCGAAGCCAAGTTTTAAAAACTGCTCAAGCAGTCCACGATTCGTCAATTGGGCAGCATTTGCTGGACAGACCTGACTGTGCTGCTGAATATGAAGACATATGTTTTTCTATTCTACATAGTGTTCATTCGGTCTACCACCTCCGAGTTCTTGAGGATGTGTATATAAAATTTTACCAGCCGAGCCTATGTAGACAAAAGAAGCATTTCATATGATTGATCGAGAGACTGTGAGTTTCTTTGTCCATGTTATACTCTTGTAGAACTTGTTAATTGTTTTATTAATTTTTTACAATTAAAATTTATTTTCTTTTAATCGCATTGAAACTTTATATTTAAGTTTCAACTCTGTGTGCCATGCATGTTGTTCATGGACTCTTTGTATTCTACTTATTTGTCTCTTGTTTTTTTTTCGTTTTGTTTTTTTTTCTCTGTGTGTGTAATAGGAGTTTTTTTCTTTTTCTTTTGAACAGGTATAGAGGCTACCCCTTTTTTCCTGTTTAGGAAGTGGTTCCCAGATCTTTTCTTTTTCTCTGGCCTCCATAATAGTACTGTTGTGAATCTCTTGTGACGTTTGTGGTGTGTAACAATGTCTCTTCATACTGAGGGTACAAAGTTGACAGTTCTCTGGTTGCTGTTTCTGACTGGTAGTTAGGAACCCTAACTCTTGTGTAGCACCTTGAGCGGCTGCTCTCATCAACAATTGCATAATATCGGGGTGCTTGTAGTGCCATGTTGTGTATGGATGGGTGCCCCTACACGTACCTTTGGTGGGCAACCCTGAGGCCACTTTATGTTGCAGTCTGTGCTAGCTCCTTTCTGTCCATGTCATATATGATGACCTTCTGCTAAATTTAAGGCCTTTTCACTACCAACATGACCCAAAATGACCTTAAACCATCATAAATATAAACCTAAACCAGCACTATAAATATCACCTAAACCTTTCAACATTTCCTTTTCCAACATCTGTGGCATTCGATCCAACTTCTGCAATGTTGAATCGTTCCTCTTTGAAAAGTGTCCTGATATACTAGCACTCTGTGAGACCAACCTTTCTTAGAAAGGATTCTAAAATCCACATGCATAGCCTGGGAGTTTACACCCGAGACCATCTCCCGCTGGCTAAGGAATTCTCTCTTGAATATTTTCTCATCTATATATGTGTCTTCATCTATCTCTCCTCAATTCTGTTAGCTATCTCTGCTTTCTCTACTATTCTTCTTCCTCTCAAGATTGTGGTGTACTCGACAGCATTTCTGATAATACAGACAAGGCCATCTCTCTACATCCATTTTGACATATATTTGAGTTCGATGACTTTAATGTCCACCATACCACGTAGCATAAAAGCTCTATAACTGACCTCCCTGGCATACAAACCATTAACTTTTCAATCACTCAATCCCTTACACAAGTGGCTGACTTACCTACATGTTTCCCCAGTAACCCTGATGGTAAGGCTTCCCATCTCAATTTCTGTTTTACCTCTACCACCATCTCCTGTTGTGTCACGCAGCGCTGCCCTCTTAGCAACTCTGATCATGCCATAGTGTCCGTTAACATCTCCTTCTACTCCTCCCCCAGCAATTATCTTTCTGTTATCAATGCACAGACTGGGACTCATTCTATGATTTCCTTCATGATGTCGCCTGGAATGTGGTTATTAATCTCCCCATCCAAAAATGTGCATCTGAGTTCTCCTCCTGGGTTAAAGCTGGAATTGGGGCTTTCATCCCTGCAAGAAAATACAAACTTTAATCGCTATCATCTCCTTGGTTCTGTTATAGTGGAAGACACCTAGTCTATAGGTAATAGACTCTCCCACCTATTATAAGTAGGAATCAGTAGGTAGTCGAGAGAAGAAGTTAATCAGCGACCACAACTCGATTACTCTGCGTAACACTTTATTACAAGTTCCTAACGTTTCTGTACGTTTACCCCATTTAGGACGCATTTAGTCTAACTACAAGTTCTATTGTGGAAATAACTCCACAACAGGTTCACAGCCACTTTCTCAGCTGCGATTGCCTATAGGAATCACTTCTTCCATCTGTACCGAAGTGACATGTCTGATTGCAACAGACGTCTCTGCCCATAATGAGTGCTAGCGTGTCCTCAATGAATCAAAGTTACTATTTGCTGGAAAAATCAAACAATGTATTGCATCTCGCTAGTTTGGTTCTAGAGATTATTGCAAGAAAGTGTTGAACAACAGCAATTCCTCAGTACCTTCTTTATTAAATCAAGTTTAGATACTGATTTCCTCAGCTGATCAGAGGCTGAATACTGTGCTCGAAAATTCTCATCGAATTCAGCGCTCGACTCATCCAGAATACACACACCTATTTTCCTGTTGAGTGACATAAGCATAATCCCCCATCAGTGGTTTTGGATATCGTCTCCAAATGAGACTCCCATAAGGCTAGCGGCGGGGACGGGATACCAGCCATTGTCCTGAAGAAATATGCTCCTGAACTGGCACTAGTCTATTGTCTCACTTACTCTTGCTTTCCAGGCTGTTGGAATCTGTGGTTGACTGGTGCAGGAAATGGCATGTAAATTTTAATGCCTCTAAAACAAAACTGCTCACAGTTACCCACCATAGAGAACCCTCCCTGCTTCCCATCAGTGCCTGCTTGGTCTCAAACTATCCACTGACCTGAAGTGGAACAACTACATTGAATCTATAGCTTCATCTGCCGCAATGAAAGTTGGTTCTCTGTGTCGCGCCAGAAGGTTTTTCTGGCCTGAGTCCATCCTTCAAATTTATAAATCAACCATTTGTCCTTGCATGGAATATTGCTACCATATATAGCAGTAGTATTCCATGTGAGGACGAATGCTGTTAATCTCAAGGTCCTAGACAAAATCCGGAGACAAATATGCAACGTGTTTAGTCCTCATCTGGCATCCTGTCTGCAGTCGCTATCTCACAGATGTACTTTCATAGCCACTGCTCCGACGAGCTATTTTCATTGGTTCCAAAACTGCAGGAATTTAAGTGCGCGAGTAGGTTGACATCACGGTCCCACCCATTCACTGTCAAAACGACTAAATATAGCCATCTCTTCTACTCCGACAGCTTCTTATCTCCATCTCCCGTCAGTGGAACTCCCTTCCTATCACTTGCTTCCTTGATGGCTAAAAACTTAAATTATTCAAATGTAATGTCAATCAACATCTTTTGATGCCTTGATCCTGTTGTACTGTTTGTCCTTTTCCCAAACACTCCTCTTTACTCTTACTTTCACTCTCTGTAACCCACTGCGTGCTAGTGGCAATCCCACCTTGCTTGTAATTTGCTTCAAAAAAATAATATATATATATATCTACACACAAACACACACACACATATATATATATATCTACACGCACACATATATATATATAAATATATCTATCTACACGCACGCACACACATATATATATAAACATATATATATCTACACGCACACACACACATACATATAACCATATATATATCTACACGAACACACACATACATATATAAATATATATATATATATCTATACACACACACATATATAAATATATATATCTACACACACACACACACATATATATATATAAATATATATATCTACACACACACATATATAAATATATATATCTACACACACACACACATACATATATATATATAAATATATATATCTACACAAACATATATATAAATATATATATCTACACACACACACACATATATATAAATATATATATCTACACACACACATAAATATATATATCTACACGCACACACATAAATATATATATCTACACACACACACACACACATATATATATCTACACACACACACACACACACATATATATAAATATATATATCTACACACACACACACACATATATATAAATATATATATCTACACACACACACATAAATATATATATTTACACACACACACATATATAAATATATATATCTACACACACACACACACATATATATATATAAATATATATATCTACACAAACATATATATAAATATATATATCTACACACACACACACATATATATAAATATATATATCTGCACACACACATAAATATATATATCTACACGCACACACATAAATATATATATCTACACACACACACACACATATATATAAATATATATATCTACACACACACATATATAAATATATATATCTACACACACACACACACACACACATATATATAAATATATATATCTACACACACACACATAAATATATATATTTACACACACACACACACATATAAATATATATATCTACACATATACACACATACATATATATAAATATATATATCTACACACACACATACATATATATAAATATATATATCTACACACACACACACACATATATAAATATATATATCTACACACACACACACACATATATAAATATATATATCTACACACACACATATATATAAATATATATATCTACACACACATATATATAAATATATATATCTACACACACACACATATATAAATATATATATCTACACACACACACGTATATATAAATATATATATCTACACACACACACACACACACACATATATATAAATATATATATCTACACACACACATATATAAATATATATATCTACACACACACATATATAAATATATATATCTACACACACACACACACATATACATATATATATCTACACACACACACACACACATATAAATATATATATCTACACACACACACACACATATATATATATATATATATATATATATATAAATATATATATATATATATATATAAAAATGGAAGCGGTTATGAGAGAAAAGTGTATATATTAAAAAGAAGAGAAAACTGCAAAAGTTTTTCATTTTAATGTAGATTTTTTTTAAAAATATATATATATTATGCTTTATTTTCCATGATTTTCCTTCACACTTTTTGGTTTTTATAACCTTCTTCAAGCAAAGTGTGTACATTTCCACATATTATTAAAATGAATTAGTTTTCCTTATGTTTTTCACTGTCAAACATTCTCAATGTTAAGCATTCTCTTTTTTGTATGGTAGTGACACAAATGTGTTTCTTGAACTAGCAGTGAGAAAGTTCTTCTGCTTGAAGCGTAATAAAAGAATTAAGATTGATTGAGAAAGTGTGAGGAAAGATATCTTTTAATGACCCATGTGTGTTCTTAGATCTTTTTCCATTTTTTTTATTGTGTGTGTTTTTGTTAGTATGTGTATGTACACGTATATTCTCTCTCCATACATACATATTGTCTTATTATAAGGAATTAGTATACACATATATACATACATACATACATACACACACACACATATATATATATGTATATATATACATACACACATACACAAATTTCCTATGTTGTATATGCTTCGTTTATATGCTTGTGAGTTGTCTATTTGTTTTTGCCAATATGTGTATATATATTCTTGTTCAAGATATATATATATATATATATATATATATATATATATCTTGAGCAAGAATATATATACAACATTCAGACAGGTTTTACATAATTTATCATCCGAAAAGAAAAAAAAATTATTAGATTGCATGAGAAATTGTATAAAAAACTAAATAAAAGCACCTTGTCTGTTGTTTTCAATGAAATGTGTATGAAAGAAGGGTTGCTGCCTAAATACACAAATATATATATATCTATTACAGCAGCTAGCCAATCCCTATTGCAGATGCTTGCTAAGGGGCATTTTATTCAACACCCACAGAGACCATCTGTGGTTTATACTGCAACTATGCTGAGCAAACCGTAGCTACAGTTTCTAGGAAAGAGTGTGTTATCTCGCATGATCAACAATTTGAACAAGGCCCGTATGCTCAAGCCCTTAGCTACATTGGATGTACTATGAACACGTTCAAAGACCATTAGTACTGACATATAGAATCCTTCAACAACAGTAATCATAAATACAAGACTTTGTTTCCAAGTATTTTGGGGTGTAAAAGAGAAAAACAAAACACCTACTGTTAAATGGAAATTACTTAAGAGAGCTAGGGCTTGTAATTCTCTATATGCCCCTTGCTATCTATGCTTTAATGAAAAATTGGAAATCATTAGGTTTAAAGATAAGATCAATAAATCAAAGGAATGAACTTGATGTTAATTGTAAGCACAGTTCAGAATTTACCTTACAAAATGGTTAGTAATATTTTGAATGTCAATCCAATTTTATTGTGGTTTATATTGTTATTACTTTTATTATTTGCTAGTCCTCCTATCTATCTTCATGCACCTATACATATATATATATATATATATATATATATATATATATATATATATATATAAATTATTTATTTAAAAATTATAACATAAATATGTTATAAAATCACTACAAAAATAGCCATTTTGTTTCTCCGGTGTCTTATCAAGTGATGAAGTTGAATGTAGAATAAAGAGTTTTAAAAGTTTCTAATTAATTAACGATCCTTCACATGGGGAAAACGCTGTTACATAAGCTGGAATGACCAATCAAAATACAAGTATATGAGAATTCAAAAAACTTGACAACGAAGTAAGGTTATAATAGCTATTAAAAGCTTTAAAGTTGGGGTTATACTAAAATAGAATTTATTCTAACCAATAAGTATTAAATTATATGATAAAATTTGAAATTAAAATTAAAAGTAAAATATTACCAAGTTTAAAATCTAAATTTAATCACTATTAAGTATAAAATTACTGAGGAAAAAGGAAAAAATACATATGTTATTCAATTTATTTTTTCATTGAAATTACGTTAGAATAGATGTTAACATCTACTGGTCTTCTTGACAAAATAGATACATTTTAATTCCAAGTGTGTGAGTGTGGTGCTAACCTCACGCTTAAGGCAATACAAACACACTCAGATTATAATACATAAGCACCCAGACATATTTAGATATATACACACACAAAAAGGTGACGAGACAGGATACATCTGCACGGCCCTTTATTAAAAAAAACAAAAAAAATAACGAACACACACATACATACAGAATTAAATGTGCATGCATTTTCTATACACATAGACACCAATAAATACATGTACCCACATCCACATACATTGACCTAGACAGTCTGATACAACAACCAAGAAATATTCATGACTGAAAGTGTTATTAAATGAATTCTACCCACTTATTAAAATATAATTTATACGGGCAAATATACATAGATAAAAATGGTCAAATAGAACAGAGAAACAAAGAATAGGGAAAGAAAGGACATTAAAACAGATATATATGTTTAAAAATAACATTATCTAATATATAAAAAACAAAAATTCCAAATACACAAACATAAAAATATATATTTTTATCATATAAGTTGATATACTCCTTATTATACATTCGGTGAAAGAAAATAAGAACTACCTACAGATATAAGTGTACAGTCACACATATATACATATACACATACACAAATACACACAAATATACCCAAATATATATATATATATATATATATATATATACATACACATACAGAAGCAAGTATAAATATATCAACCCACACAGCGACGTAAAAAAGTAAACAAACCAAATATAAATATATATAATACATACATGCACATATATACAAATACACATATACATACTATTGAGGGGTCTCCCCTTTTTACACAAATGGACTCAACCGAGGTATACATATACTACTACCAGTGAATACCCGGACAGTCTGTAATAGAGGAGGGTAGTCACAGTTAGCGAGCACGTAGACTCAGTAAGGAGTCATACCGCGATACTTCAATACCAAGACTGTATATATATTATTGCTACTAACCCGCATTCCTGGATCTACTAACCCATATTACCAGTTTGTATTATTACGTTAATACATTTATTTTCCTTATCTATTCCTGGTGTTTGTTATTCATTGATATCGGATTTCATCCCGGAATCCACAACACATACATATATATACAAACATAAACATATGCATGCATACATATACATATATAAACTAAACACACAAACATACATATATACCAACACATATACAAACACACGCATATACATAAAAAACCATACAAACGTAAATTAAACATAAACCTACATAAAATAAATATTTATTGCTCTACTTTTGTATTGAGCCCTGTTTAAAATTCATTTTGAATGCAGAAATTTTACTCTTAGTTCTTTTACATTTGGATATATATATATATATATATATATATATATATATATATATATATATATATATATATATATATAAACATTTAGTATATAGGGGCAGCAGATCATTATTTAAAAATATATCATTAAATATAACAGACAATGAATTCCTATTATGTTTTATCATGAGTCTTTCCAAGCATTGTATAATGGCTTTCGTTTCCAGAGAAAATAAATACAAAAACTATGAACATTTGGATATTTCTTTATTATATTTGTCATTGATCTAAGCTTTTAGCCCACATGAGCCATCATCAGAGTGGTTATATGGACATTACAATAGTGATGGTCACCATCAAAGATGACATAGTGTTTTGTTTACATAGAAGTTTGCTATAAAATGATAACAGATATGGAATAGCAGACGCAGGTCATAAATTCATAATGTGGTTTTATGATGTTGTATATAACCATGCGAGGGAAAGAAATGTTATCAACAGAAGCAGATGTTTAAATGCATTATAATATGTAAATACTGGTTTGAAATGTAATTTTGTTGTATGTTGCTTTGTTTTAATGTAGATATCCTCAAGTATCTTAAGGTTCTTTTTACTGTGTGTTTGCGTGAGTATTGATGTGTTATCAACTAATATCTGTCCAATACACAGGGCTATGTTTTTCTAAGAAAACGTGTTTAATGGAACTAAGGTCAGAAAAGTGACAGGTAAGACTACAGGAGAGCATGGTTGTAGTAAAACCAATAATTGTAGTGGGCTTATTATTAGTATCAGAGATTCAATCTCTGAATGGGCATGTAATTTGATACACTACATTGGTTTTTTGTAGAATATTTAATTGCGTTGCTTTAAGGCTATTGGAAACTATGAGGTCAATTGTTTTAAATTTTGTATAATATATGATGAGCTTAAGTTGTTTATTATTATTAATGGGTTTAACATTTCTACCTATTATGTTTTTGAGTGCTGTTTCATCATGTCTGTAATTATTATACATTTGGTTACAATAGTATAAGTTAAAAATATTATGTTTATTTTGACATGCACTATTGTGGTTACAATTAGTATTAATATTATCAATTTTGTTAGAGGTATTATTAAGTTTATTGAGATATATTTTAATTTGTTGATCAATGATGGAATTTGGGAATCCATTATTAATGAGTGTTTGCTTGATGTTATGTAATTCTTTATAGAATACAGATTTGGAAGAATATATGATTGGTGTGCATTGGATTAAGTTTTTTATAACAGCTAACTTATATTGTTAGGGGCATTCACTATTGTACAAGGTAACCAAAAAAGTTCTGTCCGTTTTTTGATTAGTCATTGAATGAAGTTGAAATATATATGAAATGCGTGTAGCAATTGTTTTCAAATTTGAACAGCCGGAAGTAGGAACATCAGACATTATAAAAAACATGCGCACCATGCCTGGCCATCAGTTATAAGTTGGACAACTATGAGAAGGATGGAAGTGTCTAGAGATCTCGTTCGGAGCTGTTTGCTTTACGACTTCAAAGTGGGCTTATCAGCAGCTGCATCAAGCCGCCACATATGTCAAGAGTTTGGGGATAGTGCTGTGGATGAACGTACTGCAAGGCGTTGGTTTCAAAAATTAAAGTCGGGAGATTTGTCTCTCCGTGATGAGCCTCGCAGTGGACGACCACAGGTCTTGAATGACGGAGTCCTGAAGGCGGCCATTGAAGAGGACAGTAGTCTAACATGTGGTGAACTTGCAAGACAGTTCAACGTTTCCGATGAAACAGTTAGACTTCACCTGCACCGCCTAGGTAAGACGTACAAACTGAGCAAGTGGGTTCCGCAAACGCTGTTGGAGGTCCACAAGGGACGAGTGGCAGCCTGCGTATCGCTGCTTTCTTGCCACCGTACCGCATCCTTATTCAATCGAGTGCTTACCAGTGATGAAATGTGGATTCTGTTTGAAACTCCCAAGCATTCCAGACGTTGGTTGTCTCCTCAGGATGCTGTCCCTCACACCACAAGACTGCCTATGCACCCACACAAGATTATGCTTTGTGTCTGGTGGACAGGTTGTTAAGTGGTTCATTATGAACTGCTACCAATGGGCCAAACGGTCACTGGAGACCTATACTCGCAGCAATTGAAACGTGTGCAACAGACATTGTGCCAGAAGGAGCCAGCACTGGTGAATCGCAAAGGTGTGCTTTTCCTCCATGACAACACCAGGCCACATGTCGCGCAAGTGGTCAGGGATACCATACAGCAACTTGGGTGGGAGACATAGTGCCATCCACCTTATTCACCTGACCATGCGCCATCCGATTACCACCTCTTCCACTCCCTGGATAATCATCTTCATGGGAAATCCTGTGAAGCGTTTTCTTTTTTTACTTTAAAAACGGACAGAACTTTTTTGGTTACCTTGTAATCAAGAAGACATAAGTTAATGTTAGTGGATTTCCTATATAGAGATGTAGTAAATTTATTGGTGCTGGAATCAATAAGTATGTCAAGGAATGGAATTTTATTATTAATGTTGAGTTCTAGCGTAAATTTGAGGACAGAGTGACTTTCAAATTTGTTTTTAAGTTGTGTAATTTGATCAATATTTTTAGCTAAAATGAAAATATCATCTATGTATTTTACATATATAGAGGGTTTATTAGTGTCATTAAGTATTTTATTTTCTAAATGTGCCATATAATAATTAGAAAAAAAGTGTTCCTAAAGAGGACCTCATCACAATATTGTCAATTTGAGTATAACTATTGTCTAGGGTGTTATGAAAAGGTACCTAAGTTGTACATTTTAATAATATTTTTTTTTAAATAGTGTGTTTAATATTAATGGGTTGGAGAGAGATAATGATGTCAATCATTTCAAGGACAGGGACATAAGTAAATAAATTTTGTATATCCAAAAATGTGATTATTTCATTGTTTGTTTTTCACAGCATGAAGAATTTGTATAAATTGGTTTGTGGAGTTAATACAATATTTACTTGGGAGGTATGGAGTAATTAATTTATTAAGAGTTTTTGAAAGGTAATATATTGGCATAGGTCTTTGTCAAATGATAGGTCATGTGAGCATAAAAGCCTTTGCAAGAGTCATGTGGGTATAAAAAGCCTTTCCAAGAGTTGTATACTGGCTTTTTTATGGATTTTTACATTTTCATAAAGGGAGCCAAGTTGATAGACATAATATTTTGAAGTTGATAAGATTCTATTTTAGCATTGATAGCAGTAATAACTTTATTGATAGGGTTTTGAAGTTGGGAGGTGATGTCATTACTTAACTTTTTAAATTTATTATGATCATCCTAAAAAGCCTGCAATTTTGAGTGCAATTCAGGGTTGTTTAAAATAACAAAAGTATTAGTTTTATCAGCTCATCAGCTAACATTACAGTTGTCATTTTTTAGTTGTTTAGCTGCTTTTATTAAAGAATAATATAATTCCATTCAGATTTTTATGGTATCAGTGTTTAATAGTTTTGGATTTAAATAAATGTTTTAAACCTACCTGAGTAGTAATATCGTTATCTTGTTGCAACAGAAGTATTTGTTAACAAAGCTTCAATCTGTGTTTGTTTAAAAATTAGATTAGTCATATGTGTGATAATTTGGTCCAAGATTAAGAAATTCCATACTGTTTTCTTTACATAGAAGTTTGCTATACGATAACAGTCACAGAATAGCAGATGCAGGTCGTAAATTCATAATGCAGTTCTATGATGTCATACAAGACCATGTGAGTGAAAGAAATGTTATCAACAGAACCATATGTTTAAAGGCATTGTAATATTTTGTGACTGATTTGATGTGTAATTTTGTTGAGAATGGGTTGCTTTGTGTTAATGTAGATGGCCTCAAATATCTTAAGGTTCTGTTTACTGTGTGTATGAGAGTATAGATGGGTTTTTGATCTTAGTTCCATTAAACAATATTCCTTAGAAAAAACTAGCTATGTACATAATGTTAGACAGATAGTAGTTAATAACAAAATGATAAAACATAACAGACATCAGTTGTCTGTTATATTTAACAAGATATTAATATATGTACATATAAATACATATTCATATTTATACATACATATAAACATTTATATATTCACATATATATACATAAATATACACATACATGTATATATACACATATATACATAGATATACATATATATACATGTTTATACACATATATACATATATATAAATATATATGCATATATATACACACACACATATATATATATATATGCATATATATACACACACATATATATATATATATATATGCATATATATACACACACACATATATATATATATATATAAACACATATATAGTGGCTTTTGACTCACAAAGCGAGTATGACCATCACTGACATGTCCAGTCCATCAGTTAAACTCCCCCCCAAACAACACTGCATTCATTGGTTGTGTGAATGACAGTGGCTCATAAAGCCAGCCATTGATCTTGTTACATATGTGACATATCAAATCATCTCCAGGTGGTAGAAGTTGACTTTGAACATCATCACTTCTCGACTTGCACAACCTAGTGCAGGTTGGGCATTCAAAGCATGCCATTACAAAATTGCCATATACAATAGACTGTCAGTGTTGATGTGATTTCTGGTGACTGAGCAGACCTGCTCTGAACAGACATATCCGATTGCATTGGGCACATGACCAGGTTGGCACCTCATAGCAATCCAGGGATCTCTTCCGAACACCTCTCCCCAGCTCTGCATATTTTTTCATGCCTCATGGAAGATCTTGATGCCATCAGCAATACCCGCTCTCCAAGAAACCTGATCTTCAGCTAAAGTCTCCCAGTTATCCAGACCAATATTGCTCTCATATACTGACTCTCTAAGGTAGTCTTTATAACAAAGTTTTAGCTTGTGCTACAGTCTTTTTCCCATTTCCAATTCTCCATACATTGTTTTGGCATTCTGTCATCTGCCATACGAATAACATGGCCTGTCCATTGCAATCTGTATTTGTGTATAATTGCTTCCACAGAGAGTGAATTGTCCCTTTGTAGAACAAGATTATCAGGGGTGGGAGACATCCAGTGGATTTCAAGCACAGACTGAAGGTATCATTGATGAAAATGTTCCAGTATCTTCAGATATGTGTGACAGACTACCCATGTCTTACATAAATATAGCAGAGATGACATAACGCAGGCATTATATATTTTAATTTTTGTCTGCTTTTTTTATGCCCGTCTGTCTCCAAACATGGAACTTGAGTGCTGCAAATGTATCAGAGGCCTTTTTAATTCGTAACACTATCTCATCATCAAGGGAGCAGTGGCTGTTGAGAGTGCTACCAAGGTATACAAATTTGTCTACTACCCTAAGTCGATTACCATCATCATAAATTGATGGCTCTATATACTGAATTTCTTGGGCACGTTGATACATCAGCACTGTCTTGTCAAGGCTGATGGTCAGTCCAAAAGTTTTACATGACCCTGATAATCAATCCATGAACTAAAAATGACTTTTGTCTTTGCTACAAACCTACGTATGTTGAAAAGCTTGTCAGTTGATCTGTACCTTATCATAATACCATCATGGTAGTCCCCGCAGCACAATTGCAAAGTAGATAGAAAACAATGTAGGAGCCAGAAGATCTTTCTGCTTGACTCCATTTTCAAACTTGATGGGCCCCATAAGCATACCTCCAAACCTGACACAGGCTTCTATACGGTAATGGAAAGATCTAAAAATCTTGAGAAAGTGGGGGGATACCCAATTTTGAGAGGATTTTCCAAAGAGAAGCACGATTAACAGTGTCAAAAGCCTTCCTCAGATCTACAAATATTTGATAAATGTCCAATTGTTGTTCACAACTCTTTTCCTGGATTTGTTGTGCTGTGAAAATCATATCTGTAGTCCCTCTGTGTTGGCAGAAACCACACTGTGACTCAGGCAGTATATTGTCAACTATTCTCTGGTTTAATCTTAATAGGAGAACAGAGGCTAAGGTCTTACCTGCCAAAGAAAGGAGAGCAATCTCTCTATAATTACCACATAATTCCCTAGGACCTTTATCCTGATATATACATATCATTGTTGCATCCCTCCAATCTTTTGGCACTTTTCCATCTATCCAAATCTTTACAATAAGATCATGCATAAGTTGACTTAAATGTGTTCTACTGTAATGGAATATTTCAGCAGGGAGGCTATCAACCCCAATAGCTCTGCCAACGTTGAGTCCCTACGTGCTACACAGAATCTCATCCAGTAATGTTTGGCCGTCAAGTTCTACCACTCTGGGTCTTTGGGGTATTTTCTTGAGAACCTCAGGGTCCACATTTGAAGGCCTATTCAGTAGCCCATCAAAGTGTTTCTTCCATCTCTTGGCCATGCCATCTATGTCTGTGAGGAGATTTTTGCCATCCTCTATCCTGAGAGGAGCAATCTTGGTGGATCTGGGGCCAAATACTTGTTTCATCAAGTAGTACATCTGCTTGGTATTATTTGAATTCGCTGCGTTTTGTATTTCATCTGCTAACTCTGACCACCATTTTTCCTGCATAGTTCGAAGAACATGTTGAGTTTCCACTTTTACAGCTTTAACCTCCTTGCAGTTTACTGTGTTGTTCTTTGGACAGGCCTTTTTGCAATATCGAAGTTTGTATCTGATTCTTTCTTGCAATGATCTCCTTGATAGCATCATCATTTTCATCAAACCTGTCTCAAGGTTTTGCTGGCATTTTACCCAGAACTTCTTCAGTTTCTTCATATATATTCTTCTTCAAATAGTCCTTTGAAGATATATCATTGATTTCAGTAAGTTGTTGTTTTAGTGATTCCTGTGTTTCCAGGAAATGCAGTTTCACAACATTCAGACGTGCAGAAAGCTTTCCATTGTTTTGTCTAGTTGCTGGTTTAAGAACAAAATTAATCTTGGCCCTCACTAGGGCATGATCAGTTGAACAATCCAAACCATAGATCTAACAATATGGACATTCTGCATATCTATCTTGTGGATGATGACATAATCAATGAGATGCCATTGGTGTGAACGGGAATGCATCCACAAAAGTAACATGATCAGCCTTGTGCTTGAACTGAGTGCTGAAGATGAAAAGATTAAACTCTGTACAGAGTTCAAGAAGCATTAAACCATTGGTGTTGATTTTCCCAATGCCATATTTCTCCAAACTACTTCAGGTCTCCCAATCTGCAACAACTCAGGTGTTGAAGTCACTAAGGAGGAAATCTTGTCATCATTTGCAATCACGTAGAGTATACTTGTCAAAGATTCATAGAATTGAGTCTTTAAAATGTCGGTACTGTCCATTCTTGGAGCATAGGCACTAATAATTGTAGCATATCGTGATCCATTCAGATATGTGAAGGGTCATCAAACACTCACTGACTCCTTTAGGAAGTTCAGCAAGTTTTGATACAAGTGTGCTCTGGTACAGCAAAACCCACACCAGCTACTCTATCCTCCTCAGTGTATTTCCCTTCCAGAAGAAAGTGTAGCCACTTATTGAAGTCGACCATCACCAGCTAAACAAGTTTCCAAAAGAGCAGCTACATCTATAGAATATCTCTCTAGCTCCCAAGACACCAGAGCTGTTCTGCATTGAGGAGCATAATGCCACAGGATCATTTATGAGAGTCCATATGTTTCATCAAGATAGTTTCAGTTTCATCATTAGTTTTTTTACTTTTGTTTGAGTGCCAAATAGACATTCCCCAGCTGTGCTATACTGTCCAGATGAATGAGACAGGCAATTTTGGGGTCACCTTTTCTAGACCCTTCTAGCAATCTTCTGACGAGCAGTGCTCTCTCCTTAAAAGGGCTGCTTCCTTGAGGACACCCTGAAAGAACCAAAAGCGGCCCCAGTCTCAGTGAAGGTGAGCTAGCGACTTCACATCTACTCAGAGGCCACCAAATGTGAAGGTCATCAGCTATGCACTTCCAGCCTGTCAGACTTTTATATGTCACTGCATCACCATCACCATCGGACATTGACTGGAAAAAAAAATC
>OZ038492.1:46508786-46511286 GCA_964036315.1 Acanthosepion esculentum | reverse complement strand
CCATTAGTTTTATTGTTATTCAAAGATTCCTGGTAAAACAATTTTTGTTTGAAATTACTCTTATTGAGGGATTTGTTTTCAGTTATTCTATTCTCATTGAAGATTTTATTGTTAGACAATAATGTATTAATTCTAGTGTTTACAGTGTTAGGGATTTGTCTAATTATTGAGTTTGGGTGATTGGAATTGACATTAATATAAATAAGAGTTTGATTGTCTTTGTGAAATGGCTCAAATGTGTTGTTAGTGAGGTTGAAAGTGATATCTAAGAAATTAACTATTTTACCGTTAGATGAAAGTTCAGTTTTAAAACCCAGCAAATCGGAAAGCACTTATAATCGTCTGCATTCTAGAAGATAGTAAACCATTACTATCTGGGATGAAAATAATTCCATCATCTCTGTAAAGACCTACTTGTTTAGGATCAATAATTTTACTAAGAATATCTAATACTAAATCTACTAAATCAGCAATTTCAGCTGATTCATATGCGACCATAGGAACATCAAATTTATCATTAAAACTTTTAACCCAAGTAGAATTGTTATATATTAGTAATGATTGCCTAGATGCTAAGATAACTTTGAATTTATCATCTGTAATGTTTATATAGATTTTAGCAAAATTTAAACTTTTTAATAATAGATCTTTTGAAATGGAGGGGTATAAATCTATTGGATAAAAGTGGCCTTATTTATTTTTAATATTCTGGAAACATTTTATAGTATCCAAAGTATATTTCTAAAGATTACTATAATAGGTTCCTTGTACAGTCTGTGTTATTTTTTTTTAAGTATATTTTTTTAAATTAAGCCCAATTCAAATCTGGAAGGATTAATTAATTGTGATTGTAGATTATTATCAAAATTAGGTTTGTGTTCTTTAAAAGGTAAGTTTGCATTGATTATATGAATTTTCCACATTCTGTCTGCAATATCAAATTTATTAGCAAAATCATCTATGTTAAAGAAATAATGTTATTGTTGTCTTTTTTATAAGTACTAGTGATTTTATTGAGGAGGAGTTTGTGATAGTTCGGAGGTTCAATTTTGTAAATATTTCTAGATTTTGTCTATATTTCTGAGATAAGGTATTATGTACAGTATCCATCCATACAGCGTAAAGAAAAAAGTCCGTAGCTTACAACACCGAGCAAAAGTCATAAGTGGCGACCCAGAGACGTTAGATAAGGAATTGGTCAGTATAAGTAGTACCCTACAACATAACAACTACCCTGGGTACATGGCAGCAGCCCCCCAAAACTGGGATAGGCGGGTACAAGAGGAGGAGGAGGAGGAGGACAACAACACTCAGAAAACAGTCTGCCTGCCTTATGTGAAGGGGTTATCAGAGAAAATACAAAGGATCTGCGGTCCATATAACATCAGGACAACCTTCAAAAGCGTGACAACACTTCGCAGATATCACTCTCGAGTGAGACCCCCCATAGAGGAGAACAGGACTAAAGACTGTGTGTACGCTATCCCGTGCAGCTGCGGAAAGGAATATAAAGGAGAAACAGGCCGCCCCCTCAAGGTAAGGCTTCAAGAACACCAGAAAGCTGTAATGCAAGGGGAAGTAGAAAAATCAGGCGTGGCTGACCACATATGGAGAGAGAAGGGAGATCACCATCCCCTGTGGGATCAGGTTGAGATCATAGACAGGGAACACCATTGGAAAATTCGTAAACTTAAGGAATCAGCACATATGCTAGGCCACAAAAATCTCCTGAGTCGGCCAAGCATAGAAATAAATACAATATGGGAACCAGTAATAAGGAGTGCCAGAGAACAACAATGATAACAAAAAAGTTGCAATATGAAATCTGGTAAAAACATGCAATGATAACAGCAAAATTGCAATATGAGTACTGGTAAAAAAGGTTGCTGAAAAATTAGGTTTATAATACTCAGAAATTCATACCCAGATGTCCTCAAGGACACATGGTACAGTGGATAAAGGCGTTGGTTAGATCCAGTGACAGACCCAAAGAGTGTGAGTTCAATACCCGGTTCAGGCAGTGGAGAACTTTCAGAGGGAAAATTACCAGGAGATAACTGATAACTGACATCCATCAAACATGGCTCGTGGAACTAGAACAGTCTACCCCAGTGATCGAAATAAAGGGTTCGGTTTGAAATTCCAACCACCTGAAGAAGGCCGGAGCGTACAACGGCCAAAACATTGTGACAAATATGGTGACAAAGATGAGGATTTCTAGATTTATTGGCTTTTGATCCACATCTTCTTAAAATTTTTTTGTTTTTAATATCTTTGTTTAATTTATATTGGAATTGATACATGGTTTTCTAAAGGTAATTTTTTAAAATTAAGTTAAACATGACAGCTTCGAAAGGATCTAGAAGTTTATTATTAGGAGTATTTGGAGATTTTAGAATATATTTTTCCTTTTTGCAATTTAGTGTGTCTGGGGAGTTTAAGTAGAAATATGTTTTCCATCGTAATCTTTTTATAAGGTCAATTATTTTATCTATAAGTG
>OZ038492.1:46493786-46503786 GCA_964036315.1 Acanthosepion esculentum | reverse complement strand
TGTATTTTATTCACATTTATTTTATTCATATTTAAATATAAATTTGCTCACACTACTGAGTCTTTCTCTAGGTTCATAATATCAATGACTGGCTAATATTTTTCCTCTATTTCCAACATAAACATCCACTTAATTTTTAAATAATTTTCTCTACAAAAGGAAATATGCCGTTTTCAGTCTCTTAGACCCCCAAGAAAATTAATCAAGTTAACAGATAAAGAAAGAGAAATGATAGAAATGCTGGCGTCAATATAATGAAATTGAAACTAATGATTACATATTTCTTTTTTACCTTTTGGCCTATATATTCAGATCTACAAGAGAGGAAGCCATTTGTGGAGCAAGTAGGAAGTCTTAGTATGACTGACAGATTGGAATGAATACACCAAGAGACACTTGAATGTTGAAGATCATACTGAGGAGTTCAAATGTAACAACTCTAAACCAGCTATGTGAGTATGCATGTAATATATACTTTTTTTTTTTACAAGATAGTCCCTTGTATTGATGATAAAAAGGACAAATAAAATATTTAGTCTTCTATATGGTTTTGAGCAGCTGAACAAGCTGAAAAGCTAACAATCTTATGGTTTCTGCATTCAAAAATATTGCATCTATGAAATTTATGGTTGTATATTAAAATAAGGAAAAGAAAAAAGCCAAATATCCAAATTTATCCTCAGAGTACTTATTTATATATGCATGTACTTTTATAGTATCTATTTACATATTATATTTGGCTTATACACATGTACATATATATGTAAATGATTCTGTAATTTTAAATCCATTAATATCCATTAATGTCCACACATTTCTTACCTTTTTTTTCCTTTTTACTCTTAATATCTGTGTCTCTATTCCTCCCACCTCAAGTCATTTTATTCAAATGATCTATACATTATCTATTCAAACAAAATCAGAAATGTATCCATTTTCTGTACGTACAAATGGCAGAAGGTGAGGAAGTTGTGTACTAACCAGAAATAACAAGAGAAAAAGAAAAAAAAGAATGTGAGTAGATAAGGATTTGGAGCAGCTAAGTTAACGGAGAGAAAAAGTAGATTTATAATGCTTACATGGATCACTTTTCAGTTTGTGGTTTTGCGTGACAAAATATGTACAAATACATTATAAAAAAGTACAACTGCATCACACATATATATATACATTTATATATATTTGCATACAGAATGAGAGAAGGACTTGATTACTGAAAATTTTAACTGCAAACTGAGATTGCTACCATAAATTCAGAAGTGTTAAGAATATTGGGATATTTACAGATCATATAAAAGGTCAAGGATGAAAAATATATAAAATAAATAAAATACAAATTAAAGGCTAAGTGTATGTTTTAGAAAGAGAGAGAATGATAATAATTTTTACTATGGAAAGCAGATGGACATACTTTAGTCTTAAGTCCAATCCTCAATGAAAACAACTGTAGAATTTCTATTTCTGACCATCAGAGTTATTCAGGAAGTCAAGGTTGCTTTTAGAAGACCCACAGTATTTAGAATGCTGCAGAAAAGCTTAATTATTAAAAAGAAAAGGGGGATAAGCTTGGAAGAAAAAATAAATTAGATTAAACCAGAGAGATTTTAGTTGTCTTTTAAATGGCATTGATGTTCAGTAAAGCTGAGCCCATAAGTTTAATCAATGACTGGTTCCCATTACAATTGGCCAAATACTTCCTGCAGTGGTTGAATCAGTCAATGAAGACAAAATTAACAGAAATTAAATACTAATGGCATTATAAAGTAGAGATTACTACTTTTTGGCTTTTCTTTCTCATTTCAAAATCCTTTTCACACTGTCATCTCCTATTTCAATGTAAATGGAAAAACATACAAGAATTTCCATCTCAATAGTAATAACATAAAAATGAATACAACCGATAATTCTGTTTTGATAAGTCAGTTATAATTATTAGAATAGAAAATGAAAAATTTAACAAAATATTGCAATAACAATTATGAGTGCAGGTCATTATTGAAGGAAGTAAGAGGGTACAAATGAAATATTAAAAATAACAATGTTTTCCATTTCATTGAAGCAGACTTGAAGCATGAGGATTATTGTCTTGTCTATCTTCCCTTTTCTTGTTTCTTATATATGTTTTCTTTTTCTCACTAAAACCAAACAGCATCTAGGATACCTCTTTTTCTCCTGTCTTTCCTTGCAATCAAAAATGAATGGTCCATTATTTTTAATTAAGATAATGGATGGGTATAACACATGTGCTAATTTACTAACAGAAGAACAAGCAGAATTATAAAATGATTATTAGTAGGTATAAGATTTTAAAAAAAGCAAAATCTTTTGCTTATGTATCAATGAGAACCTCCCATCAACTCTTCAAATAGTTCTCAACTTGTAGTCCAATACAGAAAAAATGAATATAAAGAGGGGAAACTTAATATTTTTCATTTATTTGTTATGACATCTTCGTGAGAAGTCATTTTCAAAAATGAATCCTGCTAAATTCTGCATATGCAGTTAAAGTTGAAATTATTTATATGGCTGCAAAATTTGTGATTTTTTAAAAATATTTTCATTAAAGGGATGTTTTTTTTATTTTCTAACTATAAAAGAGTAAAAAAAGGAGAGTGAAAAGCAACACATGAGGAATATAAAGAAAAACTGTATTTCCTTGAAGTATTATTTACAATTTCATTACTATATGCATGCTCAAAATTATTCATCCACATATCAAATCAATTTTAAAGCCTTTATTATATATCATTGCCTGTAAATGGTTCTCAGAATTCATAACCGAATTTCAATAGGCATTTTCATCTACTCCTCTTTTGTTAAAGGTTCCAGGTCTTTAAGGCTGCAAAGTTCCCTTGCCATTACTCATGTATTTAGCTCTCTCCACAAAGTCTCAACTGGATTAAGATATGACTCTAGTTTAGATACTCTAAAACATTAACTTTATTTTCCATGAACCATTTCTTGGCCAAATTTGACATGTGTTTTGGGTCAGTATCTTGTTGGAAGGTCCACCAATGTTCGGACACAAGTTTTTGACAGACTGATGTTTTTGTTTAGAATCTGAATGTTTTTTTCTTCATGATTCTATTCACATTAACCAGGCAACTAGTCTCACTGGCTGCAAATTGTCCCTAATACCATAAATACTGCCGAAACTGTTTAACTGCTGAGACAGTTTTCTTGGGGTTGAAAGCTTTATCTTCTTTTTTGCAAAAGAAAAATGGCATCTCTGTGCAAAAGAATCTCAATTTTCAATTCCTTTCATCAATGAATTACTGACCAAAGTTTGAATCTTTACCAATCTGACACTTAACAAAAATTTTTACATGACTAGCTTAGAGCATTGGAGATATTTTTTATACTAAGGATTTTTCTTGACATTGCTGAGGACTTTTCTTGCCACATTAGATGATACCTTCATTTTCTGTCCTCATCCTTTACAGTTTTTCACAGAGTGGACATTCTTGAAATTCCTGTTAATACTTTGAACTGGCACTTGAAATTGTTTAGGTATGTCTTTGTAGCCTTTTACCTCATTGTGAACATACTGACTAAGTTCTTGTCCTAAAGAAATGCACACCTGAACTGGGGCCTGCCCTCTCTAAATTGTACAACCGCTGCCTCAAGGAGTCCTGTTTTCCTGACTGCTGGAAGTCCTCAACCATTGTTCCTGTCTACAAGAACACTGGTGACCCCTCCGACCCTTCCAATTACTGTCCTATCAGTCTCCTACCCCTCTTCGGCAAAGTCTTCGAGGCCATTATCAACTCCGAAGTGATTAATTACCTGATATCCCATGATCTGCTCTCAGACAAGCAGTATGGTTTCCGCTTTGCCCGATCTACTGCCGATGTGCTTACGGCCATCACTGAATTTGTCTACCAAGCTATCCATAACAACGGTGAAGCTCGTGCCGTGGCCCTTGACATCTCCAAAGCATTCGATAGAGTCTGGCATGCCAGCCTTCTCCGCAAGCTCCAGGGTTATGGTATCACAGGTCGATTGTTTGACCTAATACAATCATTCCTGTCAAACCGGGATTTGAAGGTTGTTCTTAGTGGATTCATCTCCAGATCCTATCCCGCTAATGCAGGTGTTCCTCAAGGCTCCATCCTAGGCCCTACTCTGTTCCTCATATTTATAAATGACCTTCCTGACGCCATTGACTCCCAAGTCGGCATCTACGCTGACAACACCACTATTTACTCCTGCCTCAAACGCAAATCTACTGAGACGGAAAAAGCTAACCTGGCAGCCCAAATCGAAAAGGACCTCCAATCAGTTGTGATCTGGGGTGAGAAATGGATGGTTAACTTTAACGCGTCTAAAACAAAACTGCTCTCCATCAACCACCACAAGGTTCCATCCCTGCATCACATTAGAATGTCTGATGACCATCTTCTCGAGAGCCCCTCCCTGCGGCTGCTCGGTCTCATGCTGTCTGCTGATCTGAGATGGAACAAATACATCGAGTCAGTTGCATCAGCCACCGCAAAGAAAGTTGGTTCTCTGTGCCGAGCCAGGAAATTTTTTCTCCCCTGAATCGATGCTTCAAGTCTATAAATCGACCATTCGCCCATGCATGGAGTATTGCTGCCATATATGGTCTGGAGCCCCTGCTGTTTGCCTCGGGGTTCTTGATAAGATCCAGAGACCGATAGGCAATGTGATTGGCCCTGATCTGTCATCTCGTCTGCAGTCGCTCTCTTACAGACGCGATGTTGCCTCGCTCTGCCACAGTAATTGCTCTGAGGAGTTGCGTTCGCTTGTCCCCAGGCCTCGTGAATTTAAACGCCCCACCAGGCTGGCATCCCGCTCCCACCCCTACACCGTGGAAACTGTTAGATGTAGACGTCTCTTCTACTTCCAATAGCTTCATGTCTCGCACATCCCGCCTATGGAACTCCCTTCCCTACTACTGTTTCCCTGACAAATACAATCTCCAAAGGTTTAAGTGTAGTGTCAATCGACATCTCCAGTTGCCTTGATCTATCCGCTTCCCTTCTCCACATCCTTTCTTTTATCATTCCTATCTGCTCTCGCTCCGGATCTTTTGTGGCCCCCTTGCCTTGATCGACCCACTGTCTCTCTCTTCTTCCTCATCCCCTCCATTGCCACTCCTATCTGCTCTTCCTCCAACCATTCTTTAACCCCTTGCACGATAGTGGCCTCTGGCCTTGCTTGGGGCGATATGATTATAAAAAAAAAAAGAAGAATTTTATAAGAGTTTAACACTAGAAGAGTTATATCAGAATTTATGCTTATTGAAAACAGAAAATATAATTTAATATTATTTAAAATAAATGATTAAAAATAGTGTTATATTAGTTATAGTTTTACACTGAGTTTGTCTTTGCTCGCAAGGTCAATCGGGTATATTTCCTAAAAAGGTTTGGCAACCTTCGTTCCTAAAAGATTATAAATCTCTTTCCTAAAGCCACATGAAATCCATCTTTCCAAAAATTGACAGTGTGACATAGCTTTAATTTTAAAGTCATTAGAAAAATGTTAATAATTTATCAACAGTATTGATAGCTAATCATACTTTGCTATTAGAGATACCTTTATATATATATATATATATATATATATATATATATGTATGTATATATTGTCATCCACAGACTGTTTCGCTGTATCACAGCTCATCAGTGTAGCTAGACGTCCAGTTGCCTCTAGCTAGGATCGAAACCTGACTGAATTGGCGTAGTGGCATGAATAATTCTAATCTATTTATATTTAAGTGTAATATTTCTGTTTTTTACGAAAGTGGTCATAATTTTCAAAATTGGAGGAAAGTCTTTAAAATTGTAATGTTTATTTTGTTTATTTTTGACTATTGGCTCATTATCGCTGATTTCTTTTCTATTATTTATATTCAAAGATTCTTTTAATAACATTTGGTATGAATTTTATTCCTTTACATTTTCTTATTTATTAATTGTAGAGTAACATACTTTCAAATTTGTTGTAAAAGTGTTTGCTGTTATGTTATTTTGTTTCGTTTACTACTATTATTTATCTTTCAAATATTTTAAAAACAACAACAATAATAATATTCTCATATATTTGGTAATAATTTTATACTTTTTTATTTATTTAATTTATTAATATAATTTTAAAAGTATATATAGCAATATATTTGGTACATCTTAAGATGAACTGTTTACTCCAACATCCAATGTAAAATATATATGTTTTTATATATTTAGGGGCCAGTGGGCAGAAGTAGTACCTTTGTTGCTCGGCTGCTGAATCTTATTATTAAGGTGGATGAGCAATACTCACCTATCCCCTAAATCTCTCACATGTTGGCTCCATGTGCCACATCCCTGTAAACTACTTCAGCAGGTGGGCTAAACCACATGAAGGGGTAGTGTTTGCACTGCACTACTAGGTGGATGATTTGCACAAGCAGACCATTGCTGGGCAATGGATTCAGCAACCAAATGCATAAACCAAAGGCAATCTGTATTGTATTTGTGGTTTTAGCTGTTGGCCAAGGACTTGGAGAGGAGATGGGCGCCGTCAAGTTATCTACAAGCCCACCAAAATGATTATGAAGCAAGAGAAGCAAACTATAACTATGTCGAGGCCTGGATTAACAACAACCACGCATCCCATTGATTTGCTTTAGGATGGGCGTGATAAGTAGGCTACTGTGAAACATAGTATCAGGTTATCAATTTACAACAGAAACATGGAACATCTGCACACTATACAACCCCAGAAGAAACCAAGAATTTACCCATGAACTGAAATGTTATCGTTGGGACATCATTAGGATGTCTGAGGTCAGATGGATTGGTTTTGGAGAATTCCTCAAATTATTAGAATTTACCTTGAAAAAAGTCCCCTGGAAAGACATTACCATCATACTAGGAGATTGAAATGCCAAGGATGCATACCCAAACTGGGAAGGTACAGTTGGAAAATTTGGCATTGGGGAGATGAATGACAGAGGTCTCAGATTGCTTGAATTTACTAGAAGTTATCATTTCACCCAGGCCAACACTCTACACCCCTATAATCAGTCTTGAACCATGACCTGGCACTCACCTAATAGGAAGATCCATAACCAGATTGATTTTATTTTGGTTCCACAATGCTATAAATCCAGCATCAACAAGGCAAACACATGGATTATTCCCAGGTGCAGATATCGTCAGCGATCATGACCTTGTGATGACAACATTTAAATTAAAGCTGAAAATTAAGCGCTGTTCAAAAGAATCATGCATCTGCTTCAACATTGAGAAATTAAAAGACCCTGAAGTTACTCAACTGTTCCAGACCAAAGTTGGCAGCAAGTTCACAGCCCTGAACCTAAATAACAGTGATGTAGACACTTTTGCAGATCACATTAAAGAAGTGTTACAACAGCTGAGGAAGTCTTGAGTAAACACAGAAAAAAAATCCAACCGTGGGTCATGAACAAAATCTTGGATTTGTGTGATCAGAGGAGAGAACTGAGAGGAAAGAAGCACTCAAGTGACGAGGTCAATGCCCAATATCAGGAAGTGCATAGTGATGTGAGGATAAAAATGTGAGCAGCTAAAGAGGAGTGGATACAAAATAAGTGTAAAACCATTGAGAAGGATATGCTTACTGGCAATAACAAACTGGCCCACAATACTTTCAAATCCCTCACTAAGACCAGCCAACCAAGAGCAACGGTTGTAGAGGATGAGAATGGTAAATTGCTGATAGACAGTGAAGAGGTTCTCTATAGATGGACACAATACTGTGATGGTTTATACAATTACCAGCTTCATCCAAGATGTCTCCATATTGTAAAGTGACCAGCACTCCACAGAAGATGAGACCAGTCCATCAGTTCTGAAAGAAGTGGTTGAGTTGGCAGTAAAGAGCTTGAAACCTGGAAAGTCACCCAAAGTGGATTATATTCCCTCTAAACTGATAAAATATGGAGGTGAAGAAACCATCAAAGTCATAACAACACTATGTCAAAAGATTTGGGAACGAAAAAAGTGGTCTCACGAATGGATTTAGTCATTGGTAATACACTTGCCAAAGAAAAGCCTCAGGCAGGGTTGAAATTATAAGGCAACAAACCTGATCGGTCATCTTAGTAAAGTCCTGCTCCATATCATTTTGAAGAACTGCTATCAGAGGAACAAGCAGGTTTTAGAAGCAGATAAAGTACAATGGAACACATCTTCAATTGTTGGATCCTCGTAGAAAAACACCTGCAACATCAGAAGGACATGTTCCACAACTTTGTTGATTTCAAGAAAGCATTTGATCGTGTATGGCATGACAGTCTTTGCAAATCCTTAGAGAATTCAATATAGATAAGAGAATTATCCAAGTTATCCAGGCCCTATATAAAGATGCCACCAGCACAGTTCTTCTGGAAAAATAAATAGGCAGATTCTTCTGGATAACTGTCATCGTGTGACAGGAATGCATACTTTCACCCATATTGTTCAACCTATTTTTAGAGAGAATCATGCAAGAAACCTTGAATGACCATGTTCCTTCAATCTCTATTTGTGGCAGACTCATCTATAACTTACATTTTGAGATGACATTGACCTCATAACAGGATAATAACAGTGAGCTCCAGGACTTGACCAACAAACGTTTTGAAAGAGCAGTATTCATATGGAATGGAGGTCAGCTCCAAGAAATCCAAAGTAATGGTGAATAGCACAAACAGTAACAGCTGTGTCAACAATTACCATGAATGGGAAATCACTAGAGGAAATATTTAGGAGCAATCTTGTCTAAAGATGGTACCTGCAACTCGGAAATCTGCACATGGATTGCCACAACCATGGCAGTAATGGCCAAACTGAAAAGAATATGGAGGAGAAAAATCAGCTTTCAAACGACGTACAGCTGTACAAGTCACCGGTAGTCTCCATTCTCCTATATGGATGCGAAATGTGGACACTTCTGGCAGATACAGAGAGAAGGATTCAAACATTTGAGAACAAATGCATGAGAAAACTCCTTGGTATCTTCTATTGGGAACAAAAAACCAATGAGTTTATGCGGAAAAGGTTTGAAAGTTTTGTGGGACACCAGGAACCTCTTCTCACCATTGTCAAACAGAGAAAAATGGCATGGTTTGGATGCATTACAAGGTATGACAGCTTGTGCAAGACCATCATGCAAGGCACTGTTGAAGGTGGAAATAGAAGAGGATGTCAGTGCAAAACCTGGTTGGACAATGTCAAACAATGGACAGGTATGACTATACCAGAACTGCTGATGGCTGCCATTGATAGACCGTTGTGAAAAAGAGTTAGTGTGGCTTCTGCATTCGGATCCACCCTACAATTACAAAAGTCAAGGGGATGATAATTTTTAGTCTTTGTATACACTTTTTTAGCAAATTATAACAAAAGTAACTTATGGCATTAACATGTTGAGAGATTTGTTCTTATACAATCACCATAGTTAAGCAACATTGAGCCTAGTCAATACCTAGGTGGGTGACCACTTGGGGATACCGGATGCTGTAAGCTTGGATACGCAAGTAGTTTAATGGATAACTACTCGGAATTGAAAACTGGAGATCAGAATTCAAATTCTGGTCAGGTTCATTATATTCAATTACACACAAATATTCTTGGGAAAGGTATGAATCCACTTCTTCTCCCCTCATCTATGGGTTAATTAATCAGACTTGTATCTGTAAATTATTATTATCTCCAAAATAAATTCTTATAATCTGGCTTTAAAATAACCTGCAAATAGTTGAGAAGCCATAAAAATCAATCAATATAACAAAAGCAAACTCTTGTCTATATTTAGGGAAATTAAATCCAATTGTAGAAGTCTTTGTTATTTTTCTTTTTCACATTTTAAATATTCTTGCTTTTATGGTGAGGTTTCAGCATAGGAATAATGTTGCATACTCCTTCTCTTCTGGGGAGGAATTGGCCACTGCACGAAATAAGCAAAATGTTGTATAGACCCCTCATTCTGCGGAGGTCTTTTGGTTGACGGTCTTGAGGCGATCATAATA
>OZ038492.1:46471286-46488786 GCA_964036315.1 Acanthosepion esculentum | reverse complement strand
AATTCTTGAGTACAGTATAGAATAACATATTTAGTCATTCTTTTTGCTTCATTTTACATTTTCTTTAAGTTGCTTAAAGCTATTATCACAGTGGAGCTGCTTAAGATAACTTATAAATGGGTTACTTAGAAGGAAATTATATTTCTTTTGAAATTTACATGTAAATTATGAATTGGTAAACTTACTTTTTTTCTACTTCTTCAAATTGAAACAATTTTGAAATGAAAATACAGCTTTATAAACTGATGCCATTGGTGTGAGAATATGCTTAATTCTGGAAGTTAGAAGCAATAAAAAGAATTACATCCAACGTAGATTAAAAATCTAATAATAAGTGTTCGATGAGATTTATGATTCTATGTGTATTTGAGAAAAAGTAGAGGAAAAAATGAATGTATTTAAAAATCAAAGCTCTTAACTTTTACTTTCCATCAGAATTTCATTTTTTTTTTTACTTTTATGCTATTATCATTAAGATTTTAATATATAATTTGCTTTTCTCTGGATGGAAATTGTAACTAGTTACTACTTAAGAAGACAAGCTCTTGTGTCTTAAACAGCTCCCTTTCAGGTATTCCACAATAATTAGAAGGAATTTTTTATCATCAAGTACTGTTAGCCTACCATAAACTAATACAATAGACACATAATTTTTTACATAAAAGAAAGCAAATTAAATCACACTATATTTTATCTTTTGTTGTGGCATTAATGGATTTGTTCTAGAGTAAGTAAGTATATAAAGGGATACTGAATAATCCTGAATCTACAGGAGCCAGGTGACATAGATGAAAGAGCATCAGCTGATTTTACAGAAGCAAAGTATGAGCTGGACCAGCAACAAACTTAAAAAAAATAAACTTGAACTTAGATACAGATTGGTTTGCACACATAAAAAAAATGTCTGTAACTCCTATAAGAAATCACGTTGGTTGCACCTGTTATGGGTAACTAGTGAAAAAAGAAAAACAAAACACTGTGAAAGTGTAAAAATTATTTTTTTTAAAGTAAAAATACCAGCAATACATTTTTATATAGTAAAATTACCAACAATACCTATTTATAGCAAAATAACCAACAATATATTTTATCTGTGGTTGAAGGCATACAATTGTGTTCAAAATATTTAGATTTCAGCATTAAATAACCCATAGAGGTTGATATGCCACTAAACAAAATAAATCAACCGACCAACCAACCTAGGAAAAATTGTTAACATGTCTCAAATCATGCCATTAAAAAATAAATTTAAAAAAATGAGTTTATTATGCAACAAGTCTATCTTATTTTTAAGTTGTTTTAATGTATGTCATCAGTTTATCAATATTGTTTGTAATTGCTACCAAATTACATTAAATTTTGCAAGTCACCAGAAAGGCTGCTCAAAATTAGGAACTGTAAGGGTTCTCAAAATTATTGATTATTTTTTGAAAAATATTTTTATTACTGCCATATTTATAAATAATATGACATTAATATTCACCTATTAAATATTAATAATATAATGTTCAAAAACTATGCTAGGATGAACTTGTAAATTAGTTGGGTTTTTTTATTATCTCTTCTGAAAATTAAGAATAACCAAAAATCAACTTTTAAATCTTTGAGGATCAATTTATTTAAAATAGTTCCAGTATCACTGGTTCTATCAAAACATACAAAACCTGAATATGTTATGATATAAACATTTTTTTATTTATTGTTTACAAACTTTGTAGACCCTAAAAATGATAAAAAATTTTAGCTGCTTTTCTACTTGTATTATCACAATTTCTGTTCTTTAAAAAGCAAAACCAAAAGATACAATGGTCAAGCACAAAGAGTCTACCCCTATGTATTAAATAGAAATATTATATTTATTTTACAGCATCAGATACTTGTCACAAATTATCTCAGATATATAGATATTTATCCATACTCTAAGATATTAGTCAAATATCAAATTTGGAACAAAGCATACATTGAAAAAAGAACTAACAGTCAATGGCTTACATGATTAATGTGTTAATGACAATGTTCCTCCTCCTCCTCCTCCTCCTTGTTAGATTGGATTAAAAATAAAAAGTCATTTTGCCCTGACATTTTTCCTTCAATGAAATGAGGATAGAATTTTATAAAAACAAAAAAGTAATTTTTTTTTCCCAATGTAATTTTAATCTTTCACATGCTACTTTTTTGATGAACACATTTTTTAAACATGAATTTATTTATTTAAATCAGATTGTTAATCAATTTTGTTAGTATGAAAATATCCTCATTAAAATGAGATTATTTCTTCCATTCAAAATCAACAAAATAAAAGTTTAAGAAAATATACAACTGGGATATGAAGAGAGGTCGAAAGAAAGCAAAGAGAGTAAATAATGAAGAAAGATAGAGAGGAATAAAGATTATGACAGATTAACAGATATCTGTAGCTAACTTGATTAGTATAATCCCTACTTTTTATAGATCATTTGATTTGGGGTTTTTTCTGTTATTGTTTTTTAATGACTTCATCTCCTTTATTTTACCCTTTTTGTTTCTGTTTCTTTATCATTTTAATTTCTGTTCATTTATTAATTTCAGTGACTCACTTTGTTGTATGCTTTATGAACTTCCTGATCATTTCATTGTAAATTCATTATACACAGGTAGAAAAATAACATGTTGCAATGACTGCACTTGTAAAGGCAATTTCAAATGCCTTCTGTTTCTATTTGCTTTATTTGAATTTCTAAATAAATTGTCATTTTATAGTTACAAAAACTCATATATTCAAGAAATGGTCTCAAATAATAAGTAAAAAATACCTCAGTGCATTATCTAGATTGTTTCTAAATTTCTGATATTTATTCATAATAAAGTGGTTGGTTCTTTTATGTAATGTTCGATTAAATATTTTAACATTTTTTTATGAGTATTCATTAGAATATAATTTTTTATGAATAAATTTTATTTTCCAAACTGCTATTAATGTTCATGAAATATGTTTAACTCATATTAAAAATTTGAATAAAAATTATGATTACAGTCAAGAGGCAAAAATTTTTTTTAATTATGAAAAATATAAAGTAGACATTTACTTTTGATATAAAATATATTGATTTAATGTATATTTGAAATTTAAATATTGCAATTTAAATCTTTATAGTTTTAAATTTATTTTTTATTAAAAAAATCAATTTTTAAAATTTCCTATGAACATTTAAAATAAAAAAAATACTAAGAGAATCCGTATTTGATGTCTGGATTAAGCAACTATGCGCCATGCTCATTAGGGATTATCATCTCCCAAAATATCAATTATTGTAAGGATCATTTCTATCTTATGTACTTGGTAGGAAAGAATCATTTCAGTCTTACTGCACTGCAAAGAATTTAGTACAAAGTCATATAAATGATATGGAACTTGAGATGGCACAAAACTTTTTTAAGTTTTCCACATTTACTCATGTTTATCTTGTATCCACATGTAAAAAGGAAAAACGTCAGAAAAATGTGATTAAAGAAACTTGTATTAACAAAAATTTATACTTCACAAATATAATTACATTTGCAATTTCCAGACTTGAATAAACAATTTATAGCCTTTGTATAAAGAAAATTTTTCTCTACCAAGAGGAATTTGTAATGAATGCTACCAATATAGCACTAAATACCTAAAACAAATATATATTTTTATTATTATATCATGTAGCAAAGAATTTACAAACATATTTTGAGTAAAGGTGAATAAAGTCTGAATGATTGGCATGTCATTTTCCTTTTATGTACAAAGCTATAAGTTTTCTACAGATGGAAAAGAGTATGATATTAAAAATAAATACATCACTCTTATAAGGCTTAATATCTTTCTCTAAGCAATATCACTCTGACAATCATGGCACTCTACAGCTTCTTCCTTTTTCTTTTAATATCTGTAAACTATACAATGCTATGAATGTTCTTGTAAAAAGGAAGTCCTAAAAAGGTTTAATATACAAAACTTATTAATTTGAAGCAGAATAGATTTTGTAACTGCAATGTATTTGATTTAAAAATTAAATATTTTGCAGCAGTTCACTGGATATTGGTTTGCATTTGATATACCAAAGTTATGAATAAAAGCGATAAACACAATTTCCCAGAAAAAAAAAGCAAAATGCAAGATCTTGAAAATAAAAACTACAAGTGGATTGTGGATGAGAGATAGCAAGGACTATCTGTTTCTACAAATAGGATAATTTTTAAAACGAACATTTATTCCATGGTGAGAATTAAAAATTGACAAAGGAAAAACCCCGCACTGACTTGTGTTCATGAAAGTGAAGAATTTGTGGAGGAAAAAAATAACTGATATAGTGATTAATTCATTGGAGAAATGTGGTATCACTAATACAATGGATAGGACTGGGGGTGGCAATCTATTTGTTCATAATATTGGATCCAATATTGAAATATCTGTTTCCTTCTCATATAATAATAGTGAAAGCAATAAGGATTTTCTAGGTTTTGAACCAAACAGTAAACTTTTAATTTACATGGTATTTACTTTGTTCAATGTTTTCAGCTCTTTTGTTTTTAGAACAATATATATATACTAATTTTCAAAGTATCAAATTGAATTTTTATTCAATAAAAAATACAACAGTAGCTTGTTTTTGTCAAATCTCTTCAAAATGAGGATGCGTCTATATACCAGCACATTTTATATTTGAAAAAATATGGTATCTGTATATGTAATGCAGCAATCAGTTTTTGGTGAACATGGTTCCATTACCTTAAGATTAAGTTTTTCCAGACATATAAATACTAATTCGATAATACATATCTCATATACCATTCCAAAATTACTGAACAGGACATTGTTCATTGTTTATCTCGAGTGCATTTGGTTCTTAAAATAACCACCTGCATGAAATTTCAATATGTTATCCTTTTATGTCATTTCATTGAAATTTGTTGATAAACCAATATGTCTATCTTGAACTTTGGCTGAATTTTGAAAGCACTGATGAAACACTCAGCTTTCAATTAAATACATTGTTTGACTTGTATATAAACCAACAAGATAAATTATTTTTAATAAGCAAATCACATTCATGTCTCATAGATTTTACATAGAACTATAGAATCTATCACTAAAGATGCTAGAAAAATTATTGGTTTCTTTTACCACACCAGAAAGTATATGATTCCTCCTACCATGCTCTACCTTTAAAAAAGTCAGATCAGACCCACTAATAGAGCATTGCTGCCATATCTGGGCTGGAGATGCCTAATCCTCACTTTCCAGCCTTGACAGAATTCAAAATCATCTACATCAGGAGTTTTCAAACTGTGGTCCGTGGACCACAGGGGGTCCGCAAGGACAAGATAGGGGGTCTGTGTACGGCAAAGACTTTTTTATGTGTAACGTGCAACTTATAAGCACTTATAAGTAACTTATAGGCCAATCATGAAATAAATTGATTCAATAAACTATTTCATAGATTTGATATACTAATATAATTTGTATCTTAAATTGATAAAGATAATGGATTCTATTCATGCAGAGAAGGAACCAAAGGATTTGAATTTTGGATCTATTTTGCAATTTCCGGCTTTCTCATTGGCTGTTAGGCGACACGTGTGCAAATCTTCAAACGGGAGACATTTTGCGAGTAGAAGTGCAAGGCTGTTGGATGAGTAAGCAAGTAAGCTCTGAATTTTTTATTAGTATATTGTTTTCATAGCAATTAACAGTAAGCATTCCATGTTGTCTACAGCCACTGAAAGAGTCAATACAGTATTTCGAGTTCTTTTTAGCAATACATGCACAGTCGAAACCAGATAGGCTTTTTTAGTATTGTTACATTTTGAGTTTGTTGTAAACTTCAGGTGTTTTAGAATCAATTTAATTAAGGAGGATATGTGGATGAAGTGTGTGATACCACTATTCTAGGCATGGTCATTTATAAGTATAAGTAAAATCAGCTTTAAAATAATTTGTAAATATAGGGTTGTCAGATATTTTTTTCCAAACATAGCGATATTGCTTATTCATCCTGTATTTATTAAACAAATTCACAAAAGAAAAGCATAAAAGTCATACAAAATAGTCGCCATTTTACCCATGGATAAATTTTCAAAACGGAAACCTCATGATGAAATCAACTCGGAATCCGTTACAGAGACAGAAGAGATTGTTCAGAAAAACAAATTAAGAAAATATGATGTGGAGTATATTCGATCTGGATTCATTGAAAGTGTGTCTAATGCTAACAGACCACAGTGTTTACTTTGTCATAAGCTGTTGTCGAATGAAGCCCTGAAACCAGCTAAATTGCAGCGACATTTAACAACACTACATCCTGAATTTGCCACAAAACCAAAAGATTTCTTTGAAAGAAAAAGGGATGCATATTTAAAGCAGAAAGCAACTTTTACAATGTCAATAACATCAAATCATAAACTATTACGGGCATCTTATTTAGTGGCACTGAGTGTGGCTCGTGCTAACAAGGCCCATAATATTGCTGAAAAACTTGTTTTGCCCTGTGCAATAGACATGTGTGAGGCAGTTTTGGATGAAAAATGTGCTGCAAAATTGAAAGCTGTGCCACTGTCAGATAACACAATTGCGCGAAGAATATGTCAGAAGTGAAAACAGGCTTTTTTGCATCACAACTTGATGAAAGCACAGATATTACCAATGGATCTCAACTTATGGTGTATGTACAATATTTCTAGAAAAGTGAAGGGGTGGGAACAGGATGCCAGCCTCGTAGGACGTTTAAATTCATGAGGCCTAGGAACCAGCGAAAGCAGCTCCTCGGAGCAATTACCGTGAAAGTATTTGTAAAAAAGACAGAGCGAGGCAACGTCGCGTCTGTGAGAGAGCGACTGCAGACGAGATGACAGATCAGGGCCAATTACATTGCATATCCGTCTCTGGATCTTATCAAGAACCCTGACGCAAACAGCAGGGGCTCCAGACCATATATGGCAGCAATACTCCATGCAAGGGCGAATGGTCGATTTAGAGATTTGGAGAATCGATTCCGAGGAGAAAAATTTCCTGGCTCGGCACAGGGAGCCAACCTTCCTTGCGGTGCTTGAAGATTTTCTATTTTGCCATCCTATGCCCACTAGAACAACTGGGGAGGAAGTTTTTAAAGTATTGAACTCTTTTCTTCTTCAATCAGGCTTGTTATGAAGCCAGTGTATTGGCATATGTACAGATGGGGCGGCGTCAATGACTGGTATTCACTCAGGTGTTGTGGGGCATGTTAAGAAAGCAGCACCTAATATCACTGCAACACATTGTATGATTCATCGAGAAGCCCTGGTTGCTAAGAAAATGGATGCTTCTTTGTCTGAAGTCTTGTCATCTTGTATTAAAGTGGTGAATTTCATTAAAACCAGACCACTGTATAGTTGTTTCTTTGCGATACTCTGTGGTGAGATGGGGGCTGAACATTCAAGTCTGTTGTTTCATACAGAGGTAAGATGGCTATCACAAGGTAAAATAATTCAGCGTTTATTTGAACTTAGAGAAGAACTGTCGATGTTTCTGTGTGATTATAATGCTGAACTGGCTTCGATAATGGCCAATAAAATTTGGCTTTGCAAAGTTGCTTATCTGGCAGATATATTCAACAAACTTAATGAACTGAATTTATCTCTACAAGGAAGAAATTCAAATATCTTATTTAGTCATGACAAAATCGAAGCCTTTAAGAAAAAACTGAATATATGGACTGCAAAAGTTAGTAAGAAAACTTTAGATAAGTTCCCTACACTGGATGAATATCTCAGCAACAATGGTTCAGTTAATGTTGATTTGATAATTGTAGATGTTAAACAACATTTAATATCACTTGCTGAACATTTTGACAAATATTTCTCGAAGATGTTCTTGATAATATTGAAAATTTTGACTGGATCAGAAATCTGTTTAATGCTGAAATAGCTAATAGCATGCTCACAGGAAATGAACTGGAAGAACTGGCGGAAATTTCATGCGACAGAACTTTAAAAATCGGTTTTATGCAGCAACAACTTTCAAAATTCTGGCTCACTGTAGCCTCCAAGTATCCATTGTTATCTCAAAAGGCAGTTAAGATTTTGTTACCGTTTGCAACATATTTATACGAAGCAGGATTTTCAGCACTAACCAATCTGAAAAACAAATACAGATCCAGACTTGCTCCAGAAAGTGACTTACATGTGTGTTTATCAGTAATATCACCAAGAATTGATAGTTTGTGCAAAGCCAAGCAAGCACATCCTTCTCACTAAGTGTGAATTAAAAAATCCTGTGTGTGTAATTGACAATAAAACTATTTGTTAAATACTATTAATGTTTTCATTTACATGTAAAATTAATATTTTAATATAACAAAATTTAATTTTGTTACATTTTGCAGCAACATGCAGCATTAATTTATTTGAACACTTATGTCTAAAGTAAGCTCTAAACCAGCTTTTATTGCATTAATGCAAAATTATATGTAATATTCAGCAAATATTTATGTATAAATTTCATAAGCGTTTATAAGGGGATCCCTAAGGTAAAGCCTGAAATATAAAGGGGTCCGCAAGTCAAAAAGTTTGAAAACCCCTGATCTACATGACCTTGTTGAGCAAGACTTTATTTTACAGCCCATTTCCCAGAGATGAAACATTGCAAGCCTATTGCTACTCTATCACTATTTTCATGGCAAATGTTCAGATGAGCAGCATTCACCAGTTTAAACAGAGTTGAATCATCCTTGTTCTCTTTGTGTTCCATTAGTATGAAAGAAGTTCTACTCAGCTTTTTCCCAAGAACTACTACTTTGTGGAATAAACTCCTGAGAGGATGTTCCCTCAATCACTACAATCTTAACCTTTTCAAAATCCTTATAATCTGCTATTATGTTCTCATCTTATCTCCATACAATAGTCTCATTCACAAACCCTCTACTTTGAGTGGCTCCTGGGCCTTGTACTTTGTGAACAGTTTGTAAAAAAAATGTAAACACCACAGAGTCCAATTTTTGATTGATTGATACTGACTAGTGTGTGTTTATGCACTTGACCTCAACATTGACATTTACATCACATTTATAAGCCAAGGATTATGTGTCAGCAAAATAGGTTACAACACAGAAAGCAACATCTCTGGTCTTCTTATAAACTAAACTGCTATCTTTGGAAATCCCAATTGCCTTTTTAATGTTATTTTGAAAAAAAGAGACATACCAGAACTTAGTTGCCAGAATAGTGTGTGTGTGTGTGTGTGTGTGTGTGTGTGTATAGAGAAAAATTTTCAAAGAGAGGACAATTTCTTTATTTTCCGTCATTCCCCAAACATTTTTAACATTTTAAATAAGATAAATAAAAATGATAGATTAATTTCTATAAATACCTTTGTAAATATAGAAATAAAATAAGTAAAACACTTTAAATATAAATAAAACCAAAATGTTTAAAAAAATGTTAATTGCAATCAGTCAGGTTTTCTTTTGTTTCATATTAAAAAATAAATATGAATATATGTAATCATAATTTAAATGAAAAAAAAAATGACAAAATAATATATATTTATTTTGACATGAAAATCCAAGCAAATTTCAACTTGTGAATTATGGGCTAAATGATAAAATTTCCAGGTTTTCCATTTTTCTATATTAGGTATCACCTCCTGAAACTTCATCAAAAACTGAAATGATGACCATGGAAACTATATATATATATATATATATATATATATATATATATATATATATATATATATATATATATATATATATATATATATATATAGTGAATAAAATGTAGCATCAGTTAGAAAAAAATTGATATCCAAATGAATATAAATACCAAAGAAATTGAATAATGAACTGAACATAAAAATATAATTTAAATTTGAAAAACTCATTGTAATTAAACAAAAATTCTCAAATAACAAAATACTGAAAGTTGATTGAAATTTCTTGAACAAGAAAAGTTAAACATTTTGTAAAAAAAATAAAAGTAAATTTACCTCTTTCCTTTTTCATTAGCTTAAAAAATGGGTAAAAAATGTTAAATGAAGCTTTATGCCAAGTTTTGACAAGATAAAAGTAGAATGTTAATTTATTTTAGCTTTATTTTTGCAAATCAATTATTTTTATTGATTACAAACAAGGTTTTGTTTCTTTTTGATTTTTAACTTTGTGCCTGATTTAAAAGTAAACAGAAGATCAGGCCAAGATAAAAAAAACAACAAATAATTGAAGAGAAAGGTGTGTTGAATAAAAGAAAAATGATGTATTAACAACATCCATGCATCACAGATCAATTGTGAATCAAGTAGAAATTTCATAGTAAGCAAGGTTCATCCTCATTGGGGCCAGTAATGTTGCTGTTCATACCCATTGGGTTTAGTCAAGTTGGCACTTTGTTGTACTCTAATGGGTGAACTGGTGAGAAATCATTTCACGAAATCTCAGCACACAGCTTTTTCAAACAAACAGAACTTGTCAAATTTTTTCAGTGCATCTTTGCAATTTAAGAATAGAACAGAAAGTAACTGAAGAAATTCATTATTTATTCTTTTAAGTAAGGAATAATTTGTTTATAAATGTATAATTTTATAGTACAGTATTATTCTTGATTTTCAAGAATTTCACAACAGAAATTATTTAATATGAAAAATATTCCTTGCCTTGTCATTCTTGTCAGATTGATTCTTATATGAAATTTTACAGTTTGCAATATTCTGGAGTGGGGAATGAAAGTAAAGTTATTGGCAGCTAAATACAAGATACAGCAAGGATGTTCCCAACATGATAAAAGTTTCATCATGAAGCTTCTTTATTGTCATTAAATGGTATACAGTTTATCCATTTGGACAGAATCATTAATAGATCTGTGAGTAGTAAGGTAACATCTGGCAATATTTTAAGAAGAATATGGGAATATTAAAAATGTAATGTACATCATAGATACAGTGATAGATACAAAAAATGTATTAACATATAGATTCAGTGGATCAATATTATTCAACTAATTTACTTTTTTTACTGTTCTTTTTTATAAGGTTAATAATGCTTACAAAGATTTGCTTTCACTTGTTTCCTAATTTTTCAAAAAGTCTAAAATGTTATTGTCTTATGAGACCTCAATTTACAAATATTGAAGAAATTTAACTGTCTATTGACTTTATGAAAAAACACAATCAAGTGATGCTTTTTACTCTTAATTATTTGTATGACGTTCTTTCCATTATGAGTATCACTGCTTATACATTTATCTATATTATAATTAATTCTGTAGTTATCCCTAACTGCCATCATTTATTCATTAGATAACATACATTATTAATATAGAAAGCACACTCTCAGAATGGATTGAATCTAATGATACATCACTAAATAGCAGTATCAGCAATAACAAATTGAGGAATATCTTTCAGTTTTAAATCAGCCTGAAGTGGAATCATTGCTTAAAATACTCAAAGACAAGCAAGCAGAAAATCACCATTCAACAAACACCTTTTGAAGACATTAGGGAAGGGCATGAAATGAGATTAACAATGCTGCTGGCATATTAGGAAGCTATAAACATTTTAAGATTAACAGCTTTTTTCCCTTCCTCATTTTATTTTTCTGACAACACAAAACACCAACTTTTTTATATACTGATCATTTTTATTTTCCTTTTTTATCAGATAAAAAATAGTGGCTCATATTTTCTACAAGAATTCCATCCTTTTTTGCCCAAAACATTTTTCTACAGGTAAATATATTGTATGTATTATTTTAAATGTTATCATTGCCTAATATATAGATATTATTAAATGGTATAATTCAATTTTAACAATGTCATGTTTTCTTCTAAGATTTTAAAAACATGTCCTAATTTTTAGAGATACTTTTTAAAAATGTCATTAAATCAATAAATCTTGAAATTTATTTCAAAGTCATTCTCATCAAGACCTATCATCCACTTCTATAATTCACTGTCAGAAAATTACAACAGGTTTGTTCCAAAAACTATATTAAATATATCAATTTGATCTGAACTTTGAATAAAAATTCAATAAAACTAAGAATTACTACATGATTAACATTTCTTTGAATTATTTTAAGCTGTAGACCAAGAGATGATCATTCCTGGTTGGGACACCTGGGAGAGGGAGGGGGCTGATGTCTTCTTTTTAGAGGCCTAAAACTCCCAATGACACTAGGAATAAACATCAAACATCTTCCTTTTTCTGACTAGCCAGTTCTGGATACTTTTCATCAATTGCTGCTTTTAATTAGGCCAAATGAGACTGGTACTTGTCTGAGTTCAATGTCTGATTTTGAAGCTTGACCTTCCAATGCCACCAGATACACAGCAGTATCACCTTCTTCAGTATAGTGGCTAATGGGGGTTCATTTCATTTTCCACAGGACCTTTTACACCCCATTGTTGTAAACAATCCATTTTTAATTTCTTATAATCATTCTTTTCAAATGTAAATTGTTTTTATTATGCTTGAGCAAAGAATCCTGTGTAGGAATTATTTTTTTTTCCATTAAATCATGTGGCACCCAAGTATCATAGCAATTCACCTATTTTCAAATTCCTTCCAATATATATGGAGTATCTCTGCAATGTCCAGTATTGTCACATGGATTATTTTTAATCAACATTTCAATTAGGTCATCATCAACAACTGCAGGCCTGCCAGAACATTCTACGTCTTCCAAATAAATTTTCACTTCTGAATTTAACAAACTACTTACAAACAGTATTTTCAGCTATGGAACAATCTCCATAAATGACATATCTTTTTTGCTGTTTTTTCAGCAATTTTTTGTGCGCTGTTTTCTTTCCTGGAAATAAAAGAGCATGAAATGACAAAAACAGACCTCATTTTCCTCCATTTTCACTTTTAACATAAAAACATTTAAAATTCACAATCCACAAACAAATCATGTAGAAAGACATACTGAAATATCACCTCTCAGAATATGTATATCATAAATTTCAGTCACATGTAAAAAAACAAATTATGTATTATTATAGCCCTATTGAAAAATGCTACAAACTTTTGGCCAAACCAAATATATGACAACATATTTATCAACAAAACTTGTCTGAAGAAGTTCCTTTTTCAAATGAAACATATCACTAATAAGATTTTTCCATCTTGTCATTCACTTAGAATAAAATTGACAAATGTAAACAACCGTAAAAAATGTTTGCAAAAAAACAGGTATAATGAAATGGGAATGAGAGGATATTGTTTCATGTTATTGATTAATTTCATCATTGGAATTATAATATCACAGAGTATTCAATATTTTGTGTCAAGAAAATAAATAAACAATGACCTCCCAACCTCAATTCTTTACTTGTGATAACTGTGATACCCATAAGTGAATTTGATTTAGTGACTTTTATAATCTTTGTCTAATTTTCACTGATCAAAGCAGCTAAATAAATAATGAAAAGCAGTTCTACATATAAATCTAGTGGCTAAAAGGTTTCAATTTTCTCTCAGTTAACCCGTATATAGCAATTCACAATTAATGCTATCAAAGTAGGACCTAATATGACTGGTAAATAATTATCTAGAAGTAGTTTAGACTTTATTCTTTCATTAAAATTAAATCTCTGTTCATTGTTCATTTCTCTCAAGGTAAAAAGATGAAATCATAACAATACAAAAACTGCTACCATAAGACACCATTTCTCAAGAAAGTGAGTTCCTTCAATAATTTCATAATGACCATCCATTCCCCAATTATATACTTTGGCATGTGAATAACTAATGAAGAGATTAGCAAAAGTCAACAATGAATAAATTAAAAACATTCTATCATCAGAGACAAAAAAAACTATGGTAAGAATATAACTGACAATAAAGAATTTCAGCTGTGCTGAGCACCCTTAGAACATGAATGGAAAACTATAAGAAATTAACAAGTGCTGAGAAAAAAATATTGTTGGATCTTTGAGGAAAATCAAGAAGAAATAAAATGGATTAAAAGCAGATCATTTTTTTTAATATTTTCTAATATAAAACAATCAAGATTATTTAAGTAGTCAAGATTTTACAAGTTTAGCTGCTTGGAGTTTTAATCAGGTTTATAGTAAGAGATCTGTTTTGCAATATGAGTTATACATAATGATTCCATCCTACCAGATACATAAGACTGAAATGATCCTTTCCTACCAAATATTTTGAAATTTGGATTTTCTAATATCTACATTATAAGATGTGCCAATGTAATAAATCTTATTTAAATATATTAATGTGAAGGTGTCTATCTTCAAATTTGGTAACCTTGGAATTTCAAACTGAACCCTTTATTCAATCCACAGGGTTAGATTGTTCCCATCTTGCTTTCTATACTTTGAGAATATTTCAATTCAGTTCATACATCTCAATCATATTTACCTTTGTATTGCTTGTCTATTTCTTCCATTTAACCAGTGTATATGACTTTTTCAGTACTACCAGGCCCAGAAATTGAACTCACAACTTGAAAAGAACTATATATGTTTTAACCAATGCTTTAATCCAATAGACCATTAAAGACTAAATTTTGTGAAGTTTACTGAGTACAAAGACAATGAAGATAGCTGGAGAGTACAATGACTGAAACATTGTTAGTATAACAATCTTCCTCATCATAAAAATTCCAACATAATTTACTTGGACTAAATACCTGATTTTAATTGCTATCATCACATTTCAGTCAATGTACTTTCTTGCCTATTTTAGATGTCTGCTATAGTTGATAACTTTCTAGGAATTTCAAACAAACAACTTATTTGATTCATGCTCTTATTCTGTTGTCCATGTTTGAGGATATCTCATATCAGTTTATTCTTTCTAGTTTCCAATTGGGTTCTGACATGTTAGCAAGAATATGCTTTGGTTATGGATTCATCATTATCACCAGTGATTGCAAACATACTTAGCATACTTTGAGGACCTAACGTCAACCATGTAGAAGAGATATGTAGGCAAAAATTTCATACTCTGGCCTCAACAGAAAGATGTACAAGTACTGCTGGACAATATGAACTCAATAAGAGCTCCAGTACAGTTGACAATGGAAAAGGAGGAAGGAAAACTAGTATTTTTGGGATATGCTAATATCTTGCACATATTATGGGTTCAAGAAATTTGTATATTGTAAGCCAACATTTACCAGACAGTACCTGAACTTACGTCTCCTACCATCCATACTCACTACCTGTGCTCACATCCACTGTTTGGTCTCTATAATCTTTCAGCAAATATCAATAAATGTAAATAGGTGCAATTTTTTCTGTATGAAGGATTTCAGTGAAACACCTCTGCTTTTTATGCACGTTCATGTCAAATGACATTTTGCCAGACTACTGCTCAACTGCTATCTATAACAATGCAAAAATTATGGTTCAACCTCTATTTCTATATTACATATATAATAAAATACAAAGCATTGCTTTCAAAATGATCTTTCTCTCTATCTAAGGCTTACAAAATTTGTAAAAAAAAAAAATGAATACTTTTTTTTGCTATGGTTGTAAATTACGACTGTCAGGTAATAATTTATAATCATAGCAGAAAGCAAAAATAAAAAATATTATTAAATTTTTTTTTTTTTTTTTTTCAAATTTTGTAAAGATCATTTATAGCATCTTCCATTGCACCAAAGGAGAAAAATATTTCCAAATGCACGTTTTTCTAGTTAAATAGCAATAAAAACATAACTTCACTAGAAACTTTATTGAAATATTTACATTACCACTTTTTAAAGTAAACAGTCTTTTGGAAATAATATAGTTGATACATATTTCTAATTATATGATAAAAAAAATGAAATTTTCATTATAATTGCTATATTGTCTTAAAAGAAACAGAATTTTGCAGACAAAAATAGAAAAAAAAAACAAGTGTAAATCAGATTGTTTTATTCTTAAAATGCAGTTAATAAATCTTAAACAATAGTTTGGATTTCCCAGCTTTCCCATTTCGTAAAGTCTATTGTTATCTTGAAAAATAAGTGAAAGGGAATATGGTTAGCAGCTGGTAAGTTGTGTGGGCTGAATAGTGAAAGCTGGTCATTTAAGCTAAATCACCACTTTATTCTAATTTCCATTATTGTAAGTAATCCTTACCAAACACAGCAACCAGGAATAAAGACATCAGCACATATTAAACGCTGAATCATACCAACATCTGATAAAAATGTCAACTTGAAGCTTTCATTTTTAAACATAGTTATAATCATTAGACATTTAAACCAGTGTTTATACTAAAAAACACTGCAGATTTTAAAAGTATACAAATGTAATGCCTAATGGAATATGAAGCTTGTATTGGTCTTCTCAGTGTGCAAAGACTAGTTACTTTGAAAATGTGTATTTCAAATTCAAGCTTTCATATGGTTCAGATACTAAACATTAAGCACTAGAGATAAATTTGAAACTGTTTCTGGCACCCAGCAAAAAAGAAAATATTTATTTTAGATTTCAACTAATATATACAATGGACATAAAATTTTCAAGAATTTTAAACAAATAAAAATTTTTACTATTGCTAAAATTATTGAATATATATATATATATATATATATATATATATATATATATATATATATATATATAGCATGGACACAGGAATCAACACTGCATGGTAACTGTTATTTAACATTTCATTGTTATCTTTAATATAAATTGAAATGTGAAACTGACAGTCACAATTTTTTGTATGATAAACAAATTTAATGGTTACACATGTAGATATGTTTTTTCTTAATGAAATTAATATCTAAAACAAAAAACAGATTTCTACTCAAACACATGTATGAAATATAACATTCATAGTAATAAAAATAATCAGATTAAAAAGTTCATTAACTGCTTATATATATATATATATATATATATATATATATATATATATATATATATATATACACACACATACATACACATGTACTGAGATAGCTTATATTTATATACATGTTTGGAGAAGGAATCATTTTCTTTTGACACTTGTGCTATACATGCTGAGAGAAATGAATTTAATTGTGCATAGACAAGTGATACAAGGCCACAAGGTTTGAATGAAGCAGAATCAAATGCAGTTGAAATGGTTCTAATGGCCAAGATAAGGACTCTTTTCAAATCCTTTCACCTCTTATGACTTCGTCTCATGGAACACAAGTCATCACAAGTTAAATCACATAATTTTTTTTATTGTTTATTGATGCTTAACACATCATTTGCAAGTCAAAATATAATTGCTAAATTAGAAACTTCCTAATACAAAGAGAACATATACTCAAATTCCAATAAAATGTTTTATCTTTAAAAGCAAAAGTCTTCTAAATTATAATCAAAGAATATCAAAAGTTCTTTGTTAGTTAAGAGTTGCATAAGGGAGGGGCTATGGGAAAAATGTTTGATATTTGGTCAGAACATTTTAGCACCCTCTCTTGTGTGTGCACAAATTATATATATATATATATATATATATATATATATATATATATATATATATATATCAGAATCAAATTTTCACCTTCCCATCTCA
>OZ038492.1:46406286-46461286 GCA_964036315.1 Acanthosepion esculentum | reverse complement strand
TGTTGTATGAGATATATATATATAGATATATTAGTTATGTGTGTGTGTTTGTTTCTTACATAAATATATATTTGAAAAATTCAGAACATGAAGTCTTACAGATCTTCTGAAACTTGAAGAGAAAAGTATATTAATTTTTCTTTCTTTTTAAAAAGGAAAAAAATGCAACTCTCTTTGGAATTTTTTTTTTTTGGTAAATCAACAATAAATGAAAATACAATGAATTCATTCTACCCTTATTCCCCACACTCTTCAAAAAAAAAAAAAGTTGACATCAGATTTATCCAAGTTTCGTGAAGTTTAAAACAAAACAAAAAAAAAGTCACTCATCTCTTTACAACATGACTCATAAATTGCCATTCTATCTTGCAGATGCCACACCTTCTTAGATATCACATTTAATATATAATGTAGTAAAGCATGACACATATATATATATATATATATATATATATATAACTATTAATCTAATGACAGATGACAAATCACAAAAAAATGATTAATTCCATTGTTCACACAGCTAAGCTCAACATATCAGTTTAAATTCTAAGTCATTATTTGTATGAGGGAGGGGGTGCTGAAAGTTTCTCAACCCAAGAATCCATTCCAAAAGAAATTCTGATGTTTTAGTCATTTGATCAGATTTTGGGAAGTGGACTGAACTATAACACCCCTCACTCGCATATGACTTACGTTTTCATGCAGAAGTGTATGAAACACTCATAAATAGCCTCACACACACACATACAAAACAAAACGAACATAAAATTATTACATAGTTATTTTTTAAAACATTTACTTACAATAAGGGAAGGTAGTTTAGGTCAATTGACCTTTCATCAATATGGACTTAATCTGACCAAGTCCAAAATTGTTTTCTTCACCTTAAGTTATTCTACAACCCCCAAAAGATTGTTAATTCTTTTGTCATGATTTCAAATATTATCCATAAATAAATTCTTTTTTTCTTTTTTCTTTAAAAAAATTCAACATTATAAAAAATTATTTATTTAATTTAGGATGCATCAATACACAAAACATGAGTTAAATATTTATTTTAATATAATTTTTTATTTTAATATTTAATATTTATTTTAATATAATTTTAGAGAGAAAAAAATTGAATAAAAAATATTACAATTTTTTTGTTTCAAATATTATTATTAATAGTGGTGTTATTCTGAAAGGATTTAAGAAATATTAAAATTTGTATTTCATTTAGTTATTTTATAAGAAAAGATAATAAATGCTTATATAGCAATACACATTTGTAAATTATTCAGCTGTATGTTTAATGAATGCAATCTTAATGTGTGTACATACCAATAGAATGACAGAAAGAAAATGTATGTGCATATAAAACAGAAATATTTGAATATATAAATTCCTCTTTTGTCTGTTGTATATCTTAGTTTTTACAAACATACATAAGCAAATATTTGTATCTTACTTAATTTTCAGTGATTTCTGCATATTTATTTTAGCATTAACATAAACACTGACCTAATCACACAATACATACCAAATCATGCCGATTACTAAATACAATAGGAAGCATTGCTTTTGGTAAAAAAAAAAAAATGGGGATTTAAAATACTTCTGTTTATTTAACTTTCAACGATATTCTTCACTGTTAAGACGACCATATGCGGCCCCCATGATTTACTTGTTGAGTTTGCAGATCAGGCTTCATAGGATCAGGGGTGGGAAGGTGGAAAGTTCAACACTATTGAATAAAAAGTCAAATGCGATATTCGCTGAAACTTCAAACGGAACACTCGAGAGAGAGAAAAATATAAAGTAACATAACACAAGAGCTAAGTTTAGAAATCAGTTATTTTTGTTATATCTGGACTTTTAGCAAGACCTGATAGAGAAGTTCAAGTTTCTTTACATGAAAAAAAAAATCAAATAAAAGTCAGTCATGTGCTATTGACAACATTTTAAATATTTGGTTCTACACGCAAAGCAATGTAAATAAATATATATGCAATGCTTTTAAATTAAAAGAAAAATTCATAAGAAAAATATTCATTCTTTCGCTTTCACTTTCAAAATAGCAGAACACGTATAAATAAAACTGAAATGTGTGTGTGTGTGTGTGTGTGTGTGTGTGTGTGTGTGTATATATATAAAACCTTTTTCTTTATAATAAAATCTATTTATAAGTTACGTACCTCATTTCGGTGTCCTCTAAGGTTGAAGTTAGAACGTGCAGGAGCTTCGTACTTCCTACAATGACTGGTCGTGAAGGTAACTCCGACCACAGCGCTTGCGTTCCCCGAGGCTAACCAACCTTCCATGTAATATTCGGCCCGGTTCAATTTCCAACAATCCGAGTCCGGGATCCCATCTGGGACCTTGCCCATCCACGACAAACATTGTACGGTACAATCACACCGCGTTGAATTGTTCTGTTCAAAGTGGACGTGCATTTTCGGCTCGGACGTGGAGGCCGACGATGTTTTAGCCAATTTGTTGCCGTGTTTCGCCCGACGGCGAAACGAAAAAATCCTTTCCGTTCTTATCCTTACGGTTTAAGAGAAACAATTCCTAAATGCGTGTTCCTTCCTGTTCGTTGTTGACCTGATCCTTTTGGGGATGTTGTTAGTGAAAAAAAATATCCCAAAAATCAATTCCTAGGTTTAAGTTCAAAAAGACTTTTTTCCTCCAATTTGGTGCTATTTTAAAATGCCCACATTCAGCTGTTGCTTTATATAGATTTGTTGATATTGTTATTTTTCATTTATAAAAATCATGTCTTGATAAGTAATCAGCTTCCTTCTGTGTTTAACTTATTTCGGGCAATTTCACCATCAATGTAAGGAGGTAGATACTGACAATTAAAAATGATGGACTGATTATCAATTTCATATTTGTTATGTAGAATTTCATTTCTTTGTTTTTTTAATTAATTTATTTTATATTTTTATCCGGTTTTCCAGGTAGGTAGAATTTTCCTTTTTTAGAAAACACCTAACTTGGAAAGCGGAAGCTGAAGCACATTGGCCGTGTGGCAGTGAAGTAGAAGAGTTCAATTTGGGCAGCGAACGTTTTGTAAAATCCTCACAAAACGTCCCGTGCCACAATTATAGTCATCTCTGGAGTTTTTTCGTTATCATCATCATAGTTGTCACAGTACAATAATAATAACAATAATAATAATAATAAACAGTCATCTCTTTTTTCTTCGGCCAGGAGTAATTCTCATCTCTTCATAATAAATCACCATACCTACCTAACTTTCTCTATCTCTCTCTCTCTCTCTCCCATGCACTCACACTCACACTCACGCAGCCTTTCCTTCTCTCTTTCTCTCTCCCACCACTTCTTTCTTCTTTCTTTCACTCGTCCAAATACATATCATCTATATGCAAATAGTTAGCCTGAGAGACAGGCATTTTCTATCTATTGTCCAGAGCTCCAAACCAGAGCCCTACCGTCACGTCATCTATCCCGACTCTGATCTGACAACAGTGATCATAAAACAAGGACAGCATTTGGTTGGATTTTAAAATGGTTAGAAAACGAGCCAGTAATAGTAATTATTATTAATTAATATTGCTCGTATTTTATTGATATTAAAAATTCAATTACGCTAAATTAACATTTAAAATCATAAAATACACCCATATGAAGAGTTAATTTTTTTACTTATCGAAAGGCGCTTAGGAAACAAAAAGTCAATTTGTTGATTAAAAAAGGATTTATAACGATTTAATTGTTGAAATTTCATTTCTAAAGCCTTTTTTTTTATTTTGTGATTTGTGCATTCATAGTTTTTGAAACTCGGATAAACGGTAGTAAATAAAATACAAAATAACTGATTTAAGAAGGTAATTTAAAAAATTGTAACTCGTCCTAGACTAAAAAAGTTAACCCTTCATTTAAAAACAGAAACAAAACAAGATCAAAAAAGGTAGAGTCCAATGGATTTCTTTTTTAATGTATCACCTGCTTGATGAAAAGATTAATAAATTTTTAAACAGTGGTGTTCTTTCTGCAGAGAATCATAAACAATGACGAACGATGAGTTTAACTTTAAAAAGCACGACAGACCAAAAATCGCGCCAGAATGAATGAGTGAATCAAGCGATTCTTTCTTGTGTGTCAGTCTGTCTTTCTCTATAACAGAACGCCTTTGAATGAAACACGTGGTCTCTTGCCGTGCCTTCCTCCTCAATTTACCTTGATTTTTCTTTCTCTCTATATTTTTATTTCTGATTCTTCAAATATTCTTTCTCTCCATTTTTAATTACTTTCCCTCATTCTTTTTATCCGTCTTATTTTTTTTCTTTATTAAATCCTTGTTTATTTGCTTTCTTCACTTATTGTTTTTCTTTTACTTTCAGTTTCGTAACTTTTACCCTCACACAAAAATGCACACTCACAGTAGCACCACACAAAACGATATTATGTTCTGATTAAATACTCGGTTGAGTACGAATTTAATGACTACAACTGATAGATTTTAACAACACCACATATTGCAAAGACACTAATTAATTTAAAATGAAATAAAAAAACATTAATAATTAATCAAAATACATTTTTTTGTTCACTTTGTAGAAAATAATTTTCTTTGTTTTGTTTTTTTTACGTGTGATTTTTATGTGTGTGTTTGATGACTCCTATCAAAATAAGTTTCTGTTTCAATTAAATAATAAAAATGATCTTCACTGTTAATAAAGAGAAATATCATTTATACATACAATGGTGATCGTTTTTAACCAGTCGATTTTTGACACATTCTCTGATATGTAAACTCCACAGTTCATGTGAAATGTCTAAAATGAAGACAAGTGAATGAAACAAGTAAATAATGTCATTTTTCCTTTTCTCTCTTGTTAGACGATTATCGCATACTTCCTGGCGTGTTTAGAGGTCACCAAGTCAGAATTTGATCCATTTTTGTCGCCTTGAAGGTCGCTTTATCGGTCAGAAATGCAGCATTTAAGTTAACTAAATTCACTAGACACTACTACTAGACACTGGAGAGTGGCAGGCCGAGTTTTATAAATGTGGTTTTTCTCTGAACGAAGCACAAGAACAGCTGCAAGATACGCGTGTTTAAGCAGTGAGTGCAGTAAAACCTCCACCCCCTCTTCTTGGCTTGAAATAACCAATGCGGCACTACAAATAATAATAATGATAAATAAATAATATTATTGATAGTATTTACTAAAAAGGTGCAAAAATAATTCAAAGTTAATTAGAATTACCAATAGAGAAGAAAATAAGAAATATGACTGATAAATGTCGGAAAATGTTGATGATTTTGCTATTTGTAGGCTTTCTATGTTTCATGTACCTAGCCATGCACATGCAGTCTCCTCTAGCTCCGTAACAATCACACTTGGCTATTCATAAAATTATAATGATGAAATCTGTAACCTGACCCACGGATCAGAAATTATTTTATAATGCTAAAATCGTATGATTTTCTACTCGTTTTTGTTTTTGTTTTTATTATTCATCAGTCTTTTTTTATTATTTTGTACGAATAAAAATATTAGTTTTTATTTTAAACCAAATAATGATTTCTTTTTTAACAACCTCTGTATAATTAATGTTTTTGAATATTTATTTGCATATTTTATCTTTTTTGTTTAGAATTTCAACAGATTTTTTTTAATCACCAAAGAAAGAAAAATATAAATTTGTAGAGCAGAAACATTCTTTCAGTCAGATTCAACTGGTTGCTGTTGTGTTTTTGTTTGTAAAACTAAAAGTCAAAAAGAAAAGATGAGTAGAATGGATGAATTCTTCAGGGCCCGATAGAAAAAAACAAGGAAACGAAAAAAAAAAAAAGGGTGAGAAAAATAAGCAGGTAAAAAAAATAATAAAGATAAACAAGAGAAATGAATCGGCAAGATATAGAATTTTTTTTTTTTTTTTGCCGTTTGCGCTTTTTTTATATGGAAAATTAAAGTACTTTCTGTTCTAAAACTTAATCCTTAGGAGATTTAAATAAACTCGATGAAATGGACATTTTGCACAAAAAGAGGATTAAAAAAAAGACAGTTTTGTTTTGTTTGATCATCATAAAGACGACGCCGACAATCAAGGTTGAGATGCTCGTTTTTCATGGGTGATGCGAATAATTAATAATAAAATACCTGAGATCAAAATGATTCTTGTTTGGTGCTTCAAAACACCAATTATTGGCTTAGTTGAGATAAAAAAATTTTTTAAAAAATAACCCAGGTCGATTGATCTTATTTCGGCGTGGGTTGGTTTGACTATCTTGGCTTTTTTTATAGTTACAATTATTTTGTGAAAGCTCAAGATTACAAAAAATATGAATGAATCATACTTTTTCTTTTTCTCAACAATTTTTGAGACTTTTAAATAAAAAGGTAACAGTTTTTTTGTTTGTTTTTGCTTTTCTTTCACTTTATCTCGCTCTAATCGATCTATTTCTATCGCTCTCCCTCTCTCTCGTGTTCTTACTGATTTTATTACTATTTAACACAACGGGTTGTATTGCCTGTAGTGTACCTATTACAATAGCTTGTTGTTCATCATCATGACTCACAATAATAATAATATCAACTGGAATAGTAGTTCTATTTTACACTCACTATCTGTACAGAAAGCGGCTGGATGGCTGCTGTTGTGACATAATTCAGGATAATTTTTAAAAGACTGAAGTAAATAAAAACATTTCATAACAAAAGACTTTTAGATATGTTGGATGTTTGAATATTATATTATGAATGTATTGTAAAGACACTGACTATAAAGGCAGAGGATGATGGGCCATTATTCTCTGTAAAGACGGTAAACATCCTTTCTCAGCCTCATGCGTTCTTGGTTTTCTTTTAAATATTTATTGTGTAGTTTCTTCACCAAGAATTTTTTTTAACTGGTTTGTTGGTTATTCAGAAGAACATTCAGTTTGATAAAGTTCATCACAGTGAAATTAAAAAGGAAGGCTATTTTTCATTTTTTTTTTTTTTAGGATTTTATAAATAAATAAATAAAAACTTTTAGTTAATGAAAAAGAGTTAAGAGTCGGGTTTAAAATAATAAATTAATAAATAATAATCGTGATTATTACAAGCAACACTATTCCCTTCAGCTTAATTCATTTTTAAACTAACAGCGATTTGAAAGTGCATAAATCCCCTCGTACTGATTTTTAACTTAAAAAAAAAACTAAGTATGGGACACTCGGTGAGGATCGCACTAATTTAACTACGACACGTGATTTGCAACTATATAGCTACACATTTGTTAAAATCATTTTTTTTAAATAATTGCACGGTTTGTACCGTAAAAATTTAAAAAAAAACTGTGAATGTAAAAAACTGTGGCTTCAATAGTTACGTTTTAAACACCAGTATTTTATAAAAATACATGTTTTTTACGGATTTTCTCTGGTGTCATTCATTGTATCGTAGCCAAAACAGGACAAATTTAAAATAAAATATCAGTTAAAGTTTTCATTAAATAAAAAATTTTAAAATCTATATTTTTTTCCCGTTTTTAAACCGGACATTTCTCTTCCTTCACTCTTCTTCTGTCAACGTGATTTGTCAGCTATATACACTAGTCTTCCCACATCATAAATTAAATCCAAATATAACAAACAAAGTCTGTACCTGTGAATACCATCAAAGAAAATCTAATCAATTCTATTCCTTCTTTACACTTCTTATTGAATTGCATATTGCACAGATTTCCTCCGTCTTTGAACCAATATTTTTTAAACACTAATAAAGCAAAGCCTAATGAAATTAAAAAATAAAATGATAGTCGCGTACAAAAATATACAAAAGAAAAGTAAAACAAAAAGTAAGTACTGTAAACAGCGGCTGTACAAACTGTCGTAGAATTTTCTTCTTTTCCCTGGTTTATTTCATCAGGTGTTATACTTTCGTTTAGAATGTCAAGTAAATAAATAGAATCTTTGGGATTTAGGGGTAGAGGGTGTTTCTGTTTAGTTTACTGTTTGTTTAATTTTTTTTTAATGTACTCACACACACATGCACCTTGTTCTTTGTTGAAAATACATTTGTTTTTAGTTTTTATATTCCTTTTGTATTATACAAATACATTTTGTTAACATTCTGCCAAACTTTAACGGACGGATAAATTAATGATTACCGCACACGCTACGCGTGCATTTTGACAAAAATGACTACGAACAAACAGCGCGTGCGCAAAAAGGCGGAGGAGGAGGAGGAAGAAGAAAAAAGAGAATCGAGAATCACGACGAAGGAGGAGGAGGAGGACGACGACAAGTAGTTTCAATTTCGATTTGGGTGCGGAACTAAACTATTATAACAACGGCAGATGCACCAGTCGGGATTGTTGTCGTCAGCGCTCCTGTGATAGGTAAACTAAAGGCAACAAATGAACGTGTGGCGTCGGAGATGATGATTACTGTGGAATATAACATTACTGTGTTGTGGTGTATTTTTTATTATTATTAATCAGTAAGAGATGTATTTTTGTGAATTATATCCAGTGTTGTACACTACACATGAAGCAGAAGCTGATCACATTATTATCGAAAGAAAAAAAAATACCCTTGTCAACATTCCAAAAATGGTTGCCCCCTTATTACCAAAAAACAAGCAACCCTATTCGTAAGTTTTAATTGTAATTGGGAATAGTAAAAATAAAAATAAGGATTTTATTTTATTATATTCATGCTTCTACAAAAAAAATCAGTCAATTCTATTCGTCTTCGTTTTCTTTTACATTTAAAAAAAATTGATCAAACAGACTGGCAATTATTATTGGAAGCAAGCAAGTCTTGCCCGAAATAATTGATTTCTTGGAAGAATCGATCATTTATTTCCCTCCTTTCTTTGGTTCGTTCAAGATCGAACATTATTTTAGGAAATAAATTAAAACCGTTAAGTTAGCTTCATAATCACAAGAAACGTTGCCCAATTTGTTTACTCCACTATGACTTGCACTCATTAAAAAAGTACAAACAAAATAATGATTAACAACCGTTGACTGTGTACAATAGTCGTTATCGAACAAACAAAAATAATGTATCTGGTTTTAGTAGTTATATCTGAAACTTAAAAACAACATTTCCCTAACTAACACTAAAACAGTAACACTGATGTCTAGTTAATTATTTAGTTAAGTTTTCAAAGAGAGAGAACAGGTGAGGCTTTTTGTAATTTGTTATTTTTATTTTTTACAATTACAGCTATTCTGAAAACAAAAATATTCATGGCATTTTTTCTTTGAACAATTCAGTGATGAATGCTAAATGACTCGTTTTTCGAAAATGAATCTACTTTTCTTTTAGATTGCCTTAGTTTTGGACTGGAGGGTGCCCGCTATCTGAATGTGTGTAAAAAAAAATGTATAGAGCGGAGAGTGAAAGAAAAATAGATCGGAACAAAATAGTAAATCAAATTTTAAGCTAATTGTTATCCCAAATCAGTATATTTACTCGATGAACTTATTTTTCCGAAGTTGTGAGTAAGTATTTTTGAATGATTTCAAAATTCAAACTGAACGAACTGTACAAAGAGAATTATTCAGTAACTTCTTTTTAATCTTTCTTTATTTTTGTTTGCTTGTTTTGGAAACTGTTTTTTGTTTCACAGTGAACAGAAAAAAATGTCATTATTTTAGAAACTTAAAATAAAAATTATAAGTAATGGAGTGTGAGGAGAAGGAGAAATTTATTTCAGACTCCTTTTCTATTCCAACCACCAAGTCATTTTAATGGTTTATTTTAGTTCGGTCTTCCGGACCACTGAAAGCAAAGCTACGAATATTGATACCCCACCACACACAAACACAAAAAAGATTTTGGTGGGTCGTATAGTGTTTCAGTTTCTTCATAAAGGAAGAGATAAATAAAAATACGAAATATTTTTGAAGTATAGATAATTTAAAATGGTATTTGCAGGCACCCATCACAACCAACTTCATAAAAAAAAAAATTAAATAACCCGAATTATTAATTCGTGTTATTTTTCTAAATGTTGTTAATTAATATTTTTTTTTTTAAAACTGAGTGTGAGTGTATAACAATTAAAAAGTAAACAAGTTCAACGAATAATTGACGTTAAAAAATATTTTTATTAACAGAAAAAGAAAAATTTTTTTATTTTTTATTCTATTTCATTTTTTTTTTTTTAAAGAAAAGGTATTGCTTGAGGAAAGTTATTCTTAATCTTCATTTATTTTTCATTTTCCATGTTGTCAGTGTCGCATAAGCTAAAAAAGTAAAAGTAAGTCACTTACACATTCATTACACTTAATTTTTACAGCTTTTTTTTTTTTAAATAAGAAATCATTTATTGAACAAAGTAACTAATAATAACAAAACAAAAGTAATTGAAACAAAGCAAGTTCAGTCGACCATTGATGACAATTCCAGAACAACGTAACTTTACTATACAGTGTAACCCGGATATAAGAGAGTTGTCGGGACCGGAGAAGAAGTATCTTATATCCGGGTTTCTCTTATATCCGGGTTTGGTATATTTTATATACAAGTACATTAACACAGGCTCTAATTTGGGACCAGAGAAAATCTCTCTTATATCCGGGTTTCTCTTATATCCGGGTTACACTGTATAAACAATTTTTTCTATCCTCTGCCAGCCGCAATGATGGAGAAAGCATTAATTATACTTGATTGTAAATGTGATGTCAATGAGAAACAAAATAAAACTGCTAAGTTCATTTTTACATTAGTGAATAAACTTTTCCTTTACTTTACGTTACCGGTATAAAAAAAAAAATTAAATGACAACAAAGATGAGCACATTAGTCAACAAATGTAAATAACGATAATTCCTCATCCCAAAAATTGAGATAATGACAATTTGCTCAGACAAAAAATTTGTTTAACGATCAAAGATACAGTGAGTGAAAAATTGTATTGTTTACTACATGGAAACTTCGTTTCACTCATTGAAGTACTCTTTCAAGAGAATGATCGAAGAATAGCAAAGTTATAATGGCTTGCTTTGGCCAGTGACTGCACTACCTCTTCAAGCCACTTGATGTAGGCCTCTCTGTTGAGTCTGAGGCCCTATGGGAAGAGGAATGGGGGCATAACGTCACCATCACCAGTGATCACTCCAAACACCTTCGTAATCACCATTAGACTCATCCAACTCTTTCTGAATCCTCTGCACTGTCCACAGATTGACACCCAAACACTCTGAAATATTCATGTTGGAGCTTCCGGCATGAATGCCAAGCAGTACAGCATGCTGTTTCCAAATTTCTGGCAGAGTGAATTGCGTTATGGCGCTCTTTTTCTCACAGACAGTGCCCAACTGACCCTACTATATTGTGCAATCAAAAAAAGCAAAAACAAACAAGTATGCACAAAATTAAAAATATAAAATGGCAACAATTTACCCATCACCCCGAGTATAAACTGAACTGAAGCTAAGAACAATGATAACTACTTTTTAAATAATAAGTAAATAAAAATAAAAACTACAGCTAGGAATGAAATTACATTTTTCTCAGTGAAATAGTTCAACCATATAGGCATATATAATTTCAAGTTATGCAGTTTGCCATTAATGTCTATAATCTTAGAAGCTTTAGAGATATCAGCAACTGACATCACCCTAAAGGAGAATGGACAAAGAAGGAAAAACTAATGGATCACAGATGAGATTCTCAACATGCTACAAAAGAGACAGAAAACAATGTCAAAACATGGAATGGAATACAGAAAACTACACAATGAAATAAGGAACAAATGCAGGCAGGCTAAAGAAGAATGGCTCAATGAAAAATGTGCAGAAATAGAGAGAATGAGTATTACAGATAAAGGAGATAGAGATAAAAAATAAATGAACAGGACAGAAGACATGCTCATCAACAGGCTGCATAAAATCCAACGATGTAATGCTCATATTAGAGAAAGAAAAATTCTTCAGTTCTAGAACAATTATATTGGAGATCTCTTCCATGGCAAAAGAGAGCAACCAGCAATACACAGAAATACCAACAGGCTGGAAATACTAAAAAACAAAGTAGAATTTGCACTGGCCAAATTGAACAGAAACAAAGTGGCAGGGCTGGACAGAATTGTAATAGAGGTGCTGACAGCCTTAGATGATTTCAGCAGACAAGATTACAGAAATAATAAATGAAATTTACAACTTGAAGACCTAAGCAGATCTATTTTCATAACACTGCCTAAGAAATCAGGTGTAAACGAATGTGAACTTTACCAAACAATCAGCCCAATGAGCCACGTAACAAAACTCATCATCTATATTCTGATGAACAGAGTGCACAGCAGAATCAGGCCAGAGGTGGGACAAGAACGGTGTAGGTTCGTCAAAGACACCAGAACAAGGAACACACTATTTATGCTCAGAATGTTATCAGAAAGAGCAATAGAAATGCAGAACAACATGTACATGTGTTTTATAGACTACACAAAAGTGTCCAATAAAGTATGCCACAAAGATGTGTTAGAGCTGCTCAACAACCTTGACTTATTTGGGAAAGACATTAGAATAATCAAAAATCTCTTGGCAGTAAACTGCATGCATATGAATAAGAAATGAGTTCAGCAGATATACAAAAATAGAAAGGGCTGTAAGACAAGGATGTGTCTTCTCACCAGACTTATTCAATCTATACAGTGAGGCAATTCTGAGAGAACTAGAAATCCTACCAAGATTCATCATTGGTGGCCACAATCTTAACAATATAAGATATATTGTTGGTAGCAAACACAGAAAGGAAACTACAAGACCTCCTACTGAAGCTAGCAAAGAGAAGGAACTGAGCATAAACTACAAGAAGACAGAATACATGGTCATCAGCAAAAAAGATGAGCCCAAAATTCAATTTGTAGATCAGGGATACTAAAATCAAGCAGATACAGAAATTTAAATATCTAGGAAGTGTTCTAGCAAGGGACAGAAAGTATGATACTGAGATCCGAAGATGTATTGGGATGGCCAAAAATGCATACCAAAAGCTAAGCAGGGTACTAAGAGACAGGAAAGTTTTGTTGGAAAGAAAAGAGTACTGAACTGTTACATTATATCTGTCCTCCTGTATAAAGAAGACTTGAAGCAACAGAAATGTGGTTCTACAGAAAGAAGCTAAGGATACCACAGGCCGAACATATGAGCAACAACGCGGTTTTGGGAGAATGGAAACAAAGAGTAAAAATTATATTAACATCAGGAAGAGCCATTGAAATTTATGAGACACATAATGAGGAAGGAGGGCTTAGAAAATCTGATACTCACAGGAAGGAAAGAGGTACAGGGGAAAGCAATGCATGACATACTTAATGGGCTTGAGCAAGGGAATGTTAAAACAGATGTCTGGGAGAAATAACTAAAAGACAAAACTTATTACGAGCTACAAAGGACCGGAGGAGTTGGAGGGCTATGATCGCCTATGTCCTGACGGGACACAACACATAAAAGAAGAAAGTGTAATGTTATCATTGTACAGATTAAAAAGAACAAGAATAAATCTCTCATATCTAAAATTATTACTTATTCACCCCCAGATTTCATTAGTTAATAACGATGAATGTGTGTGTGGCATTAAGATTTCTCCCAAATCTAGATTCTTCTTTTTGCATGGGTGAATGCTTATATATCTTCCTGTCATCAGTTGGCTTGCATGTGCACATTGTAAGTGCAGTTGGGTCAACTATGTGTTTACATATCAGTAGCAGCTACTTACATCTAGTGAAAGCATGAATCTATACTCGGTGGGTAGGTGGCCATTTTCAATGTCAACTCATTGATGGACTTTGTTTTCTCGGAAGCTCTGGTGTAATGCTAACATATTACAAAAGTAAAAATACACATGTTTCATTTAAAAAGTTGCTAATGGTTTTAATTTTTAATTGCTTTGTTGTAGCAGTATATAAATCTACTTATAAAAGACACTGATGGCAGGTGAACCAATGACTGTGATTTACTACTAAGTGGACATCGAAGGAAGGTAAGGATCATGGTCCTCCACAACTTCCTGTCCCTTGTAACTCTTAATAAACTTTGTCTTTCTGTTATTTCTCCTAAGCCCTGTTCCGCAATCCATTTACTCAAGCTCATTAAGTATGTTTATGTGTTGTTTTCCTCTCTGTCCCTCTTGCTCTCTATCTGTCCTGTGAGTATCAGATTTTCCAAGCCCTCCTTGTGACACATGTTGTTCTGCCTTGTAATAAGTGATTATTAATTGAAATGAATAGTCTTAAAGAAGGAATTTCTTGTAACCATGTGTTAAAGAATCTTATGTATAGAATGTTCTGGGTATTTCTTCTCCTTTTCGAAGAACAAAATGCATGACCGCTTTTCCATTTTATCATTCAGGTACCCATTTTTATTTCTCTCAGAAGCCATTACTAAATTGAAATAATTACAAAATCAGCTAAAGATTTTACAAATTGCAAGAGATATTGTGGGTTCTATATAATCTGTTTTACAATTATAAAAATTACAACTGTCTTCTTATAAGTTGTTCCTGAAACAAGAACTGAATTATTAGGTGTTAGAATATTGGTTTCTGCTGTACTAATACCGATCATGATGAAGCCATAACCCGATTCTCCATAGTTCAGTCTACTGGCATTAAGCAGGGTAGGGAAGAGGGAATATTAGGGATTGACTTTTAATTTTATTATTATTTAATATTTGTTACAGTGTCTACTCCTAGTACAAGTGTTGGTTGTTATTAGGGATGGTGCGTACTACCCTCTGAACAGGGGGGAAAGCCTGATTGGGGTCCCTGGGCAGTGCTTTGCAACTGTCACTATCTTAACCTCATTTGTTTTTTTTTCTACCAACATTTAAATATGTTACAAATTAAACTAAGCACAACTGACTAGTATTAAAGGATGAAAAATTCTGTGGATTTTGACATCATTCTGTATTTTTGTTAAATCTGTAAATTTGTTTTGCTCGTGCTGCTGTCTCAAAAAAACACAACATAAAATTCACTATTTTTATCCATAATGTAGAAGGTGCTAAAATTATTCAACTTTTTAACAAGAAAAATCTCAAGTTGATGTCAAAAAATGACTACAAAACATTGTTGATTTATTTTAGTAGATGGAATGGTCTATTATGAATACTACCTTATGAAAATTTAGATGTAGTAGATGAATGTGTGACCATATCATAGGTTCAGGAGAGGGGAGCCTGAGACCCCTTACACTGGCTCTGGGTGTTATTGTACATTTCATACAAATGTTGGGTCTTTTAACAAGTCAGAATGAAGGAACCATTGGATTTTGGTATGTCAAAATCATTGTGTTTTTTAATTTTCTCTTCATGTTTTTATCATGTTACAGAAACATTTTCACAATAGTTTTTAGATCCATGTCTATTAGGGTGATGTTTGGACAAAACTCTTGAAGATACTCTACATAAAACCTGTCTCACCAGTTTTTAAATAATATTACTCTTGCTGCAAGGAAACATCAAAAAGAAGGAAGTAAAGGGAAGAGTGGGAGAGCAAGTGGAAGAGGAGGAGGATTTCAACTCTTTTATTCTTCCTTTTAAAGGTCCTAACAGAAAAGAATAAAATTCCTACTCAAAGTGAAATTTGCAAAGAAACAATCCTTTATTCACGAGACAAAATATTTTTACAATATACAAATTGTGCAAATTACGAAATAGGCCTGGCACAAAATTTCCCTTGTGCCCCATAAACAATTAAAGCAAGTTAACAGTTCTTTCTAATACAAATCTATTTTCTCTTAGCTAACAACAGTTCAAGAAAAAACATATCTTTTCTTAAACAACAAAGGAATTTTAACAACTTTCTTTTAGAGCAACAGTTCATATAAGTTAATTTCTTAGCAACAAAAGAAATTTACTTACCTCAAAAAGTTCATAATTCAAAATGTCAAAGGTTGAAAGTCAGAGGGCTGAGAAAGGGTTGACCTACCTCAGGTAATGCTGGTTCTCTGGGTCCTTTAGACAAAATATTCAGAGATTCAGAACAGGTATACTCAAATATGAAATAAACTCATGCAAGTTTTAAAAAAGATGTTCTTATTAAAGAGAATTCTCATAGTTTTTAAAGGTTCTTCTTTCTTCTTCCGTTTTCTTTCTTTTTCTTCTTCTTTTTCTACAACAATAGTAGTAGCAGCAGAAGCAGTTTTCTATCATCCCAAATCACATCTTTCTCAGCCAGGTGTGGTCTGCAGTCAAATTTTCCCTCGTATATAGAAAACAAGTGAATCCAACTAGATCAAAACTTGAGAATCACTATCCAATCAAACTGCAGCCATTTGCAATTTAAATTTGGCTGGTTTTTGACAATATCACTGCTTTGTAAATTTTTGCCAAAAAATGTTTAAACCATCCTACTTCATTTTGATGTACTTTTATAACATCTATTTGAAGATTCATTTTTTTTCAAAGTTTTTACACAACAATTTTTATTCATATTTTTTTTTATAACTCTCTGGATTCATTTTGGTGGTTACTTTTTCAAAGAAATCATGTTAGTAACATTCTAATTTTCTTAATTAGTTTTTCATAGAATTTAAGATTATCAGTTTTATTAAAAATCATTTCATATTCATTTTTACACATGCAACCTGTTTTTTATATAATTTAATATTATCTTTCTTATAAATAATTTTTATATTAATTTTTACACAATTTCAATATTTTAATTATTTTACAATTTAATATTATATTTTTTATTAAACATAGTTTTTATAACATATAAGAGATTTTAGTAGCTTTAAATTTAATCCTGTTGTCAAAATTAACCTGGCATAAACAGCTATTAGTCATTTTTTTTCAAAGAAAATTATTTATTTTCAAGATGAAGATTTTGTTGTTACCTGTTTATGAAAACGGAAAGGGACCAACCAAGAAGAACAAAACAAGGTTGTACCTTCAATTTTCATCAGTCTCAGAAGCAACCATTTTTGTCAAGTTTAAAAATAGATTAGTTCTGGAAGAGGCTCGCCAACACACAATTTAGAGATACAAAAATGCAACTAGAAATTTATAACCAATCAAACTTTGTGAGCTTATTTGAAACAATAATTAGCGATGATAAAAAATTTTCTTCAGTGGATATACACAAAATGAAGAGACCACAATGCTCTATATATAAGATTTTCATTTTAACACATTGAGCTTGACAAAAACTGTGTAAAACTGATCCAAGTAATTGCTTTCTAACTATCCAAGTCTCTTCCAACTGAAAAAAGAGCACAGCGTTCCAAAAACGAATGCTGTCCTCATTGCTTGCGTACTCACGCAAGTTCTCATAGCTCCAAGACAGTGTCTTTCTTAAGGGTGTCATTCTCTTCTACACTCCTCTCTGATCTCCTGATCACATAAATGACACGGAGATGATGGTCGCCTTCATCAAGTACTTCTACATAAAGGTGGACAGGCTCCGCCTGTTTCTTCTGCATTTGTGCCCACTTGGTCTCTTTCGTTACTGGCATCATCATCATCATTGTCTCCAGCATCTGGTTCTGTAGGTGAATAATCTGGCCCTGAGTTGAAAAACAGTGAGAAATCTGAGTCACTTTCAGATGACTTATCACTGCCATCCTCTTCCGACGAAGCAGATCTCTGGCGCAAGCAGAGATCTCTGATATGGAGTGGCATTCCATTGATGAGAACTGAATGCAGGCCGTAGACCTGTGTTACTGTTCCTTTTTTGAATTGCATCAAACATCAACCATGTGGGGTCTTTAACCAAACCACATCTCCTGCTCCCTAGACTCCAGGATCTGTGTGTTTAAATGGTGGTGCAACATTGACACCTTTTATGCAGGCTTGTAGATTATATAGTGTTGGCTGGTGCCGATGAAGTTGTTACGTCGTCTTTTGGCATCACATTATACCAATATAACACCGCCATAATGGAACATTTCAATCAAGCAACAATACACTTGATGGTGTGATTGCATCTCTCCACAATGCCTTCCCTGATGGTTGATAGGCATGCTGAAATCTCAGATGCCCCAGTTCTCAGCAAACTTCGCGAATACCTCTTTTCAGAATGCCGTGCCATTGTTGATGAGCAACTCGGCAGGTGGCCCTCTCGCAGAATAGTAACTCCAGCTGTTGGATGATGCTGGCAGCGTCCTGATGTGGTAACAGCCACCAATAGAAAACCGACTAGGTCCGCAGTCAATCAGAGTCAGGTAATGGGTTATGTCCGTCCCAACCCTGCTCCAATTCTTGCACACATCCAACCATCCAGTTTTCCAATGCACTGGTGCCGGGTCAATGTATTGACACACTTCACACTCTCCAACCACCACCCAAACAGCTGCCTTTGAGACTTCAAGGTGGATTCGTCATACAAAGTTGATGGATGACTTGAATATGGGTAGATTCCTGCTCTTCCATAGATGCAGTGCACACTGGTTCCATTTCTTTCCAAACTGCACCCAGCCAGCTTTGAGGCACTCTAGTAGGCTGATCGTCTTGGTTTGCATGGGATCTGATGAGCTCCATGTCAACAGTCAATTTATATTCCTTCACCAGTTCTTTGATTGTGCTGAGCCGACGTCTTATCAACATTTCTGTCGCCGCATTCATGCACACCTGAGACTTTCCAGACAGCACATCAGAAACCCACGTTGAGTCAGTCTTCAGGTGCACCACAGTCACTCTCCATTGCAGTGCCATGTTGATGCCTTTCAAGATTGTGTCGAGCTCTGCCAGGTTGATATGCTTGTCTTCACATTCTGATTGCAGCCAACAGGCATCTTCAACTAGGGATTCACTGCTTTCCACAATGATGCCAGTGCTGCATCAACCCACACACTAACTTTGTGCCCATCAACACCCCAATCATCTTACGCCAATCTGGTAATTATGTCCATCCAAGTCAGGGGTGGATCCTGCACCTCATCATTTTAGCCAGTCATCACCGAGTTTGCATGCTGTTTTATAAATGTAGTTGTGATGCAGAGCCAGCCATATACTGTCAAATGTCCAGTCAACTTCCCACACATGTAGAAAATGCTCTGACGAGCAATTTGCCCAATTCCTCCTGGACACATAATCCCAGCACACAGGTACCATTCTCTAAATGCTCTTGATTCTTACTTGTCAGTCCAAATTGTTGAAGATGCACCCATACACATGCCACAGTGTATATACTTTCATTGATAAATATGTAATCAATGCATGAGGATATGGCCCTCTGGATGGTCTTGTCCTGTGTGACCACAGCATTCACAATTGATCATATGATCAGCAGTGTCACGTTAAACCTAAAGCCAAAACAAGTGAAGCAATATCTTTGCCCATCTATCTGGCCAGAACAATTTGTCGACGTGGATCTGCAAATAGGCATGGCACAAATCCAGCACGGCAACATCCAATCCTTCCTGTCGCCACTCCCTCAATTTTTGAACGCAAACATCTGCATCCCCGGTGTGCGCATCCACATACTGATTGAGCTCCCAATAATCCATGACTGGGCAGACCTTCTGATGGTTTTCCTGCAGCACAGCTATTAGAGGGATCAGGCCCTTGGAGGGCCCAATTTCTTCCTCAGGATACAGAAGTAGTCAGCCGTTATCCATCCAGATATGAGTATACTCCTCCCTAAGCAGCTTTGGTACTGGATACTCGGCTGTCTGGTTCTTCAACGTGGGTGGTGTCTGGTCACCAGACCACTTCCAAGACACAACCCAGATTTTCTTGTTCTGGTCATACTCCACATGGAAGTCAGGTTCGATCAAAGTCAAGTTGAGGAAAGCTCACAGTCCCATCGCTGGACATACATGCTCCTCCCAACTTCTTAATAATGTCAAAATCGAAGAGCAGGTCGAAACCAAGCAATTTGTAGTCCACAACCAGAACCTCAACATCGATAGGGAGCCTGTTGCTCATGTCAAGTTAAATAAGTCCTAACCCAGAGCACTTGAAGTTCCTTTCACCAACAGTGAGCACATCCACTTTCTTCCTGTGTGACAAAGTAGTCTGCTTACAAGCGATCGAGAACAGCCTGTGTCTAGCAAGGCATAACTCTTGATTCCAGCGAAGCGTACAGCAATTGCAGGTAGCAGCCTCTTTGTAAGGAATTTGGGGAGTAGACCGGCACTGAGGCCCATTCCTCTATGGGCAATTGCGGACTACATGCCCTACCACGTTGCACTTGTAACATCGTATCTGGGGTGTCCGCCTTTTGGTATGTGATTCCTTGCAATCCTTTGCGAAATGGTTGGGGCCGTTACAACATTAGCATGTTATGGAGCCATGTGGATCTACAGTAGGAAGCTTCCTCGCCACGTCCTGTGTTATTCATACTACTGTGACTGCCGGTCCCTCTTCCAGTACTTCATCTTTCATAATTGTTCGCACCTGAGTCGATAGCTGGCTGATAGACAACTCGTCCATCGGGGTCAAAGCACGAAGGAGGTGTTTAACTCAATCTGGTAATCCTCACATGAACACACATGGCAGGCAATGGTTAATGATTCTGCCAAACAGGATGGAAAGTTTTCATAACTTCGCCAGCTAGGCATCCACCAATTTTCCGGGATGGAGCCATCACTCAGTAAATTGCTCATAAGCCAGAAAACCATCCGTGGCAAAAGCTGTGTACAGTACAGATTTTATCTGACTGAAATCTTCCTTTTCTTCCTTTCTCAACTGCTAGTAGACAACAAACGCACCACTCATTAGCCTTAAAGGGACTACATGTTCTGAACATTTAACCTGGCACATCGTACAGACCAACTCAGCCTTCTCAATCCATTCAACTGCAGATGGTCCAAATGCAGAACCGTCAAACTTCCCCTCTGTCATTTGTGCTGAAATAGCTTTTGTGAAACTGATCCAAGTAATCACTTTCTAATTGTCCAAGTCCCTCCCAACTGAAAAAAGAGCACAGTGTTCCAAAAACAAATGCTGTCTTCAATGCTTGCATACTCTCACGAATTCTTGTAGCTCCGAAACGGTGTAAGGTGTCATTCTCTTCTACAGAAACGTTTTTTACATACTCTTGGTATTAAATGAAGATTTTTGTACAAAACTTGATAGGGTTTTCAGGAAATGTAATATGTTGTATGATCCTGGAAGTAAATTTACCATGGAAGACTCAGAAATTAGTGCACGTTATATACATTTTCACCTTAATAAATTACTTTCTCTTTTGCATTCTTTAAATAGAAGTATAAATTCATCAATCAATAACAATTTGTGTGTTAGGGTTAATTACTGCAGAATGTCTATTTATGAGAAAAGGTGATGGAATTATGAGTCAGTGTAATTAGATTAATATTTACATTGGGCTTATAGTCAGGTCACACTGAAAACACCATATTAAAAAAGTTAAGCAGTGATGAGCCTGCTCAGTAATTAGATGGGCCACCACTTAGAAATATCAGATCCTCTAAGCAAAGCTGAGTAAATAAATACAGTAATACCTTGAGATACAAGTGTACCAACATATGAGTTTTTTGAGACACGAGCTGGAGTTTGGCCAATTTTTTACCTTGAGATACGAGCAATGTTCAATTAAGCATCTGCTAGTTGGTTTAGCGAGCGCCAAGCTTCAAGTGTATTTCCACTTGCAGTAGACATGTTCACCTCACTCGGGAAGAATCTGTGTTGGATCTCTTTTGCCATTATTTTGTCAAATTCTTTTAGTGACACCATGTGTCCGAAGAAAGTAAATGTAAAAATTAGTGGTGAAATGTCAAAACATATGATTTCACTTGAGGTAAAGTGGGAAATTATAAAAAACATGAGGGAGACATATGAGTAATGGATTTGGTGAGACAGTATGAACATTCTACATCAACAATAAATAAAAAATTTAAAAAAATTTAGTTACAGTAATGGATAAAATGTAAATTTCTTGAAAAATTTTAAAATTAAGTGGTAAAGTTAATCTTCAGTATTGTAGCCTAAGCTAACTATTGCTATGCTAGGTAGACAGTTGCTAGGTGAGCTGTTGTCTGTCTGTCTGTCTGTCCCTCTCTCTCTCTTTCTCTCTCGCTCGCTCTCTGTCTGAATTTCATGGTTTATTTTTATACAATTTGTTTTTTCTCTTATTTTATTGTTTGTAAACTACATTTCTTGTTTATTACATATTTTTACTTGTAAGAAACCCACAAATACAAAAATAGGTGTGAGTTTTAGGAAAATAATGGTGATTTTTAGGGGGCTGGAACAGATTGGAAATATTTGTTAATTTCATTAGGGGAAATTGATTTGAGATATGAGGCTTTTGAGTTACAAGCTCACTCTTGGAATGAATTAAACTTGTATCTCAAGACATTATTGTACTTGACTGTGGATTTCTTGACAAAATGATTAAAGTGACATTACTTTGGAATTAGTGAAACTGAAAAATTAGTGAAATGAATGGAGTTACTTTATTATCAAGTTTTACAGTTTGATTATTATTATTTTTGGTTTTTTTTCCATTGTAGAAAAACATTCTGTCAAAACTGTAAAAATTCATAAGGAAAATACATTTTCATCTTTGATTGTTAGAATATAATCTGAATAAAGAATGCTTTCTTTACAGTTTAGTATAAATTAATATTTAATGATTTTTATTTTAAATATCTTTATCATTATTTTTTCTGGCATTTAGGATGATTTATTCTCTGCACTTTACTATGCAGGGTATTTGTCATCAGTCATTACCTGATCAACTATGCATGTTGTTATGGTATTTCTTTTACTAATTCATTCACTTCCAGTGTACATGGAGATATCACAAAATCAGGTCTCACAAGGTATTTACATGGTAAGGAAACAGATCTGTAATCTCTGAAATAAAATCCTAATCACTGATACAGAACATCACTAAACTGAATGAATAATTATATTTGATTATATAGTAAATATTATCTGGTCCATTGTTTTCATTAATACCATATTGGAGATATTACTAATAATAATATTGATATATAAAGCTAAAAATAAAATAAAAGTCCCTTTTTAAAAAAACAGAGAAATTAGTCAAATCCAGGGGATATAATTCAGAAGCACTTATCTGTCATATCGCCAAGTGATGTTTAAGACAGACCACAAGAATAAACAAATAGCTTTACATAGTCCAGAACTCGTTTATAATGGTAGACATGAACGTCCAAATAAAAAAAAATGAACTAAAAGGTACGAACGCCTATTGAAACTACCTTGACAGCTTTCAGAATTCAATGAATAAGCAAAAAGTATCAAGACAAAGGGAGAGAACCCATAGCTTGGATTGCAAACAAAATATAGTCAATAAGACTCAGGTGCATTCACCATAAACAAACACACACACAGAAGAAAGATGAGAAGAGTCTAAAAAATAATGACAACTGATTAAAAATTTATCTCAAAATCAGGCAGAATGTGAGTGCAGTTTTATAATTGTAAATAATATTGTTATATACAATTGTGTGCACATCAATGGATACAATTATAAATTTAATGATTAGCTGTTAAAATATTCAAGATGATATACATATTTGTATGTGTGTGTGTATATATAGGAGTGTATATTTAATGCACTTCTTGCTTGTGGAACTCTCTTCTTATTGCTTTTTAAAAATTTAAATAGCGTCAATTGTTTATCTTCTATTCTTGTTCTTGTATTGTTCTCAATCCATAATAATGTTTTTTTTTCTTGTATTCTTTCATTCTCAGTAACACTTTGCATCTTAGTGGCTTTATTGTCATACTTGGGAGTGAAATGGTTATAAAAAGAAATATTTAGTTTTTGCTTTATTTGAAAAAGATAGCTTTTATTATATATGCACCAAGTCTATTAAATGTGATATTGTGCAAAACTTAGTCAAAATGAATGTGTAATTTAATTAAACTGCCAATATTACAAATATATGTCTCTCTCTCTCTCTCTATATATATATATATATGTTTCAATCATGTCAAACTTTCCCTAAATTTTTCTGATTTTTTAAAATTTGTTAAAATTTCAATATTTGATCTGTATTTACTCCCAATTCATATATATATATATATTATTATTATTATTATTATTATTATTACCATTATTATCATTGCTATTATTTCTTTATTATTTTATATTCTATTTTTTAATATTGTCATCACAATTATTATTATTATTATTATTATTAGAGGTAACATTACCATTACAACCATCTTAACTAATAACATATCAATTATTATAAATATATCAATATAATATAACAGTTAATATTACCATTAACTTAATCATAATCATTAATAACACTGCTGCAGGTGTTGTTAAAAGAAAACACAAACATCATCACCATGCCTACAAACAGAACCCTACTTAGCCCACATGGTGGTAGCAGACCCAAATCAATTAGTATGGGTGTATGTCTACATATATGTGTGTGTGTGTGTGTGAGTGCATGTCAGCATGTTTGATGATGCAAACAACCAACCAGAAAAAATGTGAAAGCCATCCCACATGTCCCCTACTAAGAGAGCATTGCCACATTTATGAAACACTACAATCTTGACACCAACATAGACAGAATAAGATCATGTGTATATGTGTGCTCAAGCGTATGTGTAACTGCACCTATGAATATGAATATGGGTGTATATGTATGAACTAACATGTATGCGCCTATATGTTTGTGTGTCTATGTATATGCAAGCATCATCCCAAAGCAAACACAGAACAAGAAAATTTCCCCCCTCCCATGACATACAAATAAACAAACAGAAATAAAGCATGAATAAATCCACTTTTGAAAAAATAAACCAATTTGTTTGAAGACTGTGAGAGCATGAAACCTAAGGTTAAAAAAAAATCTCCATGCAATCCCCACACACACACATATATATATATATATATATATATATATATATATACACACAAACAGTTTGTCTGAATTTCTGGAGTGAGGAATTATCATTATTTACATTATCTTTGTTGTTGTTATCGTAATTTTTCAGTGGTTCTGTACTCCGGCCTTTAACACGTGTATGTTGATCTAGGGAATCTACAGGGAATTTCAAAATGGACCCTTTATTTAATGCATAGGGGGAGTTTATTCTCATTCTACTGCCCATGTTTAGGGATATCTTGTTGTTTAGTACTGCTCAGTTTACAATGAGTCAAAGTACACATTGTACAACCCAGGGATTGAACTCACAATTACTATATTACCAAATTCACAAACTGACACTTTAATTCACTAGGCTATTGACCTTGGATAATTTATCTTCCATAAATAAACTTTATTTGTTTGTTAACATTATGGAAAGAAATAATTGATTGGTGTTTGTTTAATGTTACTTGGTTCTTTATAGAAAATATTTTTAGAAGAAGAGATTAATTTGACTGTTAACTACATTTTATATAACAACTATTTTATATTGATGAAGGCACTCACTTTTGTAGTTAAGAAAGCAGAAGTTAGTGCTGCAAAGTTTTTCTTTTTTTAAATATAGAAAGGTAATAAGATTATAACTATTAATTATGGATTAAAAAAAAAGATATTTTAAAATGTATATGTTAGCATGTAATATATGCATATATATACTTTTTACAATGTTCATTTTTAAATCCATTATCAAATTTTTTAGCCTCTCTGAATTAAAAAGATAAAGTTTAGGCTTCCAGGAAGGAGAGGTTTCAATTCATATTTTGTTTGTATGTAAAATTAAAAACAGATTAATGTTTCTTCTTATTTGTTTAATATCAATTATTTTTTAGCTAAAAAGAAAATAGCCTTGTAACAAGAGAGTTATGGAAGAAAGATTTATTCTCCCATTTGTATTACCCCTGTGATGGGCATTAGTATATCTGTGATATAATAACACCATATTTCAAGGCCGGAATGAAATGGCTGAAAGGAAAAAGAATAGCAAACATGCTTTGTTCTCAGAGAGACTTTTATATCACTAAGACATACACAAAACTATATATACATATATAGAAGTGTCCCACGCTGAGAATAATATGTCGCATATATCTACACAGCAAAGCAAAGTGTAAGGAGAAAGAAAAGGGAGGGTCTTACATATAATATGGAAATACTCCTGTGTCTGGAGAAGCCATGTTTAGGACTACAGATTTAAAAGGGCTGGATTCTTCTATGTCCCAAGTGAGGACATATTCCACAAACAGAAACAGTGAGTCTTGGGTTTTCCCAAATTGGGGACGGTTAGCTGGAGTTTTTTTTTCTATATCTGGGACAGATACATTTCCAAAGGGAAACAGCAACTTGGACTTTTAGGCTGATGGGGAGGCAGATTTACCCTCAGCCTGGGCCCTTTGGCACAGACTAAAAAAGCAACCTTACATAGTGGCTACTGTAATCAAACTGAATTTGGCTGCTGCTTCTTTTATCACTGTATGGAGTGACGTCACTAAGCGGATGTCATGTGACCCACATGACTTATCTCCACCAAAGTGAGATAATTGCCTTCTGTATTCTTACATCCTTAATGTGTTGGATGTATATTGGTTTAGTTATTTCATTGAATATTTTCTTTTCTTTTTTTTCTAATCTTTTCACCCAAAACAAGGCAGTAAAAGCTACTGAGCCACAAGGGTTTACAGAGAATGAAAAAACAGAAGGTACAATAAAAGAACAGGATTCAAAGAGACAGAAGCTTATTACTGACATTGCATTTAAATTTTTGAAGACTGTAGTTGACAGGAAAGCAAGGAGCCAGAAGAGAGTTCCACAAATAAGAAATGCAAGAGAAGAAACTATTAGCAGAGAACTTACAACTAGCAATTTCAAATTTGAAATTATGAGACCTAGCTGCCAATTTATTACTGCACTTAAATCCATGAAGTTGAAGTACCAAAGAGGAAAGCTCATCAGAACAATTACCATAAAAATATTTATAGAAAATACAAAAGGAAGCTATTACAGTGGTGGGGAAGTGACTGAAGCAGAGATGCCAGATCAGGATGAATAATATTGCAGTATCTTCTTTGGATTTTGTCAAAAATCTCTAGATATGTAGCAGAGGTCCCAGATAACTCAGCAATACTCAATATACAGATGAATTGTAGACTTATAAAAGTACAAGATAGATTCTAGCAAAAAAAACTTTCCTAGCATCAGACCTAGCAGTTGATTTGATATAATTGTTCCACATCATATCATGAGACCAAGAATGCTCTAGAGGTTAGCATCAGCCATGATGGCAAAAAAATGGTTGTTTAAGATGGTTAATAGAGAGCATATTTATTTTGGAGGTGTTAAAATTAACAACAAATTATCAGTCATTTTCAAGATCAGCTGCCAATTTGATTTTATTGAACCTATCAGACTTACTATTAAGACAAGAGCAAATAGATACCAAGTCGCGAATTGATGATATCAGGATGATGAAAATAAAGAACAGAGCCCTACTCATGAAGTGAATTAGTTGTTCCAACTCAACACAAAGCCAACTTGAGCTTGACCATTGTAACCATTGATATCCTAACTTACTTCTGAACAAAAATGAGAACTTTGTTTCACTACAGTCACCATAAAAAGAATAAATATCCGTAGCAGAAACTAAAGTTTTTGTATGTTTCTGTTTTCTTTGTTTGCATATTGAACACACATCTTCACCTAAAATATCCACAAACATGCAACCTGTTAACTTTCATAGATATCATGAACTCATTAATACAGAAATAATTACTAAAAAAAAGTTTGTGCAAAAGTCAAATTGAAAAGGTTAATGAATGTAAATTTTACATCTTAAAGAATTAATAAATATGCAACAAATAACAAGAAAAATAAAAACTGATTTAAAAACTCTGTATATTATTTTTTCTGAAGAGTTTTTATCATGTTGGCATTTTGTCACACTCACATGTGGTTGTCATAAATCTCCAGTTCTTGACTCCTCTCTTACTGAACCCTACGTTGCTTTGGTATCTCTTTTGTTTGGTTGACTCACTTTCATTTCTCTCCAGATTCTTGGAATCCAAATTAGTGAATCCCAAAATCCAGCCACAGAAACATGCTACAGCAATCTGACCCTAATGAAAAGGTACTACAGATCAGAGAGAAAGAGATAAAGATTCATTTACATATACATATATAAATGCATGCACATACATGTATATATTTGATGAATGCCTGATATATCTGAACAAAATAAGATGAAATCCATGAAAACCAGTTGTATGTTAATTTTTTTCATTTCCTTGTTGATGTTTCACTCATTTGATAATGCTCAATTAAAAGGGATGAAATTTAAAAAATTTAAACATCCAATGGGTTTTCATGTATTCCATCTTTCAAATTTATATATTTGTGTGAAAATAAAGAATATATTTGTAAATCTCTTCTAAGGCTACTCTCTGAAATTTAAATGATAGTAAGCACTTACATAAAATAAATGTTCTGACATTTACAACAAAAAATCATCAGATGTTATACTCCACTGCATTTAGATCTCTTTCTGATTCACTCTACATGTTGGCTGGATGTGAATGCTAAGAAAGCAAAACACAAAATAAAAAGTTGTTTTCTAAACAGGGGCTCCAAGCATCACATCCAGTCCATGAAACAAATCCCCACAATAAAATACAATAGCCTATTATGAAAGAAATCCTGGGGATCACTAGATTTGCTTAAAAAGCAAATATATAATACATAAAAACTTGGTGAACATTCTGGAATAGTAGTAGGAACCTTTGCTTAAAGAAAAGACATTTTCTAAATGTCTACTTAATTTCTTAGGCAAAGAAATAGGAAAGACAAGCCAAGTTACCTGGCACTTGTGCTTCGGCCCTGTTGCTGGTAGTATCACGGCTATGACTAGCTTAGACCAGCTCGGACAAGCTATGACTAGCTTAGACCAGCTTGGACAAGCTATGACCAGTTAAGACCAGTGGCCCGATTGTTTCCACTCAGGTTCCCCACGTTAAAACCGACCTTGTGTCACATCCTGACTCAGTGGGGCGTCAAGTAAATACCTATATCTCATATATATATATATAAATATAAAAGTGAACATAGAAGTCAACTAGTGCACTAGTTGCCTGACGATTGCACTAGCATGAAACAGACTGTTGCCTCTAAGTGTTGACTTCTATGTTCACTTTTATATTTACACACGCTCTATCTCTGATATTGAGCACTTTAACCCATAAATATAGCACACTTTAAGACTATATTTCTTTTTATATATATAGATAATATTAGTGGTAAATTTGCAGATGTATGTGTTATGAATGTATGTGTATATGTACATGTGTATATATATATATGTATGTATATATATGTATGGGGGTGTGTGTACACGCCTATATGTATCTATGTAGTGAAAATATAAATATGTTCTTGTGTATGTGTGTATACGTATGTGTTTTTGAACATAGAAATTTTCTTGATTACAAAGCGTCCCTTTTATAAATGCTCTTCGGTTTTAGTTCCCCCACCCCTTTTTCTTTTCCTCTCCCTCTCTCATCTTCTGTGCTTTAAGATTATATCTTCTACTGTGTGTAGCATGTATGTCACCACAAACTGTATACTCTTTTCCGGTGTATCTTTATGTATTTGTTGTGGTAGGATCCACCTAATTTGCATAGTGGAGTACTGACGATATAAATATGGTTGGTACCGGGAAGACAGGAGAGGCGAATCAAGAGATTCAACTAGAGACTCTGCCCGACTGCGACTTAGTCAACACATTCTCCAGGAACGGTCTTCCCAGGAATATACAAAAGACTATATGTAAATATTGTGTACACTTTCTTGTTTCAATACATTTTGTTCTAAGTACATCTTGTGTTGCATTATTATTCCATGCATTAGTCAAGTTTCAACAGTATTAGACATTTAAAATATTCATATTTTTCTCACTTAAGCCGTCTTTGACTCCCCTCTTTAAAACTTCTCTCTGTTAAATTTTAATCCCCTCTTCATCTTTAGACCTTCCTGCCCTTCTCTCATCTGTTACCCCTCCCTACAGCTTTCATCTACTCTAGCAATCGTCCCATGCTCCCATACATACACTCTCACTAAATTTTATTTTTTATTCCCGGAGTTGTTTTTTCTGTTTTCTTTTTGAATTTGTAGGTCTGATGAATTGGATCGTATTTGCGATTCCAATGGAATAAATTATGACCATGGAATATTAGTGTTTAAGCCCTTTTATTATATATATATATATATATATATATATGTATGTATGTTCCAGATTTGGACAGTTGAGTTAACCCATTTATCCCTGTTGAGCAAATCAGACCATACTTTGTTTGAATTCTTTCTTGTTGCTTTATTCATTGTTTTTGCATATTAATTCTCTTAACGTTCATTCACAGAAACACCATCATGATGGCCTATGCTATCATGTTTGGTTACCTATTAACTACACCAATTTGGTGCCTTTTTCATGGGCACATTGACATTTTGAATTCAACCTAACATCATGGCCTCCTGATTTGGTTTCCTGCCAAATTTCTGGATTTACATCACAACATGCCATGTGTGGCATCTTTTTCAGCACACTGCCATTTTTGGTTTCCCAAGTCACTTTATTCCAGTGATTTCTTTTGAGTTCAACTTCTCCTTTCATCAAGGACCATAACACACAAACATTCCAAAGACTTTCATGTGGCTACCATGCTCCTTGTTCTGGAATACTAATTTAACTACATTTGCATATCCACACTTACACTTTGGAACATTTTTGTGTGTTAATATTTCATCCCTTACCAGGTGATGACTCCTTTCAATCCTTACAAATTGACAAATGTACATATTTGTAATTAAGTTGTTAATTGTTTGCCAATAATAAAACTTTGGCCTTTTATTAAGAACTCTGTCTTTGTTGTAATTCAGTTTTTGGTGTCAATATTTTCCTGTATATTCTTTATATTAAGAATTCTTGATAAAAAAAACCATTGACCCCTCAAATGTAATTATTTACTCCCCTACAATGGTAATTACATAAAACAAAGCCAAAGGTTTGGAGTGTATGGTATTTGCTGATCAATTATTGTCATGCAATGTTTGATGACTGTATCAGAGGCATTTTTATATTCAGCTTATTCTCAGCAGTAAAAAGAAAATACTTTCAGAAAAGAAATATCAAAACCATATATTTCAAAATGATGAAACAAATTTTATATTATGACAAATGCCTACACAAAAACAAAGGTTCAGTTTGTTTTTGGCCTACTTCTGAAATAAAAATGTCTTTGCCAAAAGAGAATGAAGATACATATGAAGTAAGCTCTAACTTGCACTCAAATAAAAGTCTTTTGCCAATTTGGTATATATGTGTGAAAGTTTTCATTGAAGGAAAATGGTGTAAGGAATAGGGCAACCAATTGCTGCTAATCATGAGAATTCTATAAATTACAGTCACCAGAGTCAAAAAGAATATGTTGGTTGAACAGTAAGAATAAAGGGAGTGGTAACTTATTCTACATTTGGTATATCAGCTTTGATAGACTTCTAATAATTTTATCAGATTTTTGCTTTTTTTTATATGATTTAATGCATTCAGCTAGGTTCTGAAATTTAGGAACTTGGATGTATTCCCTCTGGTAAAAAAAAGTTTTTTTCTCACATGGTATTCATATGTTTACATCTGTGCTATTTGCAGTCATTTAAGTGCAGCTTAATGAAGGCTCCAAGAAAAAATGTTAAGAGGATAGGGGCTGGATTTGAATTTGTTAGAAGATGTATGATTAGTTGATGCATAGAACTACTTAGATGTTTTAACTCCGTTTTTGTACATTATGAAATTAGAGGCACAAAATCGGTGATGGACTCTCTACCAGCTGGAATGTTAGTTGGTACAACATCCTACTAACTGTCAATAATTAATTTAAAGGCATGGGGCCCAACTATAAATGAATGTGATCAGGATACAGTATAGTTCAATCAACTGAGGAATATGACGTAGCTCAATAAGTTCTGTTAGAAAGGGTCCAGTTTTTACATAAGAGAAAAATCAGGCCAGTACAAAAGAGGTTATGAACCACATGGAAGTGCCTGGAAAGTAATGAAACATTTCTGTCATGCATTATCATGGACACCCTTTTACAGCCAGTTGTGATAAAATCTGAAATGAGAACATATATACTGAAGGTTATGCTACTCACACTTGTTAAGTGTGGGTCTGAAAATGAGGCATCAATTCTTTTTTTTAATTTTTACTAATAGTCACTCAATATAAGGCCCAAGGGCTACTCAAGGTAGAGGGTTACTGAATGATGTATGAGCATAAAAAGAGAGGGTAAGAAGTATAAGAAGTTATGCAGGAAAGGTAACAGTTAACCCTTGACTTGAACATGTTATAATTGTAGCGACATGGGAATATATTTTGTTGGGTGTCTGTTCTACAAAGTAGCAGTTTTGGGGAAGAAGTCCAAATGGAACTTCCTTGTTATTAATGGAATACAAAGTGAATGGGAATGATTCACGCATGTACATGATATGGCTAATCCCCGTTATAAAGGTCAGGGCTGGTGAGATTAGGGAATATAGCTTGTCAGAATGCATGCCATGGAAATAGTGATAGAGCAGCAAGGTGCTCATAACATTTCATCTGTGGGAAAGGGGTTCTAGAGTGGAAAATAATTCATCACCCACAAGTATGCAAAGATGTTTTTAACTCACCCACATTCAAAAAGGTTAACGTGCTGGTAACTCCCCAAACAACACCGAGTCTGATAGGCCAAAATATCCTATGTCACAACACGCTCGATTCCTATCTAATCGACAACCAAAATGCGACTATAGAATTCAGACGCACACTTTCCTCATCATACACAACACACACAGCCGCAATCATATCACCGTCATCGTCAACCAACGATCCAGCATATGGCGCTCAAACCGACGTCATCCAAAACCAGCCTACTATGGAACTACAGCCCAACATCCAGACACTGGATCAAAAGCTAACCTGGCCTTAAGCATAGCCCGGGGCTATCGCTACCAAACCACCCAAACCGAGACGAACTAGAGGCCACTGCAAACTTACTCATTCGCTACGCTGACGTTATCGGCACCGAAAGCAGCAGCAAAGGCACATTCATCCGACCCGTCCGCATACCAACCAACGGCCAGTCACGCAGCCAGAAACAACACCCGATCGCCCAGGCTTTGGAAGCAGACGTTGATACCGAAATCAAGCGCATGGCCGATGAAGGTATTGAAAACTGCAGCGACCCCAAAGGCTTCAATAGCCCTGTATTTGCCGTACGCAAGAAAAACGGATCGATTCGCGTCGTCGCTAACTTTAAAAGAACTCAACAAGGTCTTGGTTGATCTTGACCCTTACCCAATGCCAAGGATCGACCACTTGTTCAACAAAATCGGCAAAGGCAACAGATATTTCCTTCCCTCGAACTACGCAGCGGCTACTGGCAAATTGAGATCGACAAGCGAGACCAATACAAAACAGCATTTACATGGAAGGACCAATGCTATCAATACACGCGCCTGGCCTTCGGCCTTACATCTGCCGGACAAATATTCTCCTGTTGCATAGCAGAAGCCCTAGTCACGGTCACATCCCGTGACAACATTTCTTCCTATATCGACGACAACTTGGTCCACGCTAGGACATTTAGGGAGTACATACTCTCCCTCGAACAATTTTTTACCGCCCTGTGAAAATTCGGACTCAAGCTGAATCCAGATAAATATTCCTTCCTTGCATCAGAGGCAAAATTCCTCGGACGCATAGTAAACAGCGAAGGTTTCAAGGCTGATCCAGAATACGTTTGTGCCATCAGGGAAATGAAACCTCCAACATAAAAAAAGGAATTACAAAGCCTTATTGGCCGTTTAGTGTGGATCAGACAATTCATAGAGACACGTCTTCACGAACAAATCAGATATATTTTCAAAACTTATGGGTCCCATACAAGAACTCAACAAGGTTAATAAACCGTTCATCTGGATGCAAAATGCCGACAGAGCCTTAAAAAAAAAATCGAGGACCATCTCTCTTCGCCACCCGTCATCTTGCTTCCGGATTTCTCCAAACTTTTCACACTCACCACCAATGCCAGTGACGTCGCATGTGGAACAATTTTAATGCAAGAGGCCGACAACGGGAAGAAAGATATCATAGCAGTCGCTTTCCATACATTCAACTCCACGGAACAGAACTGGTCCACGACGGAACGAGAGACATATGCAGTAAAGTGGGCAATATTGAAATTTGATTATTTCCTTCGCAACCGCCTCTTCGTCATCTTCACCGACCACAGATCGCTGACATATCTGGACCAACGAGAGTTCAATAATGCCAAAATACGATGATGGCAAGAAGAATTTTCATGTTACAAATTCGTCTTAGAATATGTCAAAAGTGAATCAAATGTATGGGCTGACATGCTCAGCAGAGGTTGCGGACATAAGAAAAGGAAAGCCCCGAACACACCGGCAGGCAGGACATTCGAGATAAGTGGTTCAGACCTCCGCGTATACATCCCACCTTGGTGCCTCGGCGAATTTAATGGTTTACAGCACATTCCCAAAACTCACACCCCACAAAACGCCCGCACCCACAAGCGCGTCACCAACGCATTCTTCGCCTATCACTCTACCACCACCATCCCCACTGAGAGAATCTGCAACCACCTCGGCATCGCAAATGAACAACAAAAGGACGATGCCCTGGCAAAGATCATCAGCGCCCTCCAGTCATCCACTCCAAGCGAACCCCATATCGATCCTGACGACCACCGAGCTACACTTTTCAAAAAACACTTGCACCAATTTTTTCTAGAACCAGGCACCTCCGTTTTGATGATAAGAGACAGTAAACACTCCCCGAGATTGGTTGTACCATACAAACTACGATCCAGATACCTCTACCAGGTACCCGAGGGCAACAACCACTCAAGTGTTACCCGTATGCGAGAACTCCTTTCCAGCTACTGGTGGGAATTCAGAAACCGTGACATCAATGCCTATGTCGATTCTTGCGACACGTGTGCTAAGTGCAAGGGCAACTACGGTAGATGTACCCACTGGCCCATTGGCCACTGCAAACGAGGAAAGAGACCATTCGATCTCGTCTTTATAGACTTTGTCACAATGTCCAACTCAAAGGGACAACGCTACATCCTAACCATCTTGGATAGCTTCAGCCGACACCTTACACCCATACCATGCGCGAGAGACTGTGTTATCGATTCCGCCCGCAGATTGTACCAGTTCTTTCTTCGACACAGAGAGATTCCACGCATAGTATCCTCTGATCGAGGCACACACTTCACTGGAGAAGTCTATCGACAATTCTGTAACCAGATGTCAATCACACAAGAACTTCACTGTCCTTGGCGCCCGCAAAACTCAGGAAATATCGAGAGACAACATCGCACGATGAAGAACGCACTTTATATGTTATGCGAAGACAGGAACTGTGAATGGACAGACGTTCTAGAAGCTGTCGTTTCGTCCATGAATGCCACGACCAACAGCGCCACCGGTGTCTCCCCCGCACTATGCCATTACTGGCCGTCACCCCAACATGGGCCTACCTACACTATACAGAAAAGAAATCGCAAGTGACAATCCTGGAGCATATGGAATGCAAATTAATGCCCTGCTTAAGCAGGTTCACCACCACGTCACATACAATGACCCAATACAAGTAGGCGACAAGGTTTTACTTCACCGGCCATACTCAACTCTGGATAGGAAATTACACCATTATAAATACGAACAATATGATGTGTCAGGTGCAAAACGATAACGGTGATACAATCAGGAGTCACCGTGCACATAGACGAAGACTGGCTCCACGTCCAACACATCTATCTAATACAATCCCTCTGCCTCCACCATGTGACAGTCACCAGGATCATTCTCCCACACATCCCTCTGGGACACATAATTCAGTAAATAACTCCATACCAAAACAAATGCCAATAAGAACACGAGGACAACTTCCCACACGCTTCAGAGACTTTATCATGAATTAATCACCCAAATATACACGAATAACGCTCACTGTAAATCAGACCAAGATTTGGGGGAGCCTTGTTATGAAATAAAATAAGACATATCTCGGCTGATTTGCAGGCAAATAAACTAACATACTCAGGAGCGAGAGTCAGATGTGAACGGGACAAGGCCCCGTCACAAAATGGCCATTATCATCGTTTATGCATAGGCCCGACGCACAAGTTCCAGTCAAAAAATAAAATAATATTTCAAAGTGCTTCTATTTTTTGACCAATAAAAATGCTTCCCTCCTAATTATACTCACGTCGTTTTTCGAGCCTGTTAAGCCATAAAAAGGGTCACATGTGGAAGTACAAATCAGTCAACGGGAGGCCGGGGAAGAGATCTGTCATGGTCAGTCTGAGCAGTCAGCAGCAGGAGGAACGCCACGCCAACTATGAGAGATCAACCCGGATCGGCAGCCGGCTTATGAACTATACCACAAGGTAGTTGTTCCAAAACCACACGTTCCTATTGAAATAAAACACGTAAATCTATTTCTGCTGTTGTCGTATTTCTGTCTTGCAACCATACGCTTGTCTATAACATTTTGCATTTCCTGATTGTGGAACTCCATTCCTCTTACTTGCTTACTCAATATAATTGCTCAGGCAGCATTTGATTCTGATCTCTGACAGTCATTTAAAAAATCCTGCTAGTTTGTATTTTTTCAAATAAATTCAGTGCAGAAGTTAATCTATAAATGCAAACACATATAAACAGATCTTGATACACATACGTGTTATGAATTGATGTTTATATAAATGTATTTATGCAAACAATTTGATTAAAAAGAACTGACACGGTCAATGTTTAATTTTTTAAATATTTTTCCAATTTTCACATAAGTTGTTGAGCATTGCACTTGAAGTTGTGGATAAACTGTCCGAAGTTCCTATTTTGTTCTGTTTGTTCAAGTACTTTTGAGTCATTATCAAGAACCAATGTGATATTTGTATTTGTAGTTAGAATTCCTTTGTCGGCATCATGGCATTCTTTGGGAATGTATTTATGAACTTATAATAAAACACACACAAGGAAGGAGGGGGAATGAAAAATGTTTGGTTTTATTCACTTTCAAAAATCTAACCAAATAAAAAATATTTTTGTAATCTCTTCTTAGTCGGGTCAAGAATTTCTTGGTATCCTCTTATGTACACAAGCACACATACTCGTGTGTGTGTGTGTATATGATACACCGTATCCTCACCCCACTGGACCCGCGCACTCCACAAGACCAGCCATTGATCCAGTGTTACAGGTTAGACACAAGTCTCTGGTTCCCAATGTCAATTTGAAGCCACCCTCCAGCCATGTTGTGATTGTTTTGATCCTGGAGTGGTCATCAGATCGTAGAACTCTGAAAGCTCTCCATTGGTCTACCTGTGTGTTCGATGGGCGAGAATTGGGTTAACAGAAAAATAAATATAACCAAGTCGATTCAATTTTGAAAGGACAATTTTTTTTTATATATATATATAAAAGCAGACACAAAAAAAATAATTCTTGTTGTACAAATTTGAATGTTTCTTGTATGTGAACAATAACTAAGCAAATACAAATTCTTCAAATAATTTTGGTAAAGGCGAGATGTGGTCTTCGTTTTAACCCTTTTTGGTCTGTTCTTAGCACAGCTCCTACAACCTTTGATGTAGTAGTAGTATTAGTAGTAGCAGTACTTAGATGTTAGCAGCAATATTTTGCTTCTTCGCCCTCGGCTTCAGCCACACACAGCGGATGCTTGTTTTTCAATCTAGAACGTCTCTCCACTCAGTTCCACTGCAATCGAAGACAGACAAACCCAAAACTCTCTCTTTCGGTCAGTTCACCTCTTTATTAAGAGAACTGGCCTCATGTGTCCCAGACTCGTGACGTATCTGTTTTTCTAGTGCAAACGTACTGACATACTACCAAAGTACAACTTCACTCCTCTGAGAATAAACAGTTTACTTTTTCATTGATTGGTTTCCAAGGTTCACATGACGCCATTGTTTATCACCTCACTATAAATTATCCTGCCGCTCTTTGTAAACTACAGAGATTCTTGTTTTAAAATAAATCTAGATCAAAACATCCTTGATTTTAACTTTGATTCTTATAGTGTCAAAGTCCATTTCTTTGTTTAAAAGTTCCAAATTATTATTGTTCCAGTAATCTTCTATTAGTAATCTGATATCCTTTGTACACTTTCAAAAAGATTCTATTTTGTGTTCTAAATTAACTTTCTGTAACATTTACATCTCAAATTCTTTATAGCATATTAACATCTTGGTTATTTGAAAACACCTCTCTTTCACAGCATATCCTCCTTTATTATTATTATTTCAGGGGTGATATCACCCTTGTCACATTATATATATATATATATATATATATATATATATATATTGCAGATTATCATGTAATACTGGACAAAATGACAACACATGATACAGAAAAAGAAATAATTATAATATAAGAAAGCTCCTTAACAATTTTAAAAGCTCTCCATATTAAACCAACACAATCACTCATTTCAGAATAGGCATTCTCAAATATTGGCAATTCAGGACCCATATTGGATTGATTGATTGATTTGCTTTTATGGCTTATTAACCCTTTACAGGTTATTTAAAGGCAGAAAATATTTTTAGATTAGTATTTTTGGGAGATAATAATGATTTACTAATACAAGCCCTACTAATTAACCCATAGCTGGCAGGAAAGATGTGGATTCTTACTTTTCCCAAAGGTATAAGTGAATATAATGAACCCAATGGGAATTAGAACTCAGTTCTCCAATTAACAATTCCAAGCTATTATTCATTACACACATCCATGCTTACAGCATCTTGTATTCCCAAGTGGTCACTCCTCTTGATATTGACCAGGCTTAAATTTGGTGATCATACAGGAACTAGTATTTTGACATGATGTGACCGTAAGCCCCCATATTAGATCACAGTCATATGGCACCAGAGTTTAAAAAAGAAAAAAAAACATTTGACAACATAAACAAGTGTGTGTGTGTATATATATATATATATATATATATATATATATATATATATATATATATATATCTATCTCCATTAGTAGAGTTTGCAGTGTGTGCATTATACCTTTAAAACCAAATAAGTAAACGTCTCAGTCATTTAAAATATCAATTTGAATTTCAAGAGGTTTTCAACTTCGATTCCAAGCATTTAACATCCAATTTTAGATGGTCATTTTGAAGTGTTGATTCTGACAAAATTACTAAATGAGAACACTTAGTTATAAACACACCAATTTCAGATTATTTGATGCTTATATCTGAAACTGTAGCATTTTTGAACATGTGAAATTTACAAGTTTTGCAAAGATCTAATTAAATATATAGCTATTACAAAATAATCAAACATTATGTAATTGTGAAGAGGAGTACATTTCGAAGGGATCAAATGTGAAATTTAAAAACATTTGCAATAATTTCCATGGAGCACATATTTATTGAAGGATAGTCAATATGTTTGCAAGCCATTGTTAGGGAGTTTGTTTAACACTAGGGGCTCTATTAATCTGACCAAAGTTGGGTAAACAAAACATTTTTTTAAATAAATGTTTCACCCCAAACAAGGTGATAATGCCACTGAGATACGGGGGGGGGGGGGTTACTGGGAGTGAAAGAGAATGAGAAGGCTTTGGTGAGAAGAAAGGACAATAAAAGAACAGAATTAAGGAAGACAGAAGATGGCAATTGACATTGCATTTAAATTTTTGAAGATTGCAAGTGGCATGGAAATAAGAAATTGGAAAGGAGTTTCACAAGTGAGAAAAGAACCTATTAGAATAGAATTTATGGTTGCACCTAGCTAGTTCAACAGTAAAATGGTGAGCCCTAGTTGCCAATCCAGTAGTACACTTAAATTCATTCAGTTGAGGCACCAAGGAGGAAAATGATCAGAACAATTGCCATGAAAATATTTGTAGAAAAGACAGAGGGAAGCCATTTCATGGCAGTGTGAAAGTGACTGAAGACAAGATGCCAGGTCAGCAGTCACATCTGAGGATAAAGTAATGATTGATGGTAACTCTTTATTTCATGGGATTTCTTGTTACTCTATATTTTTTAACAAAAGATTTAAAAAGAAAAAAAAGGAAAAAATAACACAGCAGTCATAAAACGTTTAAGATGGTCACCCATTCATTTATTTTTATTATTACACAAATGTTGCTTAACTTTTATGATAAAAACAAAACATTCTGCCTCATTTTTCGTTTCATTAACTATAAAGGCATATTTCATTGATGAATATTATAATTTTTACTCCTCCTTCACAAAATGTTTTAGCTATTTTACAGATTTATAGTTTTGTCATTCTCTTCATTGTGCTGTATATCCTGATCAATTGATAGTCCACCTGTTACCAATACCTGTACTTCTGTGTCAGAGCTTTATAAGGAATCATTATTCTTAAAAATGGCTTATTAAATATTTATTCTTATATATTTTCACTTGGAAAACAAAACAAATGTAATGCATAGAAATGTAAAAAGATAAATTATTTGTCATATACAGAGGATTACGATATGTATAATAATTTTGTTCATTATAATTTGAGAAAATATATTCGTTTGAATCTGTTAGTCGTACTAATTATTCATTTTAAAAAAATTTTGCAAAATGGTTTGTTATCAAGTCTAATAAAAGGGAGAACATTTTGAAAGAGAGAAATATTCTCTTGCATCTTGAAATTATAAATTGTCTGGAAATTTGTGAATTGGGAAACAAACTGATTTGAAAAATCCAGGACAATTGAAAAATGAAATATTTTTTGTTTATTGTTTATTTTTGTTGTTTGTGTTCAGTTTTGGGATTTTTAATTTTTAGTTTGATTCAACTTGACAATAGGCAGATTTTTGAATTTAGTTAAATTATGCCAGTTTCCATTCAGCCAATATGCATTGGTATTAAAATTTAATGTTTAGCAAGAAAGCAACAGGCAAAAGATGTTTTCTGACAAATTAAATGGTGAATCAATAATTGTATAGCTTAATTTTTATAGCCTTTTTTTTACTTCTATTTGTCAATGTCTGTGCTCCTGTTTCAACACAATTACCAATTTTGACAGATATTTTTTTGATTTTAACTTGCATTCAAGCATATCCATTGTTAAAAGTTGTTTGGAATTTTACTATGTATCTTACTATATATCGCATCTGTTAAGGATGTGAATAATCTTTCTTTTCATCTTCATTTCCTATTTGAAAAAAAAAAAAAAAAAAAAAAAAAGTTACCTTTGTTTTTCTGCTACTTATTCCTCTATCCAACTGATTAAACTTGCCAAATAGGTTACCTGCTGCTTTCTTTTGTCTTTGATGCACCCTGTTAATGTTCAGTTCTCAAAGTCTTTTTTCCTCATGTCTCCTAAACCCTTTTGATAAGAGAAACTAGTGTTTTAGTATGTTGGTCTGCGCTAATTCAAAACCAACTATGAAATTCTATACTTACCCATCCACCAAATTAACTATGAATAATTGTGGAAAAGAAATAATGGACATATATAATAAATGGATTGAGAAAGTAAGAGTTAAGTTCTTGTTTCTGATGTATATCAAAAAAGTAGATTATGATATAATGAAAGAATTAAGTAAACAACATTGAAAAGAAGGATCTGAATAAGTCATAATTAATAAATATTTTCTCAAATGATTTAGACATTTTTAACAAAGCACATTTATCAAATATTAATCAGCTGTTGCTGTAATAACATTGTAAAGTTGTTTCCCTTAGACGCGAATATCAAAGCAAACCAGTTAAAAAGCTGAATCATCCTCCCTTATGAATTCAAGGGGGGCATCCAGCCGGACGGCTATGGCTAAATGATAAAAGCAAGAATTGCAACAGAAAAATCTGCAGGAAGCACTTTTGCTTTAATTCTCATCCACATTTAACGACGAAATGAATTAAAAATGCTGGATGATATCCGTTTGCATTGAGAGGTTGAAAACAGGTTAAATTTTGCATGGGTCTTTAATGATGACGATGATATGAGTAAAAACTACTTAAAAGAAACAAAAACAATTCAAAAATACGCTTTTAAGTAGGCGCCCGAGGGGGTCGTCAGTGATGTTTTGACTTGGTTCATCAGGGAGTTTCGGGTCTTTCAACATCATACTCCCCATCACCAAATCGACCCAATCAGGGGAGATCTAACCCTGATTCCCCCTCACTTTTAAAACGCTAACAGCTAGTCTGGCCTTTTTAAAGAGTTCTACGAAGAAAGACCACGTATTCCGCACATCCGATTGGCTGTTTGTACAACCAATCAGCTGCGCGAACTATTTTTAAATGGCCCGCAGTGGGGACTAGCTTTTTTTTCTCTTTGGTGGATAGCAGCTTCAATGGATAACCGAGGAGGTAATCTTAATATTCCTAAGTTTAATCCCTTCCCTATGTGTTGCATCGTTTAAATATTGCCGGTTGTATTTTATTTGTTTTTGGGGGGAATTAAACTCAACCCTACTATTACATTTATCGTTTAGCCCGATTCTTAAAAAAAAAAATTGTTACAGGTTAACTTTAACTGGATTGGTTTTATTCGCCATATTTAAATAATTGTCCATGAACATAGTCTACTTCTTTACACACAATAATAAAATTAGAAAGAAAATCGATAAAGTAAAGTAATCAACATAATATTCCTTACCATTAAACTATTTACAAATTTAAGGTCGTTTAAATACAGTAGACTACGAAATGCTCCTGGAATAATTATTATACTTCACATATTAATTACCGACAAATATTTCCCTTGATGTTACATTCATTCTTTATTTTGGATTATTGCAGAAAGTGTTAATAATTCTCAGGGTATACATCTTTGAAAAGAAAATCATTCTCACATATTTTAATGTAGCAGAAAAAAGGGCTTTAAGAATTGAGTCTCTTAAAAAAAACATTTTGTTCCAATTCATTAAAGACACTTTTTTTAATGAAAAATATTTCTTCATCTGCCTCGACATTCTTTTCTCTTGGACAAGCATAATTCTTTCATGTTACCATTTCACAACTCTGGAGAAAGGAAGGTATTTTTCATATTAAGAATTTATAGCAAGTATATTCCAACACTTCCACCAAATGATATTGAGAAATTCCCAATATATTTTCCTGACATTTTACTTTTAAAGTTTGATTACAATGTCTCTCTCATTGTATTCTCCAGCCTTCTACAGGTATCTCGTATTTGATTTGGTAAGGTACTGACAATTTTCAAAGCCTAAAAATCACGTCTTAGTGGATCAAATCATTAACTTAAAGATATCTGGTTCCCTGGCAGTTGTGAGTTCAATCCATGTTTCTGGTAGTGTATAAGTCACATACTCTGATTCAGTGGCAGAAATGGACATGCAACACACACGTGAATCAGACTGGTGAGTATTAACTGATATGAAAACATGGAAACAAATGAGAACATTCTACTCTTGTGAATAAAATGTTTGATTAAAAAATGCTCATATGGTTACTGAATATGATGACAGGAATCTGAAGATGGGCGGGGGTGGGTGTATAAAAGCTGAAATGGTCATCTAAATAGCAAGGTATATTTTATTGGTCATTAGACATTCTTGTGTTTTGCAAAAGTATGATTGCAATTTTGGTGCTTCACAAAAAACTAAAAACATATTCTTTTGTACCTGAAAGAGTCCTACAAAAGTTACAGCATCTCTTTTTGAAAGCTTTTTTTTTATTCTAATGATTACAGGTTGCCTTATCTACTAGACATTGTTTTTTTCAAAGAGAAGCTACTGAAAATATTTGTGAAAATGACTGGCAAATCTCCAAACTGGATATTATGAGAGACAGCAACTTTAAAAAAATATTTAAGTTGATCATGTAAACAAAAAAAAAAAAAAAAAAAAAAGGAACTCAACAATGAATGATCCTTAAGTCTATCTTGTACAAAACTAACCCTGAATAACATTTAAAATTTACTAGCTCAAAAAGCAGCTTGGAAAAACATTTTTTTTTCTTGTTTTTCCCTAGATTTAACCAATCAGGTATCAAGCCCAATGGCCAAGACCTTTTTATAAGGATTGAATTAAAAATCTATTTACTGTTGTATTAGTATTTTGATTTACATACATACCTACCTTAGTGAATGCTCCCTTTATCTCTCTAAACACAGGGCTTTACGCACTCCACTATTTTTGGAGCTGCTCCCACACCCAAACCCAAAATTGGAGCTGGCTCTCTGCTTTCAAAAATGAGCCGCTCCAGCTCCGTTAAAAAAAGAGCGGGTCTTTTTCGGTGCTCCATAGTTAAAATGTACCTTCTTTCATAAACGTTGGACATATTTATTGATTTTAAAAATCTTCCAAAAATAATATATTTGTGATACGTTATTTGAGTAAAATTAGCAAATTTAAAGCTAAATTAATCTGATTTGAAATCAACATTACTTACTTTATCATAAAAAAGTAATATACAATCATTTCAACTGAAAAATGCACAAAAAAAAACTAATGCTAAATTGTTACTGCTGACCTAAAAAAAAAAAAAAAATTTTTTACCCAAAATTTAGAATGTGCTAGAAAAGATTAAAATCTTTTAAAAATAATTTGGTCTTCCCTCTTAATAATAACAAACATTTTTGCAATAAAACTTTGTTTTTATTAAGTTTGGGACCTTTTTCATCAGGCTACGAATTTTGGCAAATTAGTGAACATGACTATTCTTATCTAGTAAATGTAACTAAAAAAGGAAGTATTAAATTATGGTTTTTAAATTTTCTTATTAAAATCAATGCTAAGAACAAATAAAACAGATACTTTTCCTGAAAAAGTCTCGGTTTTATTGTAAAGAACACATCACAAAATATCAGTTGTTTTCAACTAATTCCCAAATTAAATTCATTTTCTTGAAAATATTTTACGGCATTGAAAATAACCTTTACCGTAATTTGTTATACAAATAGGCATTTAAAAGATTTTGATAGATGCATTATAAAATTTTAGTTAACTTACAGTCTTGGGGCAAAAAGTTATTCTCATCGGTGTTCCAGTTGGCAAGGGAAACTTGTGAAGATACTGCACTTTGAACAACAGAGAAACACAAATTTTCTGTTGTCAAAAGTTGTGGCGATATGTTGTATTATTTCTCTGGGGCGTAGAACAATAATGGGTAGGAAAATTTGGTAACTATGAAATAAAAGTCGATTAAAAATTGATTTTAGGGCAGTTCTGGAGTGGGGTTTGTGGGGGGGGGGGCTAATCCACATTCCTATATTTTTAAATAACTGAAAATCATGGGGTCCAGAAAAACCCTACAACACTAACAGAGCCGTACTTACAGAAAGGAGGTTTAGGGAGCTAATATATATACATTAAAAAGTAAAATAGAATTTTATTTCAGGACCAAAAGTATCATTTCAGACTAAGAATCAATTTTTGTTTAGGTACCTCCATGAGATCGCTAAAAAAGAGCATAGCATGATGAAAAAGATGCCAAACTTGATGAAAATTTTATCTTCTAAATGTTTATGTTATTATTAAAAGAAAAGATCAAAGTATTTTTGGGGTATTTTTTACATTTTTTTGATTGTTCCTAGCACATGCGCAATTTTCGTTAAAAATCTTGTTTTTTTTTTTGAGTCAGCAAAATTGACAGATAATCAATTATGTCAACCATTTTTTCCATTTTATAAAAAAAATAAAAATCTCAGTTTGAAATTCTTTTAAAAATCAATTATCATTTTTTCAAAACTTATTTTAAGACAATCAGAAATTATAATGTTTATTTAAAGTATTTTGAAACCAGCATTATTTTAGTTTCTGTGCTGAAAAGGTGTAGTTTGAAAATTAAACAAAGCAGGTCATAACATTTCGCGTCACTTGACAGGTGATGAATAACGTATTGACGTATTATGTGAGGATAATGTTCTACGGAAGGAGAGTGAAATTATTTAGATTTAAGTGAACAAATTATTTACCTCGTTATTTATAAGGAAAACTTTTAGCGCTGTAATTTTTTTTTGTACTTAGCTTTCACCTTTATGTTTACGATGCTTCATGGAAAATATATTATAAAGAAATTAAAATAAGACTGTTAAGAGTGAGATTAAATTTCATAAGAAAGGTATCTAATTAATTTATAGGTACCTTTCTTATTAAATTATATCAGAAGTGTACATAGAATACTATAATTTTATGTACATTTATTACATTTTACTGTGTTATTTGTATTTCCATTCATTTTATTAGTAATTTTGATATTTCATTTATGGAAAAATGTCATAACTGAGATTAATATAAAAATAAGATCATATAAATTTCATAAGATGATACTGATACTTGTAGGTACACTTCTCAGTTGAAATTGAAAATTCAAATTAACTTCTCCACATGTGTTTTGCAAAAGTAAAGGCCTTAACAGCGGAGAACAATGCTTAACTCAAATAATACAACTTAATTGTATTCTGGTTGGTCTTCCGTACTTTATAATTACAGCCCGATTATAAACACAAAATTACATTTCTTAATTACTGCGGGTCTTCTGATTAGTCAAAACGATACAATTTACAGCGAGCTAAAAAAAGATCTATCTCATAAGGACATTTACAAATTGGATCCGGCATTTAACTAATTTATAGTATTTTAACAACTTAAATGTAAAAATCTAATATAATTAAAGAAATAACAAATAATTGTATTAAAAATTCATTTTTCATCGAAAAAATTTTTTGATTTCAGAAAATATTGTCCATATTCATAAAAACAACTAAAAGCAAATAAAAGCATTTGAAATACGTTGAAATATCTTTGTTTTATTGAGTTTTGTATGTTACAATTCAGAGCTGATTTACAGGTGTGTGTGTGTGTGTGTGTGTGGTTCCAATTAAAAAAAAAACATGATTTGCATTCCTCAAAGCCTTGTGCTTTTAACTATTGTAATCACTAAACTGTATTCGATTGAATTTCTAGTTTTCATAAAATTAGTTATGGGGGGGGGGGTAATAAATATATAAAAAAAATTTCTGCCATAACTTTAATAAAAAAAACATATTTATAATAATTTCCATTATCTATGAATAGTTTCAGAAACTATTCATAAATGTTTCATTAACATCAGACAATTATTTTTATTTTTGCAAGATTTTCCAAATTAATGTCAGTCATACAAAAAAAAACGTGCTAAAAATTGTATATATTATTTTACTAGTTCCGGTGATACAAAAAGAAACAAGGTTTTTTTTAATCAAAATTTAGAATGTTCTAAAGAGAAGGAAAATTTTAAAAAAATAATTAAAAAAAAACTTTGGTCTTTCCTACTGATAATAACAAACATTTAGAAAATAAAATTTTGTTTTTGTCAAGTTTGGCATCTTTTTCATCATGCTATGCTCTTTTTTAGTGATCTCATGGAGGCACCTAATTTTATTCAACATTTAGACGAATATCGAGGGAAATAGCCGAGAAAATCTAACGGAAGTTATTACCCGTAATGATTTCATTTATTTTTTAATAACTTTCTTTGAATAATGATGATGATAATGGCAAAATTGTGTACAAAAGTAAATTGTCAGTAAATTAAAAAGAAACCATTACTTTATTTATTCATTCAGGAATGAAAATTTGTCATAGAAACAAAAAAAAAGTTCAACCCCCCCCCCCCCCCCGCACAAATATCTACAGTTTTTATACTCCCCACCCCCCAACACTCACACATAATAAAAAATGACATCACAGACTTTCTGGGAGTGACTGACTCTTTTTAAGACATTTTTTTTCAGACAGTCTCCTGTAACTTAAAAGAACTGAAATGTAGGGAAAATGTATGAGAAACTCATTTGTGTGACTGTTAATCAGAAATAAAGTTAATTTTTTTAGGACAGAACAGAGAAATATAGGCAAACATTATAAAGATTTTCTAAATCTATCTTACAAATAATTCAGAGATATTTTAATATTGACAACCTGGATGTTATTTTAGTGAGGTGATCATAAAGGGGTTGGAGATTTCCTTTCTTAAAAGAAAATAATTATAGTTATGTTATAATAGTGATATTAATAACAGTTTGTAGTGAAAGAGACATCTTTGTTAGTATAATGAGGGTGGCTGAGGAAGCTGAAGCTGTAAGCAGATGATAAAGAGCGAATGGAGATCCAGGATGAATATGGAAACAAACTGACTTGGCATTGACAATGGCTAAAGACAAATGAAAAGCAGATACAATACAGTGACTGTTAATCAATGTGAAGTTGTCTCCCTTGTATCTTCTCCATGAGTGAGGTACGATTGAGGCGAAAAGGCCAGGGAGGGACAGTTGATTATCACCATGTGGTGTTTGAAGGTCGCCAAATAAATTCTTTCTCCACACACACGTCTTGTTGGTGTCATTTATTTAAATTCACATTGGTAGCAGAGTGTTTAGATAAAAAAAAAAATAAATAAATAAAAATTGCCACAAAATTGCATAGACAATTCAGTCATACTAGCAGCAAAAAGCTATGTGATTTAATGAGAAATGCTGGAATGAGAGATTCTGAATTTATTAAAATTCTACAAGAACTTCCTAATTCATGTGAAATTTGCATGGGGTACAAAAGGGCTGAACCTAGACCCATTGTTGGATTCTCATTAGGAACCTATTTCAATGAGAGCATTGCCATGGATATCAAAGAAATTAATGGTAACAAGGTACTGCACCTAATTGACCCTGGTACAAGATACAGTGTTGGAGTCAGGATTCCTAGTAAGGAAAGTTCTGACATCATTAATGCCATCTTCAAGCACTGAGTTGCGTATTTTGGAACTCCGGGATTTATTCTCACTGATAATGGCAGAGAGTTTAATAACCAGTCATTTAGAGATATGGCGCAAAATCTAAACATTGTGGTATGTACCACTGCTGCTGAAAGTCCTTGGAGCAATGGGTTAAATAAAAGACACAATGGGATATTGGGAGAAATGGTAAAGAAAACCATAGAAGATACCAATTGTAGTTTCGAGGTAGCACTTGCATGGGCCGTAAGTGCCAAAAATACACTTCACAGTGTTCATGGATACAGTCCCAATCAACTTGTTTTTGGCAGAAATCCCAACCTACCTGCTTTTCTAAATGACAAGCTTCCTGCATTAGAAGGTGTTTCCACCAGTGAAGTTGTTGCAGATAACCTAAATGCTATGCATGCTGCCAGGAAACAATTCATTGCATGTGAGTCCTCGGAGAAACTAAGACGTGCACTTCGTCACCAAGTTAGAACACGTATAGCACATAAATGGTGATGCTGTCCTTTACAAAAGAAACCTGTGTGAGAGATGGCTTGGTCCAGGAACTGTTATAGGGTGGGAACATAAGCAGGTGCTTGTCAAACATGGTGGCACATATGTAAGGGTACATCCATCTCGCTTAGCACCCTACCCTGAGACATATCGAAATTCTTCTTAGCATCAATGTACCTAGTACCTCACAGAAAAGGCTTGAAGAATCTCCAGAAGTACCAATTTCTGAAGAGATTGATATGAATGAAGATTTGGAAACCACAAACAACAATGTCGAGCAACATCAGACTGTAGAAGAACGAGATAGACCACATAAGCAGGACTTCACTCCAAAGAAAATTGAGCTTCCTAAACCAGGACAAACTATTAAATGTAAGCTTGCCAATGACACAGACCCAGAATGGAAAAAAATTAAATGTCATAAGTAGGGCAGGCAAAGCAACAGGCAAAAACAAACATTTGATGAATGTGGCTATGGAACAGGGTGAACCTTTTTGGCTGGACTTTGAGCATGGGGTATCAGAGTGGCAAACAAGTGAGGTTGAGGAAACTGAACATGAACACACTTCTTGTGACGAGGAAAATATAATGATTTCCTCCTCTAATGATGACCTGGAACTGGAAGAGGCAAGAAAGAAAGAGCTCCAAAGCTGGGTTGAAAATAAAGTGTACATCCAAGTACCTGACCAAGGTCAACCAAATATTTCAACAGGATGGATTTACACAAATAAAAATTCCAATGGCAAGCAAACCTGTAAAGCCAGACTTGTGGCAAGAGGCTTTCAGGATAGAGACAATAACAACGTAAGGAATGATTCTCCCACAACTTAAAGAAGGTTTAGGCATAGCACTGGCAATAATGGCAGCTAACCATTGGATGGGTAAATCAATGGACATAAGGACAGTATTCCTGCAGAGCAAGCAGTTGGATTGACTGGTTTATCTGGATCCTCCTAAAGAAGCCAATGTACCTCAGGGCTATATTTGGAAACTCTCAAAATGTGTATACAGCTTGACTGATGCTTCTAGGTCCTGGTACCTAACAGTCAAGGAGGAATTAATGAAGTCAGGAGCAAAAGCTACAAAATATGATCAAGCGATATTTACATGGCATTTCGGAAACAAACTGCAAGGCATAATTGCTGCTCATGTTGATGATTTTTGCTTTGTAGGATCAGAGATCTTTCAGAGCAGAGTTATAGACAGGCTTCGTCATGTATTTGCAGTTAAAACCGAAGAAACTGCTGAGTTCCAATACATAGGATTAGACATAAAAAAGAATAATGAGAATATCAAACTGGGACAGAATGAGTATGTAAAGAAATTAAAATATATTCCAGTAGAAGCAGGCAGGAACCTTAAAGATGCAATTTCCACAACCGAAATTACTGAAATCAAGCAAGTTATTGGTCAACTTAACTGGCTGGCCACCCAAACCAGACCGGATCTAAGTTATGATGTTAGTGCATTAAGCTCCATTCTAAAACAACAAAATGTAGAATGTATAAAACAAGCCAATAGAGTAGTTAAGAAAGAAAAAAAGGAAAAATCACAGATAGACATCCCTGACTTAGGAAACCATGAGCATTTAAAAATTGTTGCCTATAGTGATGCTTCTTTCGCTAATTTGACAGATGGGGGATCACAAGGAGGCTATATAATCTTTTTGGTAGGAAATAATAATAAATTTATGCCCATCGCATGGCAATCCAAGTGCATTAGAGGGTGGTCAAAAGTACACTGGCTGCTGAAACTCTAGCCATGGTTGACATGTCAGAAGCCTGCCTGTTTTACAGAAAACTATTATTGGAACTACTGCAACTAAAAGATGAAACTGGGAACATTAATATCATATGCAAAACAGACAATTCCTGTCTCTATGACCCAGTACATTCATCAACACAGATTTTGGACAAGAGACTTCGCATCGAGATGGCCATTTTGAGAGAAATGTTGGACAGAAAGGAAATTGCAGAGTTCTCTTGGATACCAACTGATGAACAAGTTGCAGACTCCTTGACAAAGAAAGGAGTACCATCATTTAAAATCCTTGGCTTTATATCAGAGCCCAAGGAATCATCTGTTTAATAAATTCAAAATTTTTTTTTTTAATTCTCTTTTTCAGACAGTCATCTGAAAGAAGAAAGAAAAGAAAAAAGGGGAAGAATTGTTAATCACCGTGAAGTTGTCTCCCTTGTATCTTCTCCACGAGTGAGGTACGATTGAGGCAAAAAGGTGGGGGAGGGACAGTTGATTATCACCACGTGGTGTTCGAAGGTCGCCAAATAAATTCTTTCTCCACACACACGTCTTGTTGGAGTCATTTATTTAAATTCACAGTGACTGTTGGAAGAACAGAGATTTAAAAAAAAAATAAATTTTTATCTTTCTTACGGTTAGTTTTATGGCTGGCCTGCAAAATTCTATTGTAAAGTTTTATTAATGCATGTGAGTTTTACTTGTAATAAAAAAGAATAATAGTCATTATGTTTTTCTTACTTTATAGATTCTGAGAGCAGTAATACAAAAACTTTTAATTTTTTTAATGCTGTCAGAAACCATATTGTCTTAGTTTGTTTAACATCACTGTTTTTATTAGATTTGATAGGCTTCAGCGTTATCCAATGTAGGTATTTTTTTCAAAAGGTGGTTCATTGTCAGATTTTCATTTGGTGTGGCATACTAAATTAATTAATCCTCATCTTATACAGATTAGTTATTAACTAATATTTTTAACATTTCTCTGTACAATGAATAAATTGAAAAAACTGATGTTAAATATCAAACTCTGTACATTTGTTTGTTAGCCATAAATAAGAATGGCATTTGTTAAAAATTTTCAGTTTTACATGTGCTTTTTAATGTCATATAGAAAGTAAAGATGAAAAATCTATGCTGTGTTTATTACTTTTATTTGAGTATGTCTCATAATAAAACAAACTTTTGGTTGCAAATCAACATCAAATTAATATTATTTGAATGAAACCAACACAAAATTTATAAATGATTGAAAGTTGTTTTTAGACATTTGTTGTTCAACTTTTAATTTCCATAAAATTTCAACAATACTGTTGAAAAGAGAACATTTTCAACACACTCCTTTTTTAATCTCCAAGTCAAGACCAGGTAAAATGCCTGCTTACCTGTAAAATACTTTGGTTTTTATTTTTTTAAAAAAGAAAAGAAAAAAAAGCACAATCTTTTCTAACCAAACTAAGCACATGAAATCCATTCTGCTGAGCCAGCCCCACAAAAAGAGGCAAATACGATACAGGGGAAAAAAAAACCCAGCACATTACCCGCACAATTGTCAAGATCATTTAGTTCCATCAGAGTGAAACACCCAGCCACAAAAAAAAAAAAAAAAAAAAAAAAAAAAATCTAATTATTTAGCAGGAATACATATCGTTAGTTAACATAATATTCAAAATATTTGTGAATTAGAAGCAATCATTTTTCTTCTTTCAGCTGTTTTTCATTCAAAACAGATGTACATAATGACATAACGAAAGTTTTAAGGTACATGGCTTTTTTCAAGTGCATTATGACCAGACAGGTAAATGTGTAATTGGAAACTGGAAGATGAGTTGTAATATCAAATACTTTACCATAACGTACCCAGAAAGAAGAAGGTGAGAAAAAAATGAACATAGAGCATTCCTATTATTCATTTCTAAAATGAAAGAAAGAAACACCAACAAAAAAGTAACAGAATAAACAAGGCGAAGAAAATGAATATCATGAATATATTTTAAATACCTTAGACTGGTTGAAAACCCAAATATGACATTTCTATTTTTGCTCCACAAGTTTATTCTGCCTTGGAAGCAAAAGAACTGAATCCATTTTAAATTTAATTTTTGTGGCGGTCTGCAGAGCAAGAATACAATAATATCATTCATTAAAGTTTTCATTTTACTGAATTCATAAACAATTCAAGGAATTGAAATTTAATGGGAGATTGTAACTGAAAGAAATGTACAAATTGTAACCATAAATAGGTGTGTGTCCCTGCATATATATATATATATATATATATATATATATTATACACACTTTGATACACATAAAAATTAATTATAAGAACATTATATATATATATATATATATAGTGTATATTTCGGCAGCAATTTTTCATTGAAGCATGTTTCATTAAATAATATAGACAAGTTTTGTCTATTTATTTTAAGTAAGTTCCTTTCATATTGTCTGATAAGCTTAATAACATTATCATTGAAAGACAAAAGGAAATCACCATATTGATACATGTTTAAATCCAATCTAAGCTTTTGGCTTACATATGCCATTGTCAAAGATGACAATTACATTTCAATATGTCCACCAATACACGGACGAAACAATAATGCTAGTCTGTTTTTGTTGCATGAAAAATTTCAAAGCAACAACAAACTCGTGTATACGAGACACGGGAGCGAAAATCGCGTTGCAGCTCATGACGTCACACATGACCACGTGAGAGTGCATTTTTCATGCAACAAAAACAGACTAGCATTATTGTTTCGTCCGTGTATTGGTTGACATATTGAAATGTAATTGTCATTTTTGATAATGGCATATGTAAGCCAAAAGCTTAGATTGGATTTAAACATGTATCAATATGGTGATTTCCTTTCGTCTTTCAATGATAATGTTATTAAGCTTATCAGACAATATGAAAGGAACTTAAAATAAATAGACAAAAGTTGTCTATATTATTTAATGAAACATGCATCAATACACACACACACACACACACCATTCTAATGCAATATTTTGACATTGGCAAAAAACTAACTTTTTATGTCACTTATTCTTAATTTGAAAATTTCCATCTATTTCCATATACTATAGTATAGAATTGACTAATGAAAATAAACTAGAAAAAGCTTATTTTATTATACTAAAATTAAGTTGGATACATAAAGAAACTTAGATCTTAATAGTCATTACTATGTATCATTCTACAGTTCTAGTTTAAATTTCATATAAATTGCGCACATATTTGATTATTTTCTTTAAGTTACCTGTAGAATATGTGAAAAGTGATAAATACATATATATATCATGAGAAATATACAAGAATAAACATGAATGCCTGTATATGTGATTGGCTAAATTATTTTGAATACTCACATTATCTATTAATGTAAATATTAGCAATCCAAAACCAGTACTCTAAATCCCTGAACATGTATAATATAGTATATACTAAACATTATTACTGATTATTAACTAAAACTATGTACAATATATAATGCCTGAATAAATATATGAATGATACTTGAAATGATTACTACTTTATTAGACAGATTTTACTGAATGATATTTTCAGAGAATTATGTCATTGTTTCTATCATCGGAACTGCACTGCAATACTACCCTCACCTGCCACAGTCAAATCTAAGAACATTTTGATTAATACAGATAGAGTAAAAGGTTTTGGGGCATATGAATTTAACTTATTACAACGAAAAAGAATGAAAATACAAAAAGCACGACAGCAACAGAAATTGATGCAAAGCAAATAAAAGTTGATCATGAACCCATGGAAGACTGACACTTGGTTTTCGTTTTTTTTATTGTTCCGAGTATATAAGACTCAAGATGCATTTTTTGAAAATGTACAAAATACAAGAAATAAAAAGGAAAAAAAATAAAATAAAAAGAATTCTGTACAATCTTTAATGTCTCTTGCTTCAAATTTTATTCATTCAATAAACGTGTATTGTTTTGTTTCATTTTTTTTTCTTCCAGCCATTTCCTTATTTTTTTTTAAAATTTTTACCAAAAGATCATAAAATCTTCAGGAAGAGGCTATGAAGGGAGACAATCCAATTCCTTAAGATAACAAAGACAACCTTTTTGTCTTTCACAAGAGTCACAAACCATATATATTTTTTCCTTTT
>OZ038492.1:46341286-46401286 GCA_964036315.1 Acanthosepion esculentum | reverse complement strand
AATTGCAGTAAAACTTTTCAATGTATCAAAGAAGAAAAAATGAAAACAGAAAATCAATCCTTTACAAATAAGTATTTTGTATTCTTATTATTTTTAGCAGAATGTATTACCACTTAAATTTAACATTATACTAAAATTTTAATAGAAGTTATTAATCATTTGATGAGAGGCTGAAATGACAAATATTTGATTAGAACTATTTTTTGACAAATCTTTCAAATGTTTCCATCCAGTAAATGTGTAAAGAAAAACTGTTGCAAGACAGATCACTCAATCCTGAGAGATTCCAAACTTTGTGAAAATAATAAACTTTAAAATATTCACACTAACAACAACTTACAGGCTTAGGCCATACTAAATTAAATACTAATTATTCTTTTCAACAAATCATCATTGTTACTCCTTTTCTATTGATTTATCTATATTAACTGATAATCTTCATTGGCATTCTTTGGGGTTGGGGACTTTAGTTATAAGCCACAAAACCAAAATGTCAATAATGGCATTTGGATCTTTTTTTGTTGTTGTTGTTGTTGTTAAATAAATACTTTCTATTAAACTCCTTAATTTAATATTATTTTTAATTCAATTTAGGATGAATTAACCTCATGATAACTGAAGAGCAGTTTTGGGGGGTATTTTTTCATAAGAGAAAATAGTATGAAATTAAGAAATTAAATCATATAAAGATAATCTTTAGTTAAAAATACTTTTTTCATTCATTTCAATATTTTGTTTAAAGTAAATTCTCCATTGAGAAGTCATAAAATATCCTGTCTTTATGAGAGTGACTTGTACAGTTTCGTACACTCCACCAGTAACAATTGTGTCCAAGTACAAAGTGCAGTAATTTATTATTTCTAGTAATTATAGTAGTAATTGAATAACAATATATGTTCAAAATTAATATTAATCCAATTAAATATCTTGTTAGATTTGATGGCATCCACAGAAAGCAATTAAAATATAGCAAAATTCAATAATAATTTAAAAAATTGGAATTAAAATGAAAACGAGTTTTACAGGGTGCGATGGATAAATTGTCAACTAAATTATGCAAAATTGATAATAACACTGATATCTCATTTTAACAGATATATTTAACAAAATTACACAAAAATATCTTGAAATATTAAAGAGTAAATTTATTCAATAAACTTGCCATTGGCTTCAACCATGGCCTCTAGACGACTTCAGAATCTCCTGCAACTCTTCTGGACAGTCTCCTTGTTTTAAGTTGGTGAATGCTGCCATAATCCTTGCCTTCAGTTCATCTTTAGTGTGACAAAGAGTTTTGTTGGTCTTTCGCTCAACTGCACCCCACACATAATAATCAATAGGGTTGCAGTCAGGAGAGTTAGGTGGCCAGAAGTAAGGAGTCATATGACTGCAGAAATTGTCTGACAGCCATGACTGGGTTATCCTGCTTGTGTGGCATGGTGCTGAGTCCTGTTGCCAGACAATAGGGTCTTCCAGCAGCCACACTCTTGACCCAGGGCAGCACTACCTCCTCAAGGCACTTGATGCAGGCCTCCATGTTGAGTCTGAGGCCCTCACAAAAAAAATTTGTGAGTTCTTTTCTTATCAGAATGATCAGAGTGAGTTTTCTGAGCTGCCATACCTTCGTAATCACCATTAGACTCATCCAACTCTTTCTGATTACTCTGCACTCTCCTCAAATTGACACCCAAACACTCTGAAATGTTTGTATTGGAGCTTCCAGTGTGAATACCAAGCAGTACAGCATGCCTTTTGAAAATTTCTGGTAGATTGAATTGCATCATGGTGCTCTTTTCCCCCACAGATGGTGCCCAACTGACCCTACTATACTGTGCAGTTGACAAAATCGAAAACAAACAATGCATATGTGCAAAATTAAAAATAAAAATGGCGACAATTTATCCATTGTACCTGTATTTTCAAGATTTTAAAAACCTCTTAATTTGCATCCATCCAGGTCGACCATAGTTGGGATCATCACGCCAATGCTGTATAGTATGTGCTATGTCAGGGCGACATACAGTTTTGAATTCAAAGCTACCTTCTCCTAGACCGGTTGCCACCCAAGGCTACAGTAACCCAGGGTGTCCTGCTATTTACCCATAGCTGGGGAGAAGAAGAGGATTCATACCTTTCCCAAAGGTATTAGCACATAAATTAACGTAAAGGATGTGACTGGAATTCAAACTCTGCTCGCTGATGCCTTAATGCAAACTGCTACCCATTACTCTACCGCACCACTTGGTTTAGAAATTATTTGGGACCCAAATTCGATGGCTTGTCATTCTAAAGCATTATTTTAGATGATACTATTCTATTAAAAAAAGAAAAGAAACTTTCTGAAATTCATTTAATCTACTTTTGGTTGTTTAAAAATAAATGCTACATGTACTAAATTTATTTTAATGAAAAACTTTCGGCAATAAAATGGAAACTTAAATGATTGTAGCAATTCAAAACTGGAAGGTGCATATTTCCTTTGGCAGAAATGCGGGTTTCAAACAAAAAAAAAAAGAAGAAAGGAATGAAAAAAGAAATTAATAAAATTAAAAATATGAAGTGTTAGTCAAATTTACTTAGTTATTGAATGAATGGTCCATAGACATTTACTAAGATAATCATCTATATTCTACATTTGTCCTAAATTAAAATATTTTGAAATGTTTGTGATCATTTTTAAACTGGCAAATGTCAAGTGAATAATTACTCAATATGTTCTTGCATATTAACAAATTATATCAATTAGCATTACGTGAGTTTAGTTTATTTAGTGTGTAATTAATTTCTATGGATAAATGCACACACACAAACGAGCTCATTTAATTAAACAATATCTTTGATCATTTCTTTTGCTAAAAAATAGAGATGAAAAGTGGAAAGTAAGAATTCAAATTTTACTGACAATCTATAACTATCACCTGAAAATCAAAAAATTGGCATTGAAAAACAGTGACTTTCATATAAGGACAAGTGAATAAACATTTCCCCCAAAATGAAACAATTATATTAAGTATAAAGATATCTCCAATTTTACAGTTTATTAATAAAATGCTACAAGTTACGTTTTAACAGGATTGCTGCTATTTAATAAGTTTTGTAGTTTTACATGTGAAAGAAAAATAAATGTTAAAGGCAGTAATTTAACTTTCACAACTTTCATATCCTTCTTTAGAAGAGAAAAATTAAATTTTTGATTTGAACTCAGGAATCTACATTTCCAAGGGTTTATGTAAAGGATTCCTCATCATTACTCAAAAGTTGCTCTACATCCTCATCTTGCAAATAGAGAAATATTTCTTTGAACCTAATGAATCTATATGAATAACATTTCAGTGCATAAATTCAGCATACTATGATGAAAACATGCTCCAAACATAATGAAAGCATAGTTTTATTGTCAAAATCATTTGTTATTATTAAGAGGAACGATCAAAGTTTTTGTTGATTATTTAATCAAAATTTTTTACTCCTTTTTAGAACATTTGAAATTTTGATAAAAAACTTTTTTGTGGAGACAGACATTAATTTGGAAATTCTTGCAAAAATTAAATAATTGTCAGATTTTGATAAAATTTTCAGTACTTATCCACAAATGAATGAAATTATTTTTGAAATTAATTAATTAATTAATCTTAAAAATATTTTTTTTTAGATATGTTTGTCCCTTAATTTTATGAAGACTTGAGAAACTCAATGTGATAATTTTTATTGAGTATATTAGTTAAAAGCAGAATTCTTTGAAGAATTTAAATCACCAAATTTTTTTGCAAGATCAGAACCTGTCTTACCAAAAATCCGTTCTGAATTTAAAAATAAAAAATGCAATAAAACTAAGACATTTTTTAATTAGAGAAGCTTCTAATTGCTTTTATGAAAATATATATTAAAGACCATATTGTCTGAAGAAAAAAATTTTTTCAACAAAAAAATGAATTTTTACAAGATTTATTTTTATCTTTTACAATTTTAAATTGAATAATTTATAAAGTTTTAAAATCTTTTAAAATTCATTTTTAATGTAATAATTCTTAGGAAATATTGTAATTTACTAATCATATATTGTAAAGCTTATTACAATCTGTTGAACCCAAATATTTTGAAAAGAATTTTGATTTGTGTGATTGTGTGCAGAATTTCTGAAATATCGATGTACAAACTGATAAATCTATCATTAAAAGGTCAGGTATAAACTTTATTGTCTACTCCACCATACTTAACTATGAACAGGTTCGGATGTCAATAAATCAATTAAGACATCAGAAAACCCTGTTTGTACACAGCATTTTCATGCTATAAGTAGTATTTGTTCCAAATCAGATTAATTTAACTTTAAATTTGCTAATTTTCTTCAAATAACTCTTCAGAAATATATATTTTATTTTTGTAAGATTTTTAAAACAGAGACTTAACTTTTGTTTACAAATGTATCAAAATGGCCAATTTTAATTGATTTTACAGAAAAAAAAATTGATTCCGATCAATATAATTGAAATACACCACAGAGTATTTTGCTTGCTGGAAATAGTAAATTTTAAATTCTTTAGTTTTCAATTAAAGCTAAAATGAAAGCTTCAAGAAAGCTTTTTCATTTTTAAAAATTCATTTTAAACCTTATGTACACCAAATTAGTGAAGGTGTATATATATATATATATATATATATATATATATAAAAAACACTTCCAAGATTACATATATTACTCTGATCCTAGGCAGAAATACTAAGAGAGTGACATTTTGATCTTAGTTAGAGCATCCAGTATTTTCATGAATAACAACATCATCTTTGATGAATATGATGCTGTATTTAATTAAAAGACACAACTTTTGATTAATTCTATGTTAGTTATGTTTCTTGACTTGTGATTTCACAAAATCTTCAATGTAGTTTATCTTTGTTGGCTATAGTGATGATGCTATTTATCCACCTTCTTTTGAGGTTAGAACAATTGAAATCAAAATATGATGATGATGTCTTTTATCAAATGTAAATCTTTTTGACTTCACATTTGAATGACAAACTGGTAATAAAACTTACTAACACCACAATAGTTTCTTTTCAATCTATACTTTGGACTCCTTGCTAATTTTCAAAAACAGATTATAATTTCTGAACATGAAAAATAATCAAGGAATTTGAAGATATTTGCTAAGCTTTTCTTAGTCTGTCACAAGGCCATAATCATGGAGTATTTTATGAAAATCTAACTTACTATACTAGAGATGTTAGTTTGCTAACTACAACTATGGGAATTGCCTATCAGTAAGATCAGTGTAAAAAGGATAGTCAAAATATTTATAGTAACAAGTGAGAGTAGTTAATGTAAAGAGAACAATTCAAAATAAAGGCTCATTCAACCTTTTATATATTGGATGCATTTGTTTTAGCAAGAAAGTCAGCTTTGATATTTCTCCATAAAGCAAAAGCCTTAGTTGCATCATTTGCAATAAAATGATAGAAGACCAGTTAAATAAAGAGCATGACAATAATCCAGTCTATCTGTTGTGGTTAATTTTTAACAAGTGCATTGTTATGTAGTGAAAATAAGCCTGATAATAGTAGGTTCTCATTTATGGTCACTGACAAAAGACATGTTTTGTTTAGAAAAGTACTATCAACATGCATTTTTAATTTCATAACCTTGTAGACTTGTATATGATCTTTGCGCTTAAAAAAAGGAACAAGTCAGATAAGGAATTAAGTGCCTTTGAAAGTAAAATCAGATTTTAATCCTGTACCAGCATTTTAAGCTTCAGATTTTTTTCATTTTTTAAGGATATTTGTTTTTATTTATTACTTTACCTAATATTTTTAGGCTTGACTTTACTTTAGGGCCATTACTAGGCATGGTATCCAAAAAAACTAGTAGGTCATTGGAAATGCCCACTCAAACAATGCAAATTTGTGTTCTACATAAAAATATATATTTAAAAATTTTTGTAATTCAAGTTTTTTTTTAATCAAAGTCATCCAACCATAGATATATACTTCAATGCAGTTATACTTCTTTCACTGCTTGGCTCTGTCACTTTTTATGCTATCGTTCATGCAATACAAGGCCCAAAAGCCACTCAAGGTAGAGGATTACTGAATAGGAAACTTAAAAACATTATCCTTGAATAAAAAGAATGCACCTTTGATATAAATTTACAATGGCAGAATAAAAAATCTCTACACAGTATTTTGCCATTGCATCATGCTTAGTCATAACTACATATAACAGTGATTTTTCCCCCTCTTGTTAGACATGTTCAGTACCAAATAAGTGGACAATTTAGGAACACCAAGTATTGAAAACATCAACAAGCCTTGTAAGTGTTGAATCCCCAAAGACTATAAATTGTACAAGTTGCTAAATGTAACATGACTGCTAATCTGTAGACCATTCCTTAAAATTTCTGAATGTACCTTAAAGAGTAGTCATACATCAAATACTGATAGGCACTCATTAATCCATTAACTTGAATAGAGAAAATCTTCTCTGAGAATTTCTTTACTAGCCAGCTTTAAAAATGTAACAACCTGAAGATAATTAAAAAAAACAAAACAAAAAAAACAAAACATATACACACACATAGGTACTATCCCTAGCATAAAACATGAGGCTAAAATTGATAAATTATGGTGAGTTGGGGTAGGAGAATATTGAGGAGCAAGAGGAAGAAGGGGAGATTAATCTAAATTGGTTGATGGTGCAAAGGTCATGCAAGTGTTTAGATACTACAATGATGGTGACAACATTCACAGACACCTGCTGTAACATTTGAAGGAAGTGAACAAACCACATTGGCATTTCATATCTACATATGGAAATCTAGATTGTCTATAAATGGCTACATAAAAGAAAAAATGAATACGTGCGTTTAGAAATTGTTATTTGTATTAGAGAATGAAACTAGTTTGTGATTGGCAATGTTATCTCTTCAGAAAATCATTTTCCTTCTTTAACCAAAAATATTTTATGGTTCCTGAACATAAGATCGTTAAAGTCTGTTTTTCACAAATTCACAATTGTTGGGGTTATAAGGGCAAAACTCTGTAAAAGTTATGAATCCATGTTTTTAAATCAAATTTCTGATGATCCAAAGTACAAAAAAAGGACAATTTAATTACATTTAAAATAAAGTACAGAGATTTTATGAAAAGTATAGTTTAAGTATTCCTTTTCATTTTATATGAAATGCTTAAAGGATTATTCATTGCATAATTGGCCTAGACATTGTATATGTATCCTAATATAAAAGAATTTCATAGAGGATAGCAAATTATAAAAGTGTTAATTATTATTTAGATAGTAAATTTTATTTTAGATTCTTATAGAAAACAGCAGAAGAATTGTGGAACCAGAATAAGTTAAAAAATAAAAAAAAGAAATTTGTTTTCATGTTTTTACTATTTTTTATTAAGTAGGTCTTTTGAAGATTTTGTTCCTTGGAGATATATGTCTACACACACACACACACACACACACACACACACACACACACACACACACAGCCTTCCATTATTAGCCACTTCATGTTTTATAAATATATAAAATAAATACTTATTGGAATCTAAAGTTTTATTTACTGAATCAGAGCAATTATCTATGTAGTTAGGATGAAAGCTGGTTTGTTTTGTGTTTCCATCTATATGAAAACTCAAATTCATAGCAATGTTGCGAGTTTGAAGCTTTAGAATAGATTGTAAGGCTGTAATGTAAAACAACACTGGAAAATGCTTAAATGATTGGCAGATATGATCAAATGGTGAAGATACTAAAAACTTATCTCACCAATCTGAAAGTTACAGAAAAAAATCTGTAAGCTATGAAATTTTAAGGTGTTGTGGTATCAAGGAAGTGTTGGAAATCAGAAGATGTGGGGTCCTAAATAAAGTGGCAAAACATGTGAGTGTGATCACTAGGCCTCTTTAAAAGACAACAATAAGGAAAATCAAAATTAAATGAGCAACAGAATGTATGAAGATCATTTTTTTTTATTGAAGGCACATATGGAACCATAGTTAAAGAAGAGGTTAAATGCTTTCAGAGTAAGATAATTTTTATGTATAACAATATTCCATCACATTCAGCAAAGACAACTAATGAAGATCTAAATAAAATGATTTTCAATGAAATTCATTTAATGAAGTGGACAGGTTATTCAGTCAATCTTAACCCAACTGAAAACTTGTTAAGTATTCTGAAGAGAACGGTTTACATTATTGGGTAACAATTTACCAGCAAATATGTATTTTGGATGCTATGCAGCCTGTATCATATGGAAAGCTACAACTGACAAAATCAAGAGATGAATGACTTCTAAAAGATAATTTACAATATGGAGTATAAATTTCACATTAATCTTGTTTTTATATATTTGTTAATATTACAGTAATATTGGTTTCTATTATTTTGTTCAAAACATTTATCATTGTATTCTTTGCAAACATTTTGCAATAATACATTTTAATTCCAATATAGAATATTACTTAGAGTTTAAGTAACCTGGCTAATAAGGGAAATCTTGGAAAATCCAGCAAAATTCATGAAGTTGTTGCTGCCTTGTAAGAGTGACATGAAGTCTAACATAATTTATGCATATTATGTGAAATATCCTGCACATTGATGAGGCAAACATTTCTGGGAATCTTAGATTTTTAAAAAAATGATGAAACATTAAAAGTGACTAATAATATATAATGTAGTGTGTGTGTGTGTGTGTGTGTGTGTGTGTGTGTGTGTGTGTGTGTGCATTTATGTAAGCAAATGAAAATTCTGTTTTTTGAACCTGTTCTTTCTTTATATATAAATTTTAAAATTCTACAGTATTCTTAATCATCTTTTTTGCACAATTATACAGTTCCTTTTTACAGTCACTTGAATTTTTGGCAATATAACACTCAGTAAATAATTCTGAGTATCAGAAATTGTGACAAAGATCTGATAGAAATGAAAACAAGTAAGAAAGAGACCTTTAACAAATCCAAGGATAAGTATTAAGGACAGGAAATAGTTGCTGAATTTGTTTTAAATCACTTCTAAAAGCATAAGAATAGTTAATTCAGCAGCATGAATCAATGTTGACTGAGAAATAATTATTTAATTTTGAGTCTAATTAGCAATCCCCTTAGAGCCTGAAAAGTGAAAAACTTTATTGACATTTTGAAAAAAATAAATACAAAATCAAAACTTAAGAAATATTTCTCTCTTGGATACTATTATTCTTTTCATAGACAATTAGAATTAAATATAAATTTATAACAATGAATATTCAAACAGTGACAAAATGGATACATATATAAACTTACATTAAAAAGTTATTCCTTTAATAATCTATGCATTGAGGTAGTCATGTAGAATGTGTACATGTTACTTTTGATAATGTTCAATTCTTTAAGAACTTGCATAAAACAATGAAATAAGCACAAGTTTATTGATTCCAGATTTTATTATCTCCTTATAATTCAATTGAGTAAAGCAGTTAAATAATGTTTACTTTTTACAATTAGATTTAAGATTGAAAACATAAGAATTTTTGAATGCTACTGAAAAACCAAGAAAAACATAAAATTAATTTTTACTCACTGTAATTTCACTTCTAATTTAATTTTTTTTTTTTACTATTTTGTTATATAATAACATGACTTTAAAGTTTGACAAAAAAATTGAAATGACATGAAATAATAATCCCAGTTAAAATTTTATGTAAATAATCATTATAAATAAGCAAATACCTTTATGTAAACAGTAAACTGAAGATAAGAAATTTACTTCCATGAGTTTTTTACTATACTCAAACTTAGACTATTTATCAGATTTGCACTGTCTGAATATTACATGCAAGAAATCTAAAAATAGTATAATATAAAAGCAAATAAAAATAGTAGCAGAATTTTCAGGCATTTCAGGGACAAAAAATGAAGCATATTCAAGAGCGTGTGTTTTATTTTTGTCTGTTTATGGTATCAAAGAAAAAGGCAAAACTAGTTAAAATAATGAGAATTTAAAAGGAACTTGCTTCTCTTTATCAAAATGGTGTGTTTGATAGCAAAGAAAAATATGGATGTGATTCTATAACAAACTACAGGCTGCAGCAAATATTGCCTTTTTATGTATTTTGAATCTGTATGTGCATTACATGTGCATTAGAGTGGATTGAAAAATTGTTCCGAATTTATAGATACGAGCCCTTGATTTTATTTCCTCCATAATGGAAAGAATAAGAAATATGCCTAAAGTTCAATTGGTTGGATTAAATACAAACTCATGAAAAATTGTCAATAATTTGCAATTTAGATATTGTTTTTCAAGAGTGCAATCTTCCAGCAGAGTAATATTAAAGCCAGATTATATTAATACAAGGAAGATTTTATTAAGATTATTAGAGGAATCTCTTGTTGTGAGAGTTTTAAAACTCAGTTTTATTTCCAGATAATTTGACAATAGTTGTATAAATAACAATCTTAAATTACTTATTTGGTTTACCATAATAAATTTTATCTTGTTTTAACCTTTAGAGAGAAATAAGAGAAAGTTCAAGGATTCAAATAAAAGGTAATTATTCAGATACTAAAATATCATTTTAAATATTCATAATCTAGGAGATAGGGATAATAGGAGGAGCATTTTTTGCTTTAAATTCTATAAATGATTCATTGATGCAGATATAAAAACAAAGACAAATCTTTTCTAATTCTAAAAAAAATTGAAGCATTTTAGCAATTCTGATACAATGTCTTTAATAAATTTTGAGTTTCTAGTATGCCTAGTGTGAAGTGGAATAGGTAATATAATTATTTTTGAAATTGCTTTTAGAGATAATACCAACTATTTAGAACTCAACATTCCTAATTTAGGAGAAGAGTTTTTCACTCAACCTTAACACACACACACACACATATATATATATATATATATATATATATATATATATATATACATATATATATACACACACACACGTGTGTGTGTGTGTGTGTGAGACCAACTGAATGACAAAATGAAAAAAAATCTTATCTTACACATTTTTTTCTCTGAAAGGACTTCAAACTAAATATTATTTTTATTTATCTTACTCTCACCAAATGGAAAAATGTAAGAATGCTAGAAAAACTAAATAAAAAATTTATTAAATTTTTCTTGTCTGTCATATTCAACAAACTATGTTTAAAAGAAAGGTTTCTACTGAAATATATATATATATATATATGATGATCTCTCCTGTCATTTTTAACGTATACGTGTATCTTTCAGTTCAGTTTTTATGTTTATGTTTTATATGAGACAACAATCCAGCACAGGATTTGCAAACAAGCCCACACGAGGGAGATGCTGATGGGTTGACTGTCATATGGGCTGATGTATTAGCCCAAGATTTAGTGTTGGCTCTTTATTCTCTCAGATGGTTGAGACAATTCTTTTCAAAGTTAGTTATACATCGGTGGTAGGTATTTCTCCAGTTTACTTGGTTTTCAACAGTGAGTTTGAATTTCTCTGTAGGGATGTTTGCAGCATTTAAATTGCATTTGAGTTTGTCCTTGAAGTGTAACCAAGGACAGCCTACATTACGCCTACCATGAAAAAGTTGGCTATACAGGAGGATTTTCGGCATCCGATCATCACTCATTCTGATGACATGAACTGTGATTGCATCAGAAAGGATTCAATACCACCGACACCACATTTGATAAAAAGATCAGTTTTAGAGATTTTGTCCTGCCATGTATAACTGCATATTGAACAAAGACAGCATTTATGAAAAGCATCAAGTTGATTGATGTGCGTCCAATATGGTGTCCATGATCCTGACCCATAAAGAAGTGTGGTGAGAATGACTGCTTGATAGACATTGATTTTTGTTTTCTGTGAAATCCCATGAACATCCCATAGGCGATGCTTAGGCTTCCCCAAAGGCTTTGGTTGCCTTTGATATTCGATTAACTATCTTGTCATCCAAAGAGGTACTTGAATTGACTTTACTTCCTAAGTATGTGAATGATTTCACATACTTCAAGTTCTTGTTGCCAACAGTAATGGGAATGATTGGAAAGGTAAGGGCAGGTGGTTTTTGTTTTACACCCTTAACCTGCTTAGGTTTAGGCCTTGGTTGATGGACAAATTCAGTTTTCTTTATGCTTATAGTTAATCTGAATGCATTACAAATTGTGGAAAAACGATTGATGAGTGCTTGAGCTTCTTTGAGGTGGCCATGATTGCAGCATCATCAGCAAACAAAAGATCACAAATAATGCTTGCTTGAGTCAGTGATTTTGCTTTAAAATGCTGATGGTTAAAGAGGCTGCCACTTGTGCAGAATTCAAATTTTTACACCCATGGTGTAGCATGACCTAAAAAGAAGAGAGCAAAAAGTACAGGAGCCATGACACAACCTTGTTTTGTGCCATTTGTTACATCAAATAAGAACAGATGATTTCATTCCTTTGTGAAATGAGATGATGAAATTTAGCATACTTTCAGGTATGCCAAACTTTTTGAGTACTTTCCAGAGGGTGCTCCTGCTTACAGTGTCAAACGCTTTGGTCAGATTGATAAAGATGGTATCGAGTTCATGGTTCTTCTTGGGAACATTCTCAGCAACATGATGAAGGGAAAAAATCATGTCAATGGTGCCATGACCTGAACGAAAGCCACACTGAGATTTGGGATAGATGCTGTCAATGAGATATTTGATTATTCTGTTAAGAATAACACAAATGAGAATCTTGTTAGCGATACTTAGAAGTGAAATGCCACGGGAATTATCACATACAACATTTTTGCCTTTGTTCTTGAACAAATGTTTTATGCAAGCATCTTTTAGTCCTGTGGAACAGAACCAACCTTCCATATGACTTTAAAAAGCTTAACTAAACCAGTGCCTTTCCACCATATTTAAAAATTTCCAGAGGAATAGCATCTTTTCCAAGGGCTTTGTTCAAGGACAATTGCTTGATAGAATCCTGGATTTCCTTTATGTGTGGCTCAAGAGACGACTGGGGAATTTCTGGTCATTGATAAATTGAAGCAATGATGTTGTCATTGATGGCAGAGGTGGAGTTAAGGACACTTTCAAAGTGTTCTTTCCATTGTGATACAAGTCCCTTCTTGTCTGTGTGGAGTGTGTTACCGTCAGATGACAGAACAGGTGAAATTCCATTTCCTTGTGGGCCGTACACCTTTTTAAGACCTTCATAGAATGCTTTGGAATCTTTTCTGTCAGCTGCCACCTGAGTTCCACAGCCTTAGCAGACTGCCAGGACTCTTTCATTTTTCCAAGAGCATTTTGCACTACCCACTTACACTGTTTATACAAGTGCTTTTTCGATGGACAATTTTTGAGTTATATATATATATATATACATACATACATACATACACATATATGAAAAGAACGTTTGAAGATGTAAGGATGTTTAACTTTAAAATTTAAGCTTTTAGTATTTGATGTGTCTAGATGGACAACCTAGCTGACCGCATTGACCTTCCTACCACTTAAGTTTTTACTACTATTGTTATATAAGTATTTTTTATCTTACATTACTTCTTATTACTATAAACATTATTTTTAGTGGATACATGTGATAAGGTTGTTACTACTGTTTTTTATTTCATTTTCTTAAACAGTGAAATTAATAACAATTGGCCTAAACTGAGAAGTCCTACTAAAGAAAAATTCTGCCTGACAGGAATCGAACCTGCATTACATTTTACCCCAGGGAAATCACTTCTTGAGCTGAAGCATGCTTCTATGAGTTCGGCCATGGATCAAACTGATAAGACAAAGTTAGAATTACTTGTTAATGAGAACCCTTATCAACAATAAAAAACAGTGACAATAACTTGAAAATGTGTACCTACTAAAAAATGTTTATGGTAATAATATATATATATATATATATATGATTATAAAGATTTCAGATAGAGTATATCTGTAAAAGGACAATATGAATAAAGACAAAATCTTATCTTTGCCAACATATTTCAATGAAACGTGTCTACTAAGTTTTCCTTATGTTTATATATATATATATATATACACATACATACACACACACACACACGCACACACAATTTCATCATTAAACACATGATTTAGTCTCAAGAAGACCTTTCAAAGGAAAAAACATGTTAGATTTTTTCTGTGTCATTCAATTAGCCACCATGATTCTTTTTATATCACATAATATATCCCCACAAGTCATGTAATGCCATCTGAGTTTTAATGAATCTATAAACAGTCTGCTTCCTATATAAAGATAAATTCCTAACTGAAGCTAAAGAGAATTATAAATAAATGAAATAGTATTCGGAGTTCATCATACTTAAACAATTTATTCATTTAATGTGGGTAGTACTTTTTTGTTTGCTACTTTAAAGGCCAAATAATATCACAACTATAGAAAAATATATAATATAGGTTATATTAAATATTAATATGCAATATTGTTTACTTACTATGTGTAAAATGATATTACGTACAAGGAATATATTCTTTGGTGAAAATGAGGATCGTGCTGCTAATGGAACCAAAGATGTCTGCAAGCATTGTAGCTTCCATGAGCAACTTATGTACCCCACCCCCACTTTCTTTAAAAAAAAAAAACATTATCTAATAGCATTTTTTTCTTTTGTGATAACATTGTCTGTGTGTTGGGTTTACCTGAGGCCAGACTATCTGTTGTCACAATATTGTTCATGTAATATCTGCAAAGAGAAGCATTTTACACTAATTCACATACAAGAAATAAAAAAAAATTCTCTTGGACTTAATTTCCTTTGAGATAAAAATTAATAAAATCAAATTTCAACAGTTAAAAGGTTCTAGAACTTCAAAATAAAATGAATTAAAAAAAAAAGAAGAAAAAAAAGAACAAGTTTTGCTGTAACTGAAATTGTTGGGAAGAGAGAAAACTGAAAATGTAGTGTTGTGAGTAACCAACTATACTTGTAAAATAGGATTCTAAAGTTATAGTATTTATATTATTTACATTATTCAGATTGTTATCCTCATCTTCATTGCCATATTCACAGCGTTCTGGCTGTTGTATGCTCCAGTCTTCTTCAGGTGACTGGAATTTTGAACCGAACCCTTTATTTCGTCCACCAGGGTAGATTGTTATAGTTCCAGAAACATTGTGAATATGGCAATGAAGATGAGGATAATAGTCCGAATAATATAATCATAATACCTCATCTCAGAGATATAGACAAAGTTATAGTAGTTTGTCACACATATAAAGGCAAGGAAGCCCTTAATTCTTTTCCAAAGGCTGACAAAAACAGTTTGTAGTAATGAAGATCAGACCCACTTGATTTAGTTCTTTCTTTTTGGTGGTGGTGGTGGGGACAACTGACCAGTGTGCACAAGGTTTTGCTGCTGGGATGTAGCTAACAAACCTACTAAATTCAAATTTTTAAAATAACTTCCTTCAAATTTGTATTATGGCTCTGGATATTTTTGTAAACACTAACTATATAATATATAAGTCATGAACACTAGGCATTAATCAATTTCTCTTTACTACTGACAAATAAAATTACTGAATTATGACTATATAACAACATTTTTTGTCATGTCAAGAAAATTAAAAGCAACAATTGATCTGCTCTCAGTCTGATGCAATCTAAAAAAAGGCAGATCAATAAATTCATAGCTTACATTTAGTTATTTGCTGAATTTTGGTCTGAAATTTTTACCCTATAAAGTTGAATCTAAGGTGATTAATATTCAATGAGTTGAGTGCATTAACAAAGAAAAAGATTATGTTGAAAAATCAACAGGTTATGTTGCTTGATTTTATAACATATCAACACTTATTTAAAGTTGAATTTTGTATGGGGGCCCCAGTAAGGAGCTGATTCAAAACTCAGTAGTAATAGTCAACCAGATTAGCCTTGCTAACCCTTACCCAATGTTGAGGCATCTGAAAAATAAATATTTGTTATGTAAATCTTTTTATTATTAGGATACAGATTTACTGATGAACCTGTTGAGAATGAAACTTACTCTTGCTAAGAAAAAGTCTGATTTGACATTTTAAAAAAATCTGCTTAATGCAAGATGAATATTTATAAAGCATAACAGCACACAATGCATATAGTCTGAATTGGCTGCTTTTATTACCCCCTAAGTAGGGAAATTCTACTAAACTACTTGCCAGTAAAGGTGAGAGTGAAAGTGAATGAGAGAACCAAAGTGTCTGACAATCTTACCACAATATGATACTTAACAAATCACTCAAGACTGTTTCATGCCTGTATTCAACCCTCTACCATTTATTACTTCTAGTGAAGATTTTCACAAGTTGGTGAATCTTCTGAACTTCAGGATATCAGATATTTGTATCATATATATATATATATATATATATATATATATATATATATATATATCAGGCATTTATATCATATATATATATATATATATCAGGCATTTATATCATATATATATATATATATATATATATATATATATATCAGGCATTTATATCATATATATATATATATATATATATATATATATCAGGCATTTATATCATATATATATATATATATATATATATATCAGGCATTTATATCATATATATATATATATATATATATATATATATATATCAGGCATTTATATCATATATATATATATATATATATATATATATCAGGCATTTATATCATATATATATATATATATATATATATATATATATCAGGCATTTATATCATATATATATATATATATATATATATATATATCAGGCATTTATATCATATATATATATATATATATATATATATATATATATATATATATATCAGGCATTTATATCATATATATATATATATATATATCAGGCATTTATATCATATATATATATATATATATATATATATATATATATCTATCAGGCATTTATATCATATATATATATATATATATATATATCTATCAGGCATTTATATCATATATATATATATATATATATATATATATCTATCAGGCATTTATATCATATATATATATATATATATATATATATATATATCTATCAGGCATTTATATCATATATATATATATATATATATATATATATATATATATATATATATATATATCAGGCATTTATATCATATATATATATATATATATCAGGCATTTATATCATATATATATATATATATATATATATATATCAGGCATTTATATCATATATATATATATATATATATCAGGCATTTATATCATATATATATCTATATGATATCAGATATTTATATCATATATATATCTATATATATCATATATATATATATATCTATATATATCATATATATATATATATATCAGATATTTATATCATATATATATATATCAAATATTTATATCATATATATATATCAAATATTTATATCATATATAACAACACATGGGGCCCTTCTGTTTATTACAAGATTTTTTTCCCTTTCTAATTACAAAAAAATTAATATTTTTTGTTTCTGGCAATAATCCTTAAACTTATACATATGTGACATTAATTTAGTCTGGTACAAGGCCATAGTAATAGTGCTCCAGGTAGGCAGTAAACTCACCACACCAACCAAACTTACTATCCATCATACCAATAGAAGCTTCCATGTTTAAGACTGGGTTTTAATTAGTTTTTCTATTCATCCTGAATGTGTAATGTCGCATCAGTATTTTCATATTTACAACTACAAGTATTTTTTTCATTTCTAAAGCATAGTTTCATTTATGATGGAACATAAAAGAATTTTGACAAGTTCTTCCTTTATGACTTATTTTAAAATGAAATATTTAGACAAGATTAAAAGCCATAACAGAAGCTAGAAAAATATTTCTTCCCTGATAAGTTCACCAAGAGTGCAAACTGATCAGTTATTTAAAAGAAAAATTGGATCATTAAATTAATACATCAAAATGATTATTTCATTGAAAGCAGATTCATTTTAGAATTGTAATTACAAAATATCTACACATTGGCTGATGCTTTGAAGAGAAAGGAAAGGGATCATCAAATGAAGTTAATATTAAAGGAATAAAGAAAAAAGTAAAAACCTTTTGTGCATCGCTAGATTCTGGTATATCTGATTCATCCATTTCTGGCATATAAAGTGGATTATTGATCTCACTGGCATTTTCCTGGATTCGCTTGTGTTTGAACTGAGTCAGTCTGTCAAGCAAATAACACCCAAAAAGTAGAGACACTTACTTCACTTGGGTAGAATGTATTTTTACATACGTACATACAGCAAATAGATTAAAAACAGATATCTTTACTAAAATGTGCCATAACAATCTTAAATGAAAATGTATATTTAATCCCCCGACCCCAACAAAGTAATGGAAGAGACAGATATTTGAAGTGGATAAATTATGGACAATCAGCTCATATTTTGTTTTATTGAAAAATTTTATTTAACAAAACAGCATTTCATAATTTAAATTTAAAAAAATTCCAACAAATATGTGACTAACCAAAAAAACAAACAAACAAAAAACAAAACATGAAAAGAACCCTCATTATGAAAGAGATTGCAGCATAAAAAATAAATTATCACAAGGAAGAGCAAATAGTTATAAAATAACCTAAATAGGGTTATTAGGAAAGATGAAAAAATTTCAATGTACTTACGTTGCACGTCGTTTAATGTAAAAAATCACTATAGCAACTATAATGATGATGACTATTAATATTATTACTATCAAGATGGTGGATACTGTAAGAAAATGAGGGAAAAGAGAGATTGTTAGGTAAAAAGTAAAATAATCAATAAGATATGCAATTAGAGAATTTCAATGATTTAATAACAAAATCCTGCTAATAGAAATTTATTGAAAATATGTATGTCTATACGAGATATTTATGCTTAGAACTCTTAGAATTAAACAGAAGAAAAAGTGAAACACAACAACTCACTATCTGAACTGGAAGATACACTCTTTTGCAATTCTGAACATCGTATTCCAGATGATCCTGACGGACACCTACAAAAGAAAAACACAGGAGATGAGAATTTTCTACAAAACCAATATTGTATATAATTTATCTCACCTAAATATTTGTTATCCAGGAACTTATGTAAAAATTTTACTTGAGCTTGCAACTGATGCTGCACAAAATACTGAAATAAAATTATTTTATAGAAGAATGAAGGGGAATTTATGCCAAATACTAGTTAAGTAGTAGCCATGTTAGGGTAATAACTGAGTTTTTCCCATTCAATAAGACTCTTTCGCTTTCAATACTGATAACCAAGTTGCAGAAAATCGTTATACTTAATACACCACTTGTATTTGTATATTGTTTGGTGTAACTTTTTGTTACACTAGTGCTATCTCCCTAACACTAGTGACAACAGGGGCCTTGCATGGAGTATTGCTGCCATATATGGTCTGGAGCCCCTGCTGTTTGCCTCAGGGTTCTTGATAAGATCCAGAGACGGATATGCAATGTAATTGGCCCTGATTTGTCATCGCGTCTGCAGTCGCTCTCTCACAGATGCAATGTTGCCTCGCTCTGTCTTTTTTACAAATACTTTCACGGTAATTGCTCCGAGGAGCTGCATTCGCTGGTTCCTAAGTCTCATGAATTTAAACGTCCTACGAGGCTGGCATCCCGTTCCCACCCCTTCACCGTTGAAACTGTTAGATGTAGACGTCTCTTCTACTCCAATAGCTTCATGTCTCGCACATCTCGCCTGTGGACCTCCCTTCCTTATTCCTGTTTCCCTGACAAATATAATCTCCAACTATTTAAGTGTAACGTCAATCGACATCTCCAGTTGCCTTGATCTATCCACTTCCCTTCTCCACATCCTTTCACCTTTCATTCCTATCTGCTCTCGCTCCAAATCTTCTGTAACCCCTTTGCCTTGATCGATCCACTATCTTTCTCCACATCCTCTCCTTCACCACCCCTATCTGCTCTTCCTCCAAACCTTCTGTAACCCCTTGCGTGCTAGTGGCTTCCAGCCTTGCTTGGGGTGATAAGCTTAAAAAAAAAAAAAAAAAATAGCAGATTACTCAAAGATATTTAGAAATCTGACAGTTGAAAAGACTGAATTTTTGAAATAGTAGAATGTATTAGGATTAGGCATCTGTCAGCCTTGGGGGAGACACTATGAAATTGTGCTGCGGATGACGTTTCAAGTGCAGTGCCTAAATGGCAGTTTGCATTCTTTCCATTGTACAAAGCCTGGGTAGGTAGATGTGCAGGAGAGACCATTACCCACACAGTAGGTATCTCCTCTCTACATCACTGAAATATTCCAATGAAAAGAAAAATACTGATACACATGCTGTTTCAGGAGTTGCCACAACATTGCTGAATACAGATACAAACTGCCTTAGGGACTCCAATGTGTTACCATGTATGGGTATAACTACAAGGTAGTATGTGGTAATAAAATAAGCACACCCCATCTACCCTCTCGCTTGTAACCATCCACCACAATAAAATAGACATTATTCAGTGTTAAAGATGAATTAGCAAAATAAAGCTCCATAAGCTTCTACTCAGAGTTGTTGCTATATTACACAGTGAAAGTTTTGAATCGGTGTTTCCCTCCTCTTAGATGGGCAATATTCCTGGGTTTATGAGCCCTCTCCACCGGATGCATACATACATATAAATGTACACACAGACACACACACACACATATATATATATATATATATATATATATATATGTAGAGAGAGAGAGAGAGAGGATATGGAGGAACAATAATGGAAACCTAGTTTGTTCTATGGGGCTAGTGAACTAGGCATCGCAGGAAATGCCTGATTATTTTATATGTTCACATATTTCAAGTAGATTTGTAAAAAGATGATCATTCCTTATTTTTAAAAGAAAACCTAGAAAAAAAATCTTTTATTCATTAAAATTGACACAATCTTAAGACATAAACAATAACATTTCAATACTTTGCCAACTTCTGAAACAATTTTTAAATATCTACAATAACAATAGGAAAGAATACATTTAAAAACTCACATGTGATAACTAATAAAAATAAACACTTAATTTCTATACCTGATAATGGATAACAATGAAATTTAAAGTTGCTTTATTTTAGGTTAACCTGGTTGATTGTTACTACCAGGTAATAAGTTTGATAAATACCTGATATTACATACTTGCGGCCTTGTATCAAATAAACCTAAGCTTAGTAAATGACAACACTGAGAACCAGTCAATAAATTGCAAGTTGGTACTGAAAAATTCTTGATCCAAACCACTTCCTAAAATCTAACCACATCAGAATTTTTTTTAATCTCTTCTTGGTTGGGTGAAGAAATTTTCAGTGCTACTTCAACAGTCAAGATATGAAAAATCTGAAAGAAAAAGATACTCACTGGCAGTTTTCACATTCAGGTATTGATTGATTATTAAGATAACAATTTTTACATGTGCCACCATTGACACAATAATTCCGACATTGCCAACTTTCACAAAACTTTCCAGTGTAGAGTTCAGGACAGCTAAAAATCAAAGAGAACCAAGATGAGATATTGAAACCATTTTGGGTTACATTTTTTTTTTTTGCTTCATATCATGTACATTAACTTTAACTAAAGAAAGTCAGAAATTTTCAAATTCACTTATTGAAACATTCAAGCAGAGTTTTTAATAATTAAGTTATTGTTTCCAGACAACCTTTTCTCTTGAACTGAAAGAAATATTTAATAAACATTGATCCCAGAAAAAAGAATTTTATCTGTGTAATTAATGAAAGTGTTACAAATTAGTCTGCCTCAACATTAATTGCTTCATTTTATCAACTGATCCACATGAACATTCAAGGTCAGTTATTATTATTCTTACTGGCAAACAATATTTCCAGTCTCTGATACAGTGCAGTTGCCACCATTTTGGCAAACACAAAATTCACATTGCTCTCCTGAGTGATGATCATCACATAAACATTTCAATTCGCCTTTATCTGGAAAAAAAAAAAAAGTTGGGTTCTTACAGTTCCAATATGAACATATGTAAATAAATGAAAAGCAATCATAATAGAATCTATAAACTAACAACATGTTCTTATCAATTTTTATTTGCTAATTCATTGTGCTGTTTAATTCAATATTAATTTTCAACTGAATTGGCAAGAACAACCAGATTTTCACATTACAAAATCTTCAGACATCTTAGATTTAGAAATGTAGAATTGGTCTAATTTCAGCTAATACAGAATTTTATCATTAAAAAGAAGAGCTATAACTGACATTTTATATATAGATATTCTATTTATGCATTTTGAAACCTTTGAGATAGTATGAAGGAAATGAAGAGAAAGTGAAGAATGAACAACTTTTTTTAATTACAAACTCAAAAACTAGAAATAAAGTCTGTTTCTTTAATTGATTGTACTGTTTGCATTAACAAGATGAGATTGTTTTGAAATACAAGTACAATCAAGTTAAATAAAACTATTCACATTAAAATATTGAAAATCTATTAGTGACAGCTCGCCTTAAAGTGTATAAGATTATGATCCTTAAATAAAAAGTCATTAAATATGGAAAAATCTATTAATTTGAATCATAAATAATTTACGTATTTATTTATCAACTTTATTCTTCAAAATATTAATTGGTTCCAAAAAATAGAAATTACTTATGACTCAACCTATTATATTAGTAATATCATATTCCTTTGAAGTTATAAAATTAAATTATAGCAAAATTAAAAACTAGACTTTTGGGAAAATTAAACGAAATATCCCAAATCCAGTCATGTAAATGAAATTATTTTAATAAAAGAAAGAAAGAAACTCACCATCAATACAACGGCCTCCATTAAGACAAGTCTTTTGACAGGTTTTCTCACAGTTATTTCCTTTTTTAGTAATACAAGGTTTATCACAGTGGACACCAGTGAAGCCTTCATTACATTTACACATTGCTCTGCCTTTGTTAATAATGCAGCGTCCTGTTGGGGGAGAAAAGAAAATAATGTACAACTGTAAAAATGTTTCATATTTGTTATGCAACAATAGTGTAGGGAAAAACCTTCTACAGAAACAGATATCTTTGCTGTGGTACCTAGACTTTATGAATGTAAGCACATATATAAAGCCCTTTTTAATAAACATTTACAAATATTTCCTTTAGTATCTTGTAAATAAATACAGGCATCACCTCTTTTTAAAACTAAATTATTAGCTTTAATACCGTCAGCCAACTCGATAAAATGTGAATCGGGCTCAAAGTAGGGGTCAAAATTAATAAATTTTGTTTCATCTGTAATTACATGATTTGTCGCACCCGTATCGACTAGGTAAGAATTATTATTATTGGGTATAGGATCCAACCCAAACGAAAAGGCATATGTTCACTCATTCGAAAAGGCTTTTACATTTTTATAAAAATCACTCCTTGTATAAAATTGACATTTTGCACGTACATGCCCGGTACTTCCACAACGAAAGCAGATGATATTTGATTTTCTATTATTATTATTATTATTCTTGCTGTTGTTGTTGTTATTGTAATAGTTGTTTTTAGGCCCCTTATTTTTAATATCATAATTCCTGGTTTGGTAGGTTGGAGGGACTACTTTTCTGAAATTTTTAAATGACGTCCTCAGTTGCATTACGTTATTTCCTTGATGTGGGAGGGGGGGGGGTACACATTTTTTCAGTTTCTTCATAACTACGTAACGCAATTTCAAACTCAGTGAAAGTTAATTTTTTATCTTTTTGAGTTATGACTGTCATGAATGGTTTGAATGTCGGTGGTAATCCCTTTAAAACCATGGCTATTAGCAGCCCATCTGAGATAGTCTCAACTGCCATTTTTAAGGCATCTGTGACATCCTCAGCTCGTATAATATAATCTGTTACAGATTCATTTTCTCGTCTCCTTAACGTGGTTAGTTCAGTATATAAAGCAATAATATTAGGTTTACCTTTTGACAAGTAATGTTCACGCAATATTTTTAGGGCTTGACGTCCGTTGTTCCTGGCTTCTCGCATTATTAAAGACAAACTCCTGTCATCGAGGCATTGAATTATGTCATGAAGTTTTTGTATTTTAACGTAGCCTAAGAATTTTGTTTCCCATAATTCATATCTTGATTCGTCTCCGTCAAAATACTGTCGTAACCTGGGCTCGTAACCAATGTTGACCATGTTTGTCGAAGTCTTTGAATATTGAATCCAGTGCAGTACGTAATGTGTTCAATGGAACAACGCCAATATCTAGTAGCATCTGTTCAGTAATTCTTCAGATCTTCAATACCAGAGGTTGGCAATGAAGATTTAGAGAAAAAACAAAATGGCTGCATTTATACACATCGGATTGAATATTCAGTGCTTTCTGATTAGTTAACCCTTTTCTTGGGGGACTATAAAATGAGTCAGCTCATTTTGGTTGTCTCACTAGAATATAAGGTACCCAAAAAACTCCAACATTTAATGTACCAGTTAAATTCATAACATTTTTATTTGCAACTAATAAATTGCTGAAAGCCAATGTTAAAATATCTATTTTATAAATGCTGTTTACAAATTCAAATGTTCTTTGAAAATGTTAAAATTTTATAAAAAGTTTCAGATGTTAAAATTGCATTAACCTCAACTGATCTAAAAACGGATTACATTCAAATATATTACAGTTCAGTTCAGGAAAAAAGAAAAATTGAATTTTACTGTAAAAGTCAAAATATGAAATCAGAATTGCATCTTACTAATAATTTGTATTGTGTCAACAAAGCAACATGTGATCAACATACCATGTAGAACAAAATTATTAAGGCAGTAAAAAGCAACAGATAAGGACAGAGCTACTGTTTATCTTTCTCAGAGCAATTTCCCAATATACCAATTAAAATGTTCTCTTCAAACATATATTGGATTACCAGAATAAAATTCCTATATATATATATAGCCATAAAAAATAAGATTCTAAAATATATAGCCATTAAAAATAAATTTCTAGTTTATCATGATGAAAAAGAAGGTTCATATTTCATATTCGAAATATGAAAAACAGTATTCCAGAATATGAGACATGAAAAACAGTATTCCAGAATATGAACTATGCAAAATAAAATTCTAGAATATAAGATATGAAAATGTAGCAAAGTAAATAACTTGTTTTCTTTTTCTTAAACCTATCAGCATATTTTATGCTTTAAAATAAATTAAAAATTATTTCTTCACCTTTGACACAGGCTAACCTTCTGCAAGGTTGATGGCTGTTACAATATCTGCCAGGGCAATAACAAGCAGGTTTGCCATGAGCAATGACACAGACATAGGCACCAGGACACAGTTTTCGGCATCTAACCTCCAAGCCAGTGTTCACTTTGACTTTACACTGAAAGACGCCTTGATTATCTCGGGTGCACATGTAGTTGTTGGGGCACACTTTATTTTCACATTGTTCACATCTTGGTCCTATTAAGAGAAAAACATTGGAATTTTAATTAAATTTGCATTTTAATTAAGTGAATATATGTTTGACTTTGTGGCAATGTTATTTTTGTTTCAAGATATGGCAGATTCAGCTGCATTACAAAATACTTATAAAAAAGTCTCTCTTAAGGGAAAATAAAACTTAACCCATTATGATTGATGTTAAGGAAATTCTAAGTTTCATTTTTTTTAAATAATTTGCAAAGAGGAACAAAAATTGATAAAATCATGGTACACTTTGAGTTTTAATAGTAAAAATATTCCACATATTTGGAAAAGGACACAAAAAGAATTTAAAAACAGAATTTAGTACAGTAATTGTTTTATACTATTTGTCCGTTACATATTTAACAGATATCTATTAAGTAGTTCTTATGATCTTAACAAAATTGGAAAGTGTATCTTTGGCTCTATCAATGTATTGCAGACAATAAACCTTATAATATACAATTATAAATACATACCTGTCTATTATTTACACTATTTACAATCAGGCTATAGTGTTAACAGGTTTCAGCCATTGTGCCCTCTGGCCTTCACCAAGGGTATATTGTTCTGGGTAACATAGGGAATTTGGTGAAATAGTAATTGTGAATTCAATCTTGTACTTGGACTCAGTGGAAACAGGGCAAACAATAACTGAGCAGTACTAAAAATAATAACTAGAAGATGAGATAGCCCTAAACATGAACAGTGGAATGAGAATGATTTACTCCTGTAGATTAAATAAAGTATTCAGTTCAGAATTCCCTGTAGATTAGCTGGACTGATATACATTGATGAAGGCTAAAGGGCACAAAACCCGAAATGTTGTGATAACAAATGTGAGGACACTAGTTTGAATGTAAATAGTGTAAATAATGATAACTCCTCATTCTAGAAATTCAGACAGAAAATACCTTTTTACATTTGTATATTAGTGTGCAACAATGTAAATGAATGCCAAAATTTATTTTGTTCTATGACACCTTTAAACTTGTGAAAATCCTTTTGACTAGATTAATAAAAATACTAGATAGAATTTATATAGGAATTCAACAAAGTTCACCTTTGAATCCTTTCGGGCAGTCACATTTTGTGGCATGGAATTTATCAAAAGAACAAGTGCCGTTGTTACTACAGTAACTAGAACACCAGTTGTCTTGTCTAGGCAATTTACATTGCTTGCCTTTGTAGTTAGGAGGACAACTGAAACAAAAAAGATAAAACATTTCAATCAAAAATTAAAATAGAAATATTGTTGAAAAGAAACCAAAAATTCTCAAGAGTTAATTTTATGGTTGACTCAAAACCCAATTGAAAGTAACTTTAAAAATAAATTTTGGCTAATTCTTGTAGAAAAAAACAAAACAAAACAAAATGATTATTGTTTTGTCCAGTTAAATTTGGAAAAAATAAAGATGAAGTGTATGGGTGAAATAAGTATACTCCTTCATTTAGCTATGTTAGTTTAAAGAAGTTTTCATTTCAATTAGACATGTTCAATCAACTTTCAAGAGAGAAGTGAAGGGATAACAATTCAATGTCTGGTTGGTGAAACTGGCTAATCATGAATAACCTTGAAGGAAATCTTATATCAAAAAGATGGAGATGTAAGGAGTAGCTATATTGGACCTTCATTTTAAATTGTTATAATGTTTATCAATATAATTATAAGGAGAAATGATTTAAATGTTTTATAATTACTTTAAAATGAAATGAAAATACTTTTATAATGTTCAACTATTTGCTTCTGTTAGTAATAAAAAACATTCAAGTTAAAACTCTTTACTTACTTGCAGTGTGGCTGATTGTCCTTAATTGTACACTTGCCTCTATTAAAACAGTAGCCAGTACACATGTAGTGATCACAATGAGTGCTTTCATAGCCTGTCTTACAGCTGAAAAAATAGATAAGCTTTCATTAAATCACAGCAGATAAGAATCATAAAGAATTATTGTTAAAATGAATGAGAAGAAGAATGATCAGAAATAAAAGTTATCATTTGGCCATTTGAAAATTCAATTATAATAATAAGTTTTTACCTGCAGGTTGGTTCTTGATTACTACTAGTTGGCTCAATACAAATTCCATTCATGCAGAAGTTTTTACAACGCCAATTCTCACAGTGGGTGCCATTGTAGGAAGGGTTGCATCTACAAGAATCAGTGCCGCATTTATTGAAAGAAAATTTCCATTAAGTTCTTGATTATAATATTGAATTAGTTCAAACTGCTATCAACTAAATAATAATAGTCACAATCAAAAGCACAAAAATAGGCTGACTCATTCAATTCTATTTGGCTCTAAATCTTTCTTTTTAAACATCAGTTACTATTTACTGAAGTCTACTGAAAATACTTTACAAATTATTTGACCATTTTTCAAAGATTTGTCGGATAAGCTATTTTTTCTGAATAAAGAGAAATCAAAGAAAAATGAATTTAATCAAACACCTTTCATTTATAATTCAATTGCCATAATTTTTTCCAGATTTCAAGCTTCTCTAAAATTGATACATGAAGTGGTATTTCTCATGCAGCATTATTTTACATGTAATTTTACATGTAATTTTGAATCTGTAGCTAGGATTATACTATTATATTATTGTACATTTGCAGAATTAGCCATCAGTATCACAAAACAGAGAGATCACATACAATATCGAGGGTCAGTGTTTGTTAACATATAGTGGGAGTTTTATAGAGCCAAACCATCAGTTTTCAAAAATATATATTCTGTACCTGTAATTGGTAAATACTTACATGCATTTATAATTTTCACAGGTGCCATTATTCAAACAATCTGAGTCTAATTCACACCTTGAAACTGGTCGAGGACTGCAACTTCCATTCTTTAATAGATGAGAGTCTGAACAGTTACACACTGCACCAACAAATGGAATGACAGTACACAGTTCATATGGTTTGCAGGTGTTTGTTTTACAGTCTGAGTGAACTAAAATAAAAAAAAAAAAAAAAAATTCAATGCAGGTTGAGAATAGAGAGTGTTCTGTATAAATATAAACATCTTCAAGTATCGCTCAGTTTCTGTTTTCATTTGCATTAGCAGAATTGATTATTCATATTTCAGAAAAGATAAAAGGCATAGCTTCATAAAAAAATGAAATTCTTTAATTTGGAATAGCAGTACTGTTTCTTCAAGATTGCAATTGCAAAACACATGATGACTTTGTAAAGAGTTGAGAGTTGTTTCATGGTCCAGTACTCAGTTTAATATTTGCTTTTTTTCTTTAATCATAAGAGCACCAAATGAGTTACGATGAAATAATTATAGAAGTTAACATAAATTCATTTACTTACTAATTTTTTGTTTGTATTTCTGGACAGCAATGATATCACCAACAAATAACATTCCTTTATTGAGGATGTTTTTGGCTTTTTGTTTTCCAAATTTGTCAACCATAATAACATTGTGTTTTTCACTCATGGTGATGTATAATTGATTTTCAAATACATCTATCTTGTATGGTCCTCCAGAAGCTATAGGAAACAAAAATCATAAAATTAATTAAATTTATGTCTCTTTTCAATGTTAAACAATTTGTTTTTTTAATCACTCACTTAATTAAGATGTTATAATGTCTGTCTATTAATGACAGTACAAAGAAAGCAATGTCTTGCAGAAATGGATTATTCTGATAGGTATATTAATAACTACTAGAAATGCCCATGAAAATTTCATGCTTTTCCTATCTGAATTTTCTGATGAATCTTAATTCTTAAATTAATGATGGAATAAGCTCCTTCCACAACTATAAAATACTCCTAGAAATTCCCCCCTATTCCATTGTTAAATATTTGAGCTTAACAACTTTAACAAAATATTGCAATAACAATCATAAATATGAATACAGGTCATTAATGAAAGAAGCAAGATTTAAGATTTAAAGAAGCAAAAGATTTAAAGTTGACAAATTTTCCATTTAAATGAAGCAGATGTTAAACACATGAAAATGTTATTGCCTCCTTTCTTTCTTTTTCTCATTGCAGCCAAAAAGCATCTCTGACATTTTTTCTGTCTTTCCTTGCAAACAAAACAGAATGGCTCATTATTTATGAGGTATCGTCAGGGAGTAAAGGTCGGGCTAACTAAGGGAGGGACAAGCAGAATTTTAATATGATTTTTCTGAAGAAATAAAGATTTTTCTTTTTTCTTTTTTTACAGATTTTACCTTTGCAGATGGAAGAATAGGTCAGCTGAAATGTGGTAAGAGCATCAAGAACAATAAGGATGAGTTCTATTGACCAAACAAGATTTGGAATAAAAATTATAGGAGAAAATGATATATAAATTTTTATATACCAGAAAAAATTTAAATTTAAAAGATTAAAAATTTAGCATCCCCTCTCCTTCATGCAGATGTGTAGCCATATCACTATAAACATTGCTTTAGTCTAATGAAGTGCTAAAGGATGAAACGCATCCCACAAATCTTTTCACTTTGTCGCTAAAAATTTAAAAATATTTTTTACGTTTTCTTTAATTTAATTATTTTATGAGGAAAATAATTAGGAATTACAGGTTTTTAAAAAAAGATTCAGTTAAAGTGAAATGACTTTTTCCTTAAACAAATATAAATTTTCATGTTCACAAAATATCCAAATTTATTTTAATGTAAAAGTCATTGTTAACGGAAGAGAGTATTTTTTTTGTTAAAATCATAAAGCGCAGGACTTTGTACAAGTTCAGACGTTTCAATTCCACCCGAGGCTGTAACATGATAATAGCGAGAGAATATTTAAGTATAAACGAGGTGAATATATGAAAAAAGAATTAAAATTGAAAGGACCTTGAAGAAATTTAGCTGCTTGATGTCGGTCATTTCCATAGATATCCACTGTGCTGATTGTTTTAGTCTTAGTGTCAGCCCAGTAGATTCGTTTATTGGCAATATCAACAGTCAAACCAGATGGCCAGCCTACATGGACTACTGCCAGCACAGTGTGATTAGAACCATCCAAGTTGGAGCTTTCTATTTTGGAATAAGGTCCTCGATTGGTCCAAAATACTTTCCTGAAAATAAACAAGAAAACTTTAGAGGAAAAACAAAAAAAACAAACAAACAGAAAATATGAAGGCAAAAACTAAAATTATAATACATTAATATTTTAAGAACCAAGCATTTACGACAATATAAGAGACACAATTTGTCATTCCTGCGCATAATTTTAGTATAAAGAAAACAAGCAATGAAATTAGTTATTTGGAAACTAGACAAAGTCACGTTTCACACAATGTTTGATTAGTCTTAAGAGAATGCGGATGAAATTCAGTTAAAACACACAATTAACCTGCTTCCTCACTATGTCTGAATTCTCATTCCAAAATATTTACAAGGATTCTCTATAATGAAGACTTGTGTAAAGTCTTTAAGAACGTTTTAACAGAATTGTTCTTCCATAGACTAGCATGAAAAATTAATTTTGAGCAAAACAAAATAATTCACTTGTGAATGGGGTCAACAGCAATAGCAAATGGATTTGCTACTTTATGTTTGATAATTGATCGCATGAAAGTTCCATTGTAATTAGACATTCTTATTCCTTGAATCGCCTCATCAGTCCAGTAGATATGTTTTTCAACCCAGTTTAAAGCTATGTCCTTGGGTTGGAGTGGAACTCCAAAAGTCAAAACTGTTGGATGAACAACCTGAAAGAAAGAAACAGATTTTAAATTGAAACTGAATACAAAAAGAATGGAAGTAGTTTATCATTTGGTTCTTTATGAACATAATGTGTTTTTATAATTACTTTTTTTTTATATAAAAATATGATAGTAAAAACTCAATGATCTGTTTGTTAGGCACTAGACACTAGACAATGCAATGTTAATACTAACTGCATTTAAAACTGTTTCTACAACAGATTCAAATGTAACTTTGTGAAAGGTATTTTTTTAATTTTCTCTACTATTTAGGAACCGTTAAAAGATAAATTTAAAGTTTTCTTAAATTAAAATCAAGAAACTGCCAACAAGGGAAATGTAATTCAAAATGTTAATTTTATTTTTAAAGGATTTGTTATAGAATCATCCCCTCCTCATCATCATCTTTACTTGAGGGAAGTCAAGCAAGAAATGACAATTTTATTCTTATATTAAAGAATAAAGATCAAGAAATAATACAACAGCTTAATAACAGGCTATCTTATTAGACATGGTCCTCACACAATATGCATCTTACATGCAACCTGCAATTTTTGGAGTTACACTAAACCCATCTACTCCTATCTTGGGACCCCCACCAGTTTGTAATTTTTCAGCTGCCCTGAGTATTTCGCCTGTCGCTTCAAGACCTCTTCTTTCTAGCCATGCCTCATGCCAAAACTCTCCTCTTGTTCATAGATTCAGAACTCTTTCCTGAGTTTTTCAAACAACCAGTTACTGCTGTCTCAGCTTGGTGTAAATGTTACACAGGCAATGTTAGTGACCAATATTGTATCTCCTAAATGTCATTCAAAGGTTATCTTGGAGGTTGAAATTAATGGAGTAACTATCAATGCTTTAATTGATACAGGAAGCTCACAAAGTTTTGGAAAATCTGGCGTTGTAAAAACAAACTGGTGCAAGATTAGATGTTATAGTAAAATAACTATAGTAAATGCTTCCCTATCTTCACAAATTGTGGGTTATTGCTTGATCAAAGTATATCAGTGTACCTTCAAGGATATTAAACTCCTAGTAATGCAGGATTTTCGCTGCAAAGCCATTTTAGGTCATGATGTCCTCAGCTAGTACTCCAGTGTTAAACTCCCTTTTGGGAGCCCCAAACTGATGTTTGATATCTGTGGCCTTCCCACTATAGATATACAACACCCCTCCCTCTTCAATAATTTAACTGTAAACTGTAGACTGTAAATGCGTAGCCATCAAATATTCTTCTGAAGACAAACGGGATATCGCCAATTCTGCTATCACTGCAGACATTACTACCTTACTGAAACAATCTGACCACACTGTAGCATTCTTCTCTAGAACACATTCGCAGTCAGAACAACAACATTCAATTATAGAAAAAGAGGTTTATGCCACTGTGGAGGCCCTAAAGAAATGGTGATATTACTTGATTGTCCACCACTTTAAAATAGTCACAGACCAAAAATCTGTAGCATTCATGTACAACTCTAAGACAACTAGATCAAATAAAAAACAAAAAAAAAAAACAGACAGTTTTCCTGTTTTTCATTTCATCTATCATCCTGGTAAGGAAAGTGGCTGATGAACTATCAAGGATTTATAGATCAGTAAAGAGCACTTAAATTCTCCTGAAGCTAGATAAGGAGTCACATGTGTCACTAGAATGCTACATGTGGTTCATAGTCAGAATCTACCATCAAGGATGTCAAGAGGTTTACGAACAACTGTTAGATGTGCTCAGTGATCAAACCCTGGTTCTACAAACTCAAATCAGGAACACTTGTGAAAGCCATGCAACCCTTTGAAAGGATTGACTTAAATTTCAAGAGGCTGCTACCAAGTAAAACTAGAAATAGATATTTTCTAACAGTGATCAATGAATACTCTAGGTTCCTATTTGTTTTTCTTTTCCTTGATGTTTCAGCTGAAACTGTTATATAATATCTTTGCTTCTTATTCTCAATTGTCAGGGTACCAGTGTACATCCACACTGATCAGAGAACAGCCTTTATGTCAAGACAGCTGAAGCAATTCTTTATTGAGAGAAATGAGGCTGTGAGTCTAACCACATCATATAATTCCCTGGTTAACAATCTGTGTGAATGGGATTATATGAAAGATTATACAACTAGTGGCTGCAAATCACAAATGTTCTGTTAGACATTGGGAAGAGCTAATACCTGAAGCCTTGTACACTATCAGAACTCTATTGTATACTAGCAAAAATGTGACACTGCATGAGATATTCTTTAAATTCCCTGAAACAAAGCTCAGTCATCGCCTATCACAATCAGGCAATGTTTTTTTGTTAAAAAGACATTGTTGTCAGAACATATATGACTTGCTGGTGAGTGAGGTGGAAATACTGGGAGCCAACTGACACTATGCTCTTATTTGATACCCTGATTGGAGGCAATCAAATGTCTCACTCAGAAATCTTAAACCTGTCGGAGAGGTAGGGACCTGCAAGAAGGCTACTGCTCCTTTGAAATCTTAAACTTCCCATTGATAGCACCAATGCTATGCTACCTGTAAATTCTTCTGAGAAGCAAAGACCAAAAGATTGAAATAACTCTGATATCAACAACAGATCAGTTCAAAGAAAGCATGTGACTAACTCCGAGTTGGAGACAGAAAAAAAATTAGGACGAAATACTTCTAGGCAAAACTCCCTGCATGGCCCCAATTCCCTGACCAGGAACCACTGAGACATTCTGGATTGATTTGCAAAAAGTCCAGTCGTTTGGATGACCACGACAACTTTGACTGAACAGAAACTGAGTGGAGCAAAATGTGGTGAAGGCTAACATAGTTGTCTCCCCTTCAAACTACTAAAATGGTCAAACCTCACATGTGGACAGTAGTCAAATTGCATTGAATAGTTTCATTACAAGCTTAAAGGGGTTTTTTTTTACAGTAGCAGGACCTTATGTACATTTTGCTAAATAAATACATACCTAACAAAAATGCAAAAAAATCCTATTATTTTTATGTACCTAAAAAGATGGTAATTTAGCCTATTGTTGTTTTTTATCTTTACAAACATTTTTATGAAATCCCTCGTTATTAGAATGAGAACGAGTTACCAATTACTTTTGATAAAACACTTATAGTCAAGAAGCTATTAACATAAGATAATTTCATATTTTTTTAATATGATCTAGGAGAAATGGTGGTGGGGAACAAATTTTAAAAAGTAGGAAATTTTATTTTTATGTAACCGCCCCTGCCAAAAACAAAACAACATTTTAATATCAATCTATAAACAAAATGTATAAGCAAAAACACTGAATATCCACTTTTCTTGTCTTTGAAAACTCAATGAAAAATTAAAGAGAATAGAAAAACAATATAGGAAGTCAAGTATATTGCAGATAATTTATAAAGAACATATCAGAAGAAGCCGTTTTCAAGGCAAAGCTTAATTGTCAGTTATTAAGTGAATGGAAGTTTATTTCCATAGGCTAGTTTTGATCCCAGGCTACAAACAAGTATGACACACATTGTGGGAGTGAACTTATGACTCAGTCATAATGATTTGTTAGGTTAACTTGTTACTCTATGTTGAATGTTGGCTATATAACTATACGGAAGATAAAGACTACCCAAAACTGACAAGTAAAGAGAAAGATGTACAGCTGAAGCATACATTAGAATTTGTCGACCTGGGCTGCCGTACATGTACTGTAGGTAATTGCATCTTGGTGATGTTATTTGCCAAAAGCATGAACACTGTTAAATCCTCAATGTCAACTTGGATGCTTTTAATTCGCTCACGCATTTGGTTCTGAAAAGAAAACAAATCTATAAAATATTTTGAAAAACGGAAAATGAAAAAAATTCTTGTCTGGTATCAATAAGTTTAATGACTTATTGATCTGGCATCTAAATAATTTGGTAGAGCAAAGTGAAACTGTTTTATGGATTTATTCATAAAGTTATTGATTAAATTAAAATCAGTGCTGATAATTTGATGGTGGAAAGGATGCCCCATAGAAAACACTTTCAAATTTTGTCATTAAAAAAATCAGTTTTAAGCTGCAGCAACAATTACAGGTGGGTCTAAAACACAATTGTTCACAATTGTAAAAGAAGGCATTAAAGGGTCCTTTAAAGTTCAAAATGACCAGAAATATAAAAAATTATGTTCACAATCATGAATTGTATGCAACCAAAATATATATAATTATTATTATAAAGTGAAAACTTATATTTCAAACTGTGATTTTGACAAATTCAGATGAAGCTTTGCATCCAGATAAGCTTTTAAAACAGCTGTTTTGTTTTTTGATGGTAAGATTACATTTATTTAACAGAGTTTGTTGATGCATATTATAGACAAATCCCACAACTGAAATTATTTAATAAAACCAAACCATTATTCAGAAATTTGGAAAAGGTGAGTGGAAGGGTGAGAGAAAAGATACATGAAAAAGGAAAGAAATATAGATTTAGCTTTCCCTGTTGTAACTCACATTCCAAACATTGAGTTTCATGATGTTCTTTTGAGGACTACTGATATGTAAAGTATTTTCCTCAGCTATCAACAAGTAGACAGGATCATCTGCAGTGGAAAGGAACAAAGTGGTGTAGATTTCAGTCAGCAAAATTTTGAAATCTTAGACATTATCACTTATTTAAAATTACAAAATTATGAACAAAAGAAATTTTATTTAGTCATTAAAAAACTCTCCAAATTAACCATTTATTCTGTAAATTCATTTATTGTTTGAATAAATTTAGTTGTTCAATTCTCTTCGACAATTGAAGATTGAACTAGGCCAATGCAAACAATAGTCAAAAAATAATCTGAAGATAGTTATATTTAAAATTTTATTGTGGTCTATGCCAAATTTCATTAGATTATTCTTGAATTATATTGGGTGCATACAGAGCTGTTGATTGATTTAGTGGAAAATCATAATGCAATTTTAATATCTTTAAATTGGCTTAAATTCTGAAGCTTTAGCTATGGCATTAATTAATTCAACAATGACTTGTTAGTTCAACTAGTCATACTAATAACAATGTAGACAATTAATTTCAGATATTTTAAAATGTAAATGAATATGCAAATGTCTGTCTCCAAATTAAAAGTTTCGGAATTCTTTTTTCAATAAAAAACGAAAATAAAAGGAATAAAAATTTATATAGATGTCTATTATCAACAAACGTTTTCATTTTTATCTGCAAATTCATATCGGAAAGATTTATTAAATTTATATTTTAAAGAAATATTTCCCGATGGTTCAGAATTTTTTAACAGTTAAAAATAATTAATCCATATTTAATTTAGATATGGAGAAGTTGATTTTTGAGTTTTCAAATTTTCTGACAGGAAAGTGTTGAATGTCTTATAAAAGTCAGCAGTTTGTGAAAGTGAAGAGATAATCTACAAAAACATTAGAAATGAGAATCAAAAGAGATACGGATTAAAATATTGATCAATTGAAATGATGAACATGAATAGCAAAGCTTCCATCAACATATTTTGTGCAAATTATGTTTTTTAATTATTAATATAAAAGTGTGCTTACCTTTTGCATGGCAGACTGTGGCGCCATCAATTCTTAGTTCATAGAAATTATCTTCACAGGAACAATTGTAGCCTCCATAAAAGTTGGTGCATTTTTGTGGACATGATCTATACAAAGAGCACTCATCAATATCTGCAAGATAAAAACAAATCTTTATAAACTAAACAGCTTCAGACAGTAAACTTAAAATGGAGACCATATAGAAATGTATACAACTCATCCATTGACAAGTGTGTTTTTTTATTGGAAGATAAAAATTAATGGGAATTCACCACCAGCACAATGGTGATACACAGATTCTTGCCACAAACTTTTTGTACTGATGGTTAACAAAAGCAAACTTAACTTAACCATAAAGAGTTGCCCTCATAACATTCCAGGTCTACATGTTTAAATTCTGGTAGATTTTTTTTTCTATGATTGATAAAATTAATGTATTATAAATTAACTGATTTAAAATACGGTTTCTTCACTATGCAGGAATTACCATGTTTCAAATACCGAAGCTAAAAACTTCAAATTTAATTATATAATTAAATTAAAAGCATTAGTTCTGTTTCATCTTCAAGCGAATTTTGGAATAACTTATTTTTAAATTTACTGAGTTTTAAATGCACATACAATTCATAATTTTCTGTTTCCAAGGACACAGAGAAATCCAATCATTTAGACAGGGGCAGTAGCGTGTTCATTTTTATTAACTATTGTTGTATCAATTATGAGTTACGTTCGAAAAAGAGGTTAAGTTTAGGGAGGGTAGGGGTGCATTTTTCAACAAATTTTGACGTCCATTCAATGCATGTCATTTGTTTTTTTTATCAACGACAAACAGTTTTTCGACATTTTTTCCGTTAAATTCGTACTTGTATACTTAAAGATTATTTCTAAAAGGGGTGTTTGTGTTAGAATACATTATATTGAACTACAATTTTAAAATATTATTTTTACTCTTAATTACTAATATACTATATTTCTTTTTAAATCAAGTAAATGTAATAGAATTACTTAAATTATTTAAAAATTATTATTACATATCAAATATAAGTATGTATATTACCAGGTCCCATTTTTTTATTTTATTTTATTTTTAAATATTATTTAAGGAAAATTTTTGACAATATTGGCAAAGAATAGCTATTTCAATTCCTTGATTCAGTAAATTTTTATTTTTTAGAAACTTAGTAATATATAGTTTCTCATGTATGCACAAAGGACATGGGTCATTTAATGACCTACATATTCTAGCTTTTCTTATTAATTTCTATTTTACTGTAGGTGTTTTATTGGTTTCCTTTAAGTGCCAGAAATATTTTGATAGAGATGTCTGATTTCAGTATTTATTTATCCTAAATGAAGTTTGATGTTGATTGAACCTCTTTTTGAACTCATTGCTTGTACAACCGATATAGATTTTTATGTTTTTGTCATTCTCAATAGATGAGATATTGCATTGGTATACTAATGATTCCCTGCGACATTTATTTTGTAGAGGACAGTTATGAGGATTTCTACAGTTACATAATTTTTGTTTATCTTCATCTCTTTTTATTTTTATATTGTCTAAATTTCTTTGGTTTTGGTCTAAGTGTTTATTCAAGATATTAGCATTATGTTTCTTAATAATTTTCTCTAAGTTTTCAGTACAGCTGTAACTTAATTTTAGTGTATTTTTATTGAAAATAGTACTTAGTTTACTATCTTTAGGAAAGTGCTTAACGATTAATGCAAGGAAATGAAATAGCTATTCTTTGCCGATATTATCAAAAATTTTCTTTAAATAATATTAAAAAATAAAATAAAAAAATTAAAAATTGGGACCTGGTAATATACATACTTATATTTAATATGTAATAATAATTTTTAAATAATTTAAGTAATTCTATTACATTACTTGATTTAAAAAGAAATATAGTATATTAGTAATTAAGAGTAAAAATAATATTTTAAAATTGTAGTTCAATATAATGTATTCTAACACAAACACCCCTTTTAGAAAGAATCTTTAAGTATACAAGTACGAATTTAATGGAAAAAATGTCGAAAAACTGTTTGTCGTTGATAAAAAAAAACAAATGACATGCATTGAATGGACGTCAAAATTTGTTGAAAAATGCACCCCTACCCTCCCTAAACTTAACCTCTTTTTCGAACATAACTCATAATTGATACAACAATAGTTAATAAAAATGAACATGCTACCGCCCCTGTGTAAATGATTGGATTTCTCTGTATCCTTGGAAACAGAAAATTATGAATTGTATGTGCGTTTAAAACTCAGTAAATTTAAAAATAAGTTATTCCAAAATTCACTTGAAGATGAAACAGAACTAATGCTTTTAATTCAATTATATAATTAAATTTGAAGTTTTTAGATTCGGTATTTGAAACATGGTAATTCCTGCTTAGCAAAGAAACCATATTTTAAATCAGTTAATTTATAATATTTATGCTCTGTAAATTTACATTAGCACTGTTTTGTAAAAATAGAAATAAAAATATCAATAAGAACACTAGATTATATATCTTACTGTACTTTTTTTTATTATATATATATATATATATATATATATATATATATATATAATTTTAATGTATAAATGTATGAAAAAGAAAGAAATGATGGAAATATGGTAAAAAGGTCTTTTTAATTTCTTATAGCTGAAGAACTTCTGCTCAGTATAATATAAAAAATAATGGACAGTGACAGGGAGAAATGGCGGCAGTGGATGGGAAGTAATACACAAATATATAAGAAGACAAAATTGATTTTCTCTTCAGAAGTTTATAACAGCTTTATATTTTTATATTTTCAAAATATTTCAATGTGTTGTTGAGAGATATAATGTCTGTATAGATTTAGAAAAAATAATTACAAAAAGAAGAGTTAATTATAAACATAAATGAATTTACACCATTTTGAATTTTGAGGAAATAAGCCACAAATATTTTTTTTCTTTCTTTAATCTTTTTAATTTTGTTGTCTATTTCTTCTTTGCTAATTACTCCTAAATTACCTTCACATGAATAGTCGTTATCTGCAAGTTTGGTGCCATCAGGACAACCACATTTGTAACCAACAGACAATTGTACACAATGCACTTCACAACCACCATTCTTTTTGGGACCATCGGAACAGCTCCTCTTAGTATCTGTAAGAAAAAAAAATACAGAGTGTTTTTCGCACACTAATATACACATGGGTTTCATGACAAAATTACATTTGTTTGCATTGACAATGTTTTCTTAAACCAAAGAAATGATGATTGTCAATAAAAAATAGGGTGGGTTGGCAAGGAAGGAAGAATGCTTAATACTTTACAATTATACACAGACTTGACACTTCACTCTGATGCAAGCTCGTCTTACAGACTATTTACTATTATAGTGAATTTGATTCTCACTTAGTATCCAACATTTATGCCTTCCAAGCTGGGTTAAACTTAATATATGGTCCACACTTGCGTGCAACTATGGACCAATTTAGACTGCCTTCAATAAATTAAGGTAATTGTAGGACGGCAAGCTTATTCTTTTGAAATGGCTAATGTATTTGAATTACAATGAAAGAGTAAGAGAGAATTGAATAGGAATATTTACTACAGATATTTGGATTTTCATCAGAGTTATCTGGGCAATCTGGTACATCATCACACACCCGTGACATAGGAATGCAACTTGTGGAGCCACTGCATTTGAAGTCATTAAGACGACACTGATGGCGTTTTGTTGTGGAATATGTACCTGTAAAAGACAAAGCTTATGTTACATCTTCTTGACATATATATTCATCATGTTTTATATTTTTTTTAATTGGTTATACACCAGTGTAAATCAGTGGATGCTATTTTTTGTTAGTTTTCTTATTCAATAATTTAAAGGAAAACTTGTTTCAACTGACTTTACCAGACTCTTACCTATTATTCTAATGAAAACAAGCGGTATTGTTTTCTTCTGAGAGCAATCCATTTTAAAGAATATTTTTAACCTTTGGGTGTTAAATGATTTAATCCAGACAAACAATTTATGTGATAAATTATTCAATTTAATTATATCAAAAACAAATACGCAAAAGTAAGGGAAGAGAGAAAAAATAGGAATGGTTGGGAAGCAAGGAAGAGGAAGAAGTGGCTATGAGAGAAATACAATGATTAGTAGCAAAAAGAGGGAAGAATAGAAGAGTGACAGATGCTTGGAATGATGAGAGGGTGAAGTAAAAGAACAGGTGAAAAGAAAAGAAAGGAAAATGCTACCAACAAAGAGTTACCAAATATTTTTTAAACAAATAAAATATTTTAAACGAATCAAGACACTGGTCCAACAAACATGACAAAAATGGATAGAAACTCACAATTGATTTCATCAGACTTGTCCGGGCAGTCATGTGTGCCATCGCAAACGGATGATTTAGGAATGCAAATGTTATCCAAACATCGGAAATAAGTGGACAAGCAACTGGAATGGTTGGCTTAAAGAAAAAGAGGTTTACAATATAAACAAGCAATGCTTTAATTAATTTTTCAGTTAAAATACAAATTGGAGTATCAATTATAATTAAAATTGGATTAAACTTAGCAACTATTTCATTAGTAGATGACATGAGGATTGCCTTATTTTACTTATTTAAAATTAATTTTTCATTAAAAGTGAACATTTTAAAGCATTTCACAATTAAAAAAATAATTTTACAGTAGCTATAGTAAAAAATATAGCCATTTATTTAATAAAAGGTCACATTAAAAAATTAAGCTTGTAAATATAAAAAAAAGCTTTTCAAGAATGACATACCGCAAAGACTTAAATCTTCATCAGAACCGTCATTGCAATCTTTTGCACCATCACAGCGCCAAAAATTGGCGATGCAACCACCATCTCGGCACTTCCACTGACCTTCTTGGCACCCTGAAAGGAGTTAGACACATAATCAAATCTAAATTTAAGAATACAAACTTAACAGTGACACATTAAACTGCCATTAACTTGATAGAACAAAACAATAATTTTTATAATATTAAATATAATACCAACTATTATTTCTTTTACTGTCAACTTCTAGATGGAAGATATGAATAGTTGTTTGGAGAAATGCATTCTTTGTTTAATCTTTATGATTTTATATAAATCATACAGCATCATTTTTGTGTGTTTAGTGTACAAGATTTTATCAGCCCTTATGAATATGCATAGAATTCAATAGTAGATAGAAAAGCGTTGCAGTTTAAAGGAAAAGGAAAGTGGGATACTTTCTGCTTGACTGATGACTTTAATAGTTCATAAAAGAGCAAATGTAGTAATAGTTTTCAGGTAAAATACAATGTGTACTCTGATCAATTCTTTCATGCAAAGTTGACCAGCCTTTCCGTATTTCTCTAACTAAATCATCTTTATTTGAAGAAAAAAAATAGTTTTAGCCTTTCACAAGATTTCTTTTTGAGCTTGAAACTGAGTATTATGAAACTGTCAAGTTGTGCATGATTTCAATTTTAGGTTTGAAATGTAAGAAATTTGAAAATAAAGTCAAAGGACACATACCACAGTCTTTTTCATCAGAGCCATCAACACAATCAATGTCACCGTCACACACCCAATCCTTGGAAATGTATGCTTTGCTACTTTTACAAGCATATGTATTTTTATCAACAGCTGAAAAACAATTCAATTATTAGAAAAATACTTTTTTTTTAAAATACCTTAAACATAGAAAGATATGATAAAACCAATTAAAAAAATCCTGGTATTCTGACTTATAATAAAACAGAATAGTAACTGTTAAGTCAAAATTGACAAAAGAGTGGGAGAGAAAAAATGAAGAAGAAGAAAAAACAAGAAACAATCTAAAAGTGAGGTTTTTACAAAAGTGCTTACAAATCTTGAAAAGCTTAACTTGTCATCTCTTGAAAAATTTACAGATGATACAGCAAATGTGGTAGGAGCAGGTTACTTACGTGGTATTGTACAAGTGGCTTCGTCACTATTATCCAAACAATCAGGCATACCATCACAGACAGATGATGGATCTTTACAGCTACCATTATCACACTTAAAAGTATTAGGTGGACATTCAGTATCTACAGAGAAAAGTTAGTGAATAATACAGACTGTAGTTTGCCACAATATAATGTGCACATTTTTTCCTAAAATATTTTGTGAAAATGTAAAAACCCATGTACAAAAGGTAATGTTTTGAGTGTGTAAGTCAGATTTACTTAGAGAGTAAAGCTGACTGTTACACACACAATTCTTCTGGACAACCTCAGATTTAAACATTGCAGTGAATTATAAACTATGGGAATTTAGTAACACTGTCCACTATCAACACTATTTAGTAACACTATTCATTATCATTTAATAACAATTAAGATGATTTTTTCAATATTCTTTGGAACTAAATGATCTTTTGGGAAACATGGACTTTGTGCTCACAATAGGACAGTTTTCCCCATAACACTGCTTTTAAAACTACCTTCACTCCTTGGCAATGTTTGTTGTTTTAAAAAGCGATGATTATAATTGTAATAAAACCTAAACATATGAAAGTGAATTTATATATTTTCATTGTTTTTGAGAATTGACAACAAAAATAATAAACACTATTTACTTATTAGATTGTTTATTCACACTATTTATTTATTAGATTGTTTATTCACACTATTTATTTATTAGATTGTTTATTGGAATGGTTGGCAAAACATCAATTACCAAGTGATTCAAACTTTATAAAATGGTAAATAATAAGGATTTCCTTGTAGTTGGTTCACATATTTTAATAATTTAGTAATTGTTCTTTGTAAACCAGTAAAAAATGCTAGGTTAGTAGATTTCAGTTTGTACCAAAGATGTTAAGTACTTATCTGTATTCATATGTAATACGCAATAGGAAAAAGGTTTTGAATAGTGCCTTAGAGCATATTGGCACCAGCTACTGACATTAGGGAATATTCTAACTTTTTATATTGTGTGTAATGGTCAGATGATGGATTTATAATATCCATGCAAAAGCACTTTGCAAGTTTTTTCACCTAAAATTTATGATTATGAATATCACATCAGAGCAAAAAACAAGTAGAAATGCTAAACTGAATTTAAAAAAATGTATTTTCAATTGTTGGTGCTTGCTTTAAATTCAATCACAATTAACAGTGTCTATGAAAACTATAAAGATGGAAAAAAAAAGAAAAAAATAACAAGATTTTGTTTGACATTTTACTGAGAAGTATCAACAATACCAATTGATTGTTTATGATTTCTTTATACTGAAAAAAAAAGCACCTGTTACTGATAAACTTTATAAAATTTTACCTAAATATTTGAATGTATAATGTATACGAACTTATCATGAAATATGTAACTAAACCAAATTATCATTGTATCACAATTTGAAAATCAATAAAATAAAAAACAAAAACCCACACGGCCCTTGAAATATTGTAAAGAAAATGCAAGGAGCACAAAATAATTGCCCCAAAATACTCACCACAACTCATTTCATCTGAGCCATCTTTACAATCTTCATAATTGTCACAGACCCAACTTTTTTTAATGCATTCAGAGCCTCCACACAAAAACATATCAGGTCCACATGTACGTAAAGCTAAACAGAATAAATAAAATAAAAGCTATTAAAAGCAATTCTCAATTTATATAGAATTTGAAGGCAGTTTTATGTGTCATATTGCTGCACAGACATTTTAGAATTGGATAATAGAATAGAAAAGACCCTATCCAGCTTATAATGACTTTTTTATCACTTATATAAGAGTATTTGAACAGTTTAAATCATGTAGTCAGAGCAAATACAAATAACAGAAAATAAAATGCATCCAATAAAGTTAGGTTAGGTCAGTTTGTGGCATATCAATCCTTACAGGTTATTTAATACTAAGATCATTTTAAGTGTGTGTGTGTGTGTGTGTGTGTCTGGTGGGAGGGTGGGGGTTAGGGGGGCTAACATTTAGAATTAAGGTTCTGTACTGCGTTTTTTTGGTGATGGTGGTGATTTGAGGACAAGCAAGGCAGTAAGCCCAGGTGTTTTTAAGTTATTGGATAATAGTTTAATAAGATTGAACTAAAAATCAATGAAGTTCTCTAATATATATTTTGTGATGGAAAATTCTAGCCAGAACTACTTTCTCTTTCCTTCTTATCTTTCTATAGCTTTGATCCAATTCATTAATGGTTGCTTGGATATTGTAAAGCTTATTACTTTTAAAACTATTCCACAATTCCTGCCACTTATTGTTAATGAATTTATGAATGATAAGTTTCAGATCAATGTGTGGGATCTTGATTATTGATGTGTTGATTTGTAGAGATATTTTTTGTTTCCGCTCTAACCCATCTTCATTTCTGTTGATGACGACGTGAATTGGTGCAGAGTGTATAGGATAATTATTTTCTTTTTTGTGAAGAGCATCAATTCCGTTTAGCAACTTGGTTGATGTATAACAAGAGTACAGTTGTATTCAAGGGAGACTTCAAGCACCCATAGGCCTTATGTTCTTTTACCCAAGTAGAGCGGGGGGGGGGTAGAATGTCAGGAGGATACAGCCATATCATAGTTTTACTTCACAAACCAGTTGACCCTTATCACTGTTTTTAGACACATATGCAGATAAATGAAGGAAAACTATGTGGTTACAAATTCGTAATAGATTTTCATTTTGGGAACAGGAATTAAATTTGAATGAAAAGATGGAAACTCTTATTTTGACATTTCGCTGATAAAAGAGCATCAACAGGAAAATGGATTTTATTTTAACCAAATCTATGAACACTGGATTTAAAAAAATTCTTTTTTTTAACTATTAGAGTTAGTTGAAATAAAATCCATGTGTTACTTTGAGATTTATATATCTTCTATATAATAAATGTGTATATCAGTGTGTCACACTTTTCAAACTTTACTCCTAGAGGCCGTAGCCCAACACATCATACCATTTTGGAGTTTAAAAGCTTTTCTACATTGTTAACTTAGTACATCTTAATTCTTCATGGAACAAGCTGCCAGTATTAATGCAGAATATCTTTAGCAAATATTTTATTGCTTTGAGAAAATCAATTATTTATGTCAGATCCGATTAAGCTAAATACTGTATTAAAGAACAAAAATGGAAAAAAAAAACCGTTAATTTTAACTTACTGCAATTTTGTTCATCACTGTTATCCGGTTCTGGACAGTCCACTCTTTCATCACATACCCAGTTCTCAGGAATGCAAGACTTGCTTTGAGCACATTGGAAGTAGTCTTCTTTGCAAGTAAAGTTAGAACAATTGACTTCATCAGAAAAGTCACCACAATCATTACCACTATCACATTGCCAGTGTAGTTCTATACACTTATCATTCCAGCATTTAAACTGATTAGGATTACAAGTAGCTGTGTCTGAAAAATTAAGAAATAAATATTAATAAACCAATTATTATCACTACTGCTTTTTCCTTTTCTTTTTTCATTGAAATAATATTAAATGTATTACTTATTTATAATATTAAATGTATTACTTATTTATAACCATTCTGTCATCTCCTGTTTCTAATGGCAGGCAAAAGTTTTAATGATCATATTTTTTCGTCTTGTTGAATTAAGAAGTTGTTACTAATTAAAGATCTTTCAAAAAAAAAGATGTTGAAGTAGTATTATAGAAAAAGCTAAAGAAATGATGTCAAGTTTTTTTTATCATCTTTATAGATTAAACAATGTATTGTAAATCATAGAGAAACTATTTTATTTAAAAAGTACATCTGTAAAAAGACACTTACAGCAGTTTCGTTCATCTTCTCCAGACACACATTGGAAGTGCCCATCACAAAGCATTGATTTGGAGATGCACTTGAGGCTGGTTGTACACTTGAACTGATCCTCTAGGCACTCATAAGTATCTGTGTCAAGAGAAATAAAAAACAAAAACACAAAAAAAATTAAAAAAGTACAACAACAGATAATTGTAAAATTATACATGAAGCATAAAAGAAACTTTAAAATCTATTATTGAAAATGACTAGTCATATTTCATCACAAAAGCTTAAGTGTTAGAATTTATAAATGGAAACTACTGGTTATTCTTCATGTGAAATCAAAAACAATCTTAAACTCATCAATTGTTGATAATCATTTAAATTTATATAAATCTGCACATTTATTGATACAAAATAATAGCAGTGTTGAAGTGAGAAAAACATGGCAGCTACTCTAAAATTTGTATCAGTAATGAAGGGTCCATATATGAACCACATTCATTAGATATTTTTTCCAGGATAAATAATTTTTACATAATAAATTATCGATCATTTTTAAAATCTCCTCTTCATTTCTTAGGATGAATTGTGAACACATGTTTTAGTAGAATAGTGAAACTGCACCAGTTCTATGCACAGGCACAGAGGCTCTAGAAGAAAGTGAAAGAAGGTTGAAGGGTTAAAGCTGAGAGAAAAAAAGAGAAGCAGTGGAATTAGATGCTTCATCCTTTTCAAGCATGGGGCTAATTTCTACAATAAAGTGATTAATGAATTGAATTTACACTCTATATAATAAATGTGAAAATGTCTGTGTCACACTTTTTCAATTAAAGGGATACAACTCTCGAACTTTTAAATATCTCATCTTCAAATAAGACTTGATCACCCAGGATAGGAATTGAATCCTCAGATTGCAAATTTAGCTCTCTGTGAAATTGAAGACAAAGTGATGAACTTGGCTCAAAGAAACTTCAGCAATTTTGGTATGACAAATCCAAACAGAGAAACTGGACAAATCAACAGAGAAATTTTGAGAGAAACAGGATACAACATGGAAGAAGTGCAGCAATGTATTCAAAACAATGAGCCCCTGTTGAACCAAGATGAACAGCAAGTGTATCAGAAGGTCCTTGACGGCATCAGCAACAACAATGTAGGGATTTTCTTCTTGGATGTACCTGGAGGTACTGATAAAACCTTTGTAACTAATCTTCTTTTATCTGCAGTGAGACTCCAAATAAAAGTAGCTCTAGCAGTAGCATCATCTGGAATTGTTGCTACTCTCTTGCCTGGAGGGCATACAGCACTTTGAAACTTCCATTGGATATAAACTACAATGAAACCTTTATTTGCAACATCAAAAGAGGAACCAACTTGGCTAAGCTACTGGAGGAAACAAGCTTCATTGTCTGGGATGAATGTACAAGTGGCACATGGCACACAAGTGAGCATTTGAGGCCCTGGACAAAACACTCAAAGACATTAGACAGAATTCACAAAATCATGGGAGGTATCACTGTGCTACTCTCTGGTGATTTTAGACAAACATTACCAATTATTGCAAGAGGAACCCTAGCTGATGAAATCAATGCTTGCCTGAAAAATTCTTATATCTGGTGCCATGTTCAAAGACTCAGCCTGAAAACAAACATGAGAGTTAGAATCACAGGTGACCTTGAAGCAGGAAGATTTGGTGCTTTGCTGTTACAGCTTGGCAATGGAACCATCAAATAGACCAAAATGGAGATATTTCACTCCCAAATGGTTGTGAAGTTTCAGTCTCTAGTATCTAAGACTTGATTAACCATACGTTTATCCAAACATTAACAACCATTTCATGGGTTCAGTTGGCTTTGTAAGAGGGCCATATTAGCTCCCAAGAATCAAACTGTGGATAGCATCAACTGGAAACTTCTCCAAGAAATTCCAAAAGAAAGCATGAAGTACTTTTCCATTGACACTGTGGTTGAACAAGAGCAGGCAGTGAATTTATCCAATACAGTTCTTGAACTCATTGAATCCTCCTGGAATGCCATCACAAAAGCTGAAACTAAAAGAAAATGGTGCCAGTTATGTTATTGATAAATCTAGATCCTCCAAAGCTTTGTAATGGAACAAGGTTAATTATAAAGAAGATTCTTCCTCATCTCTTGGAAGCAGAGATCCTTACTAATCCAGGAAAGGAGCAAAGAGTTTTAATTCCAAGAATCTCCTTAATTCCTCCAGATCTTCCTTTTGAGTTCAAAAGACTTCAATTTCCATTGAGAGTGAGCTCTGCAATGTCAATCAATAAGTCCCAAGGACAATCATTGAAATTAACGGGACTTCATATTATGGAACCATGCTTTTCTCATGGAGAGCTCTATGCTGGTTGTTCAAGGGAATGGAAACAAGCTATTTGTACTGACCCTGAATGGGAAAACCAAAAATGTTGTTTATTATGCAGCTTTGCAATAAGTTCCAAATAAACAAATTATATCACTGTTTTGATGAAAACTTAATTGTTTGAAAAATATTGTTCAAGTTTAATAAAAATCAAAAGCCCTCTGCAGGAGATAGCTTAAATGCTGTCTGATAATGTAGTTTTTAAGCTAGTATTAAATCTTTTAAATATGTCATTATTTGTTATTTTATATTTCTCTCATAACCATTAACTGTCATCATTAACAATCTTAGTACTTCTCAATCTAGGCCAGTTGTTATTAATTTCACCGTTTAAAAAAAGGGATAGCAACACAAATTCATATACTTACTAAAAATAACGTTTATATTCATAAAAAATAGTGTTGGATAAAAAATCCATTAAAAATTACTGTTGTTTGCATTTTGGGTCTGAAACTGATGCTAGCAGATATAGATTTGGAGAAGTCCCATCAAGAAATGAGCATTCTTTAAATAGGTAATTCAAACCATGCTCTAATCAATGGGACCTCTGTGGCCAGATTGGGAAAGGCATGTTTTAGCTATAAAAATGGTTTCCCTGATGGAAAAGGGGATACTGGCTGGATCAACTCCTATCAGAATTTTCCTTTAGTAGAACTAAAGCTGGGCCGGTTATTAATTTCACAGTTTAAGAAAATAAAAACCAGTGATAGCAACTCAAATTAGGTGTACTGAGTGCAAATATATATTTGCAGTAATAAGAAATATGAATCCTTTCTAAATATTTAATTAGTTACATATCACATTTGGATATGAAAAATGAATAAGAAGGCGGTGGTACCAGCACTTGACTATACTGATAAATTGTTAATAGATTTTGTTTGCTAACCACAGAGAGATTCATCAGAACCATCCTGGCAGTTTTTAACACCATCACATATGTTCATTGGGTAGATACAGTCGGCAGAACTGCTGGCATTGCTGCACTGGAACATTCCAGATTGTTGACAGTAATATGGATGATTACCTGTTTGGAAAAAAATAGACAGATGTTCAAAACAAGGCATTTAAATATAGACTGGTGCAAAAGAAATGCTCAATACCTTTGTTTAAATACAAAGATTAAAAAAAGATAAAGAAAAACATTTTAAGTATAAAAAAAAATAACATTTACTTCTTTAATGCACACCGTCCCAAAAAATGGGATGGTGTGCATTAATGGGTTATAATTAGAAAACCATAATTAATATTAGATTTCTTTTAGAAACATATAATACTAACTTTTTATTTTAATTTTTATAATTAATACCATATTTTATGACAGGCATTAATAGGTTGAACATGTCTATTTCATATATTAGATAACATATATAATGACTATACAATTTAATGGCATATTCTTTTTTCTCTGTTACATTAGAACAGGGGGTCAGCAACCTCTGGCCCCTGAACTACATCCAGTCTGCTAAAATTTTTTGTTTGGCCTGCCAACTTAACACCTTGACACTAAAGTTGTTCACTTTAAGTGATCCTTGGAAAAGTTACTTCAGATCCTCTTCAGAGTTTTTCATTTTAACTTGTTTCTGGGTGTAAAACAAATGTAGGTATCTGTATTCAATAATAATTAAAGTTTATTTAATTTTTTATGATAAATAGTGTTAAGTTTTATGACAATTATGAAAAAATTGGTTTAAAAAACAAAACAAATGGCAACCCTAATCTAATGACATTGTTAAATATTGTGGTTTTATCAGTTTATTTACAATTATCATATTTTATTATTGAGCTCTATTTAAGATTTGAGGAGCAAGTTTTCCTCTGATTTTGCTGACTTCCAGCAAATATGGAAATTAATCTAAATTATTTGAAACATGTGGCAGAAAAATATCAGTTGGAGTTAATTGACAATGAAAAAGAATTTTTAAAATCAAAATTTTATTCTGAATCCACTGCCAACTTCTACAAGAAACATATTTTGCCAAGCAGAAAATATAAAAGCCTATTGAATAATGTGAAAATGATGGTATCATTATTTGGAAGTATATATGCTTGTGAACAACTTTTTTCAAAAATGAAATATACTAAAAGTCATTTAAGAACAAGGCTATGTGGTGGCCATATGGACAATGTTTTGCTCCTTTCATCGACAAATATTTCACCTGATGTGGAGAAGTTATCGAACAATAAGCAGAAACCAGTGTCTCATTAAATAATTTGCCATTTCTAACTGTATTTCATTTGTAGTAAGGAATTTTCATTTTTTTGTTGATTGTGTTGTTATCCTGTTATTCCTGAAGTAAAATAAGGAAACTTGTATAAATAATATAACATTAACTTTGTTGTTTTTTATTTAAACCTCCAGATGAAGGCAGCCTTCTGGATGGGATGGTCTGAGACAATTTATTATAGCAGTTTTGATTTCTGACCCTCCTCTGAAACATTACATAGATGTCTGACTGACTCTCTCCAAAAGGTTGCCGACCTCTGCATTAACATTTTGTGGATTCAAACAAATTCTTATGATAAACAAACCTTATTCAAATTATAATTTTGATGTTATTATTAAATAAGAGTAAAAGAAAAGTAAAATTATATTATGTAAATACAAAAGCACTGAACTTGTTTAACAAAAACAATAGAATTATCTTAAGTAAATAACAAAATAATATTAAAATAAAAATTTTTCACCCAAATTTATGAAAGTATTTTTTTTGTATAGAATATTTGGGAGATGATGCGACACTGCCATAGTTGTCTCCAGAGTCGTCTCATGATGCCAGGAACCAGCCCACGTCTTCTGTTAATCTCTGTGAGAAGGTTGCTGGTGTTAGAAACTTCAGAAGTAGTAGACAAAAGACATGTCAAACTTGATGGGGTTACTGCCATGATGATAGGAAACATCACCAATCTACTGCCTATGTGCACCAGCTTGGTCATTAATCAGCTGATGCACAGTCCAAGCCTTGTTGTCTCCTTGCTATGTAACAAGTTATGAGTCTACAAAGCCACTGTCCTCTCTGTGCTACTATATGGCACCAAGACATGGCCTTTCCGCAAGACCCTCGCCTGTCAATGATTTTGAGTTCAGTGCCCACAAGATCATCAATGGGTGCACTGGACCAATCTTGTCTCCAACAAGGAGCTCTGCTAGAGGACTGGTCAGCTAAGCATCCTTGACACCATCACTCAGTGCTATGGTTTGGCCACATCTTGTACAACCCTATCAGTCATCTATCAGTTTGAATTGCTTTCTGCAGACATGACCTCATGGTATCCACTGGAAGAATGTTATCTGTCAGGACCTCCAGCAGATCAAGAGGCTCTGATGATCTGCCAGAATCATGAGCTGGAGGGGTGAGGTGGCTCCTATAGGCTCAACACCTTCATAGCATGAGATTTAGGTAGAGCAGAGTATATAGCACATTAAGATTTCAAATTTAATTAAAATTTGGTAATTTTGATTGAAAAGAATCTTCTTTTTTCTTCAATTTGGAGATCCAAGTCCAAGAACAGTCTAACTTTGCTGAGCAGACAGACTGACAGACACAGACTTGTGTGTGTGTGTGTGTATATGTGTGTGATTATAAAGTGAATTACTTACTGCAATCTTCAGGTTCATCAGATCCATCTTCACAATCACTGTGGTTGTCACATTTCCACCAATAAGGAATACAACGGAAATCTGACTTGCATCCAATTTCAAAACTAAGAAAAACCAATAAAAACCATTAATAAATAAAATTTTAGAGTTGAATTTCATTTATGGTCTTATTTTCTAGTTCCTTTATCGACTGTTATTTACACATTAAACAAAATCTTTTCAGTTTTTTATAAATATTATTATTATTATTACTTTTGTTGTTGTGATGTTAGGGGTGCTAATATCACTTTACATTTGTGATTTTTATAAAGAAAGCCTAATAAAGAATAAAAAGATTCCATGATTAAAGAAATGCTGGAATTAATCAATTCTGAGGGTCAATAGAGTACAAAGATTTATTTTAGAATAACTTAAAAAAGCATCAGAAATAAACATTTTTAAATTACTTCTCACAAGAAAATTGCAATGCAGTCTCATGTATAAAAATGTTTTTGATCATAATATCAAATTTTTCAAAGCCAACAAGATGTGGAATCAGTAAGAGCAAACTGATCTTTTCTTCTAACTTTTGATCTATTCTATATACACAATGTAAAAACAAAAATCAAACATTACAAAAGTGAAGAAAAAGAAAGAAAACTTACCTGGAACATTCTTGGATGCATTGCATGTTGTCATGGGCCAAGTAATATCCATTTGAACAGTCACACACTCGTCCAATACCATTGTTGGTGGGATCTGGACTCAGGAGACACAAGTGAGAGCAATTTCCATTGTTATAACATGGATTTTTGCTGGGATCCTCCACTGAAATACAAGAAACTTTGTTTTAAAAAATCATGCAAAGAAAATCAAACTTTAGAACTCTGATACTATGATCCATTTTTGATGAGTATTTCTTCCATCTTAATTTGCTGTTTTTTCGTGTTTTAATGCAATTCTCATAAAAAAGATGAAAGAAATAAAATTAATAATAATCAACAATGCTTCAGATGAAAAACATTCAAATCCATAACAGGCAAGTATTGTTTGAAATGGTACATTGTGATTATTCTACAAATTATTTGCAGTATCATCCTCATCTTTGCTGTTTTCATCAAAATATCCCAAACAATATGTTCCTTATCTTTCCTCATGTGTATGCGAAATCTGTTGTAATTTCCTCTCTCTAAATATGTGTGCGTGTAGAGAGAGAGAGGAAATTGCAGCAGAGCTGAAAGCAAAGTACCTGACACAAACCCTACCTATACAAAGTCTGAAAAAAGTTATGCAGAATTTTTGGACAGTTTTTACACACTTTGTGCCCAGAAAAGAAAACACTTGTATGAACACAAGAAAAATTAAATAAAAAACTGAATCGCAGTAGCTTGTCAGTCATCGTTAATGATACATATATGTCCCAACATTTTATGCAAGTCTCATTTTTTTAACTATCTTCTTTCAATTGACTGCATCTATTTGAACTTAATTTGATAAGAATGGCATAAGTATTCATGCCCAATAATTCATGCTTATGCGTAACAATGAACAAATGGCAGTCATTTTGGTGATATTGCTTTACTGCTACTGTTCCAATTTTGATGAAACATCCCCTGTAAAGAATATTGAACAATGATGACAAAGCAAATTTGTTCAAATGCTTCATGATTATTAAACAACATTATCAATTGCTAAATTCCTTCCAAAGGATAATTATACAATCAGAAATTTGTTACAAACCTGGCTGCATATAGTACTTGACCTGACAAATAGAAGATACAGAAATCTTTGTCTTTCACTTACTGAACAGAAACCCAATTGAAAACTCAGATCTGAAAGCACCCAAGTTTAAAAGTGCCTAAAATGTCATGATAACACATACATGATGAAGCATTCAAGAACATGTTTCAAATCAATTTGCTTATACTCCTTTGGAACTCAAATCACTTTATTAATTATAACAACTGAGCCAAACAAACCAGGAAACTGAATTTCCAGACAGTGCTATTCACTGATGAGTGTAAAGTGATATTGGATGGTGTCAACAGCTAACAAAATAAGTGGTGACTAAAGGAAGAACTTAAGCCTATTTGATTAAGGCATAAACCAAGAGATGGAGGAGTTACACTGCCTACACTGAATTCATAAAAGCCAACCTTCAGACATAGCTTTAAAATAATAACGCAGCATTTAAATGAAAAATAATTTTCATATATGACAGCTTACTTAGGTAAATTAAGGTTCATGTTCTGTGGACCTAAATCCTATTGAGGACCTCTCGAACATTGTCAAGAGGAATGTTTATGAGAGCAGTAAACAATTTGTAACTAGAAATTAAATTTGCAAGTAATATTAGCTGTTTGTGAAAAAGAATTATTATAACTTCTTCTGACAGTAAGTTGCTTCAAGTTTTTATAGTCAATGGAAATTATATAAGTAAATGATATTACTTTTCTGCTTTATTGTTGTAACTATCAGCTTAATATACAAGGATGGGGACTCGGATCCTTAGCAAGGATGAAGCACATAAGTGTTAATTTTTCATCTGTATGCAACACATGTCTTAGGATGGATTAGTCAGAATGGGATAAATTCACCAAGATGAAGGCATGAATCCAAATAATTTGTTGAAGACATAAAATGTCAAGCAAACAAGAATGAGATTTTTTTTAAAATCAATTTTTGCATGCATCTGTAGAGAAACTTGTGTAAAAATGGGACACAGTATAATGCATTGATTTAGAAACTAAAAGTAAAATAAGGAATCTGTGTAAGAATTAAACTACTGGCAGATCATCAATACTAGATATTTTGATCTTAAAAAGAAGTGATGAAAGATAAGCAGGTCTATTTGCAGAAAAAAAATTGTTGAAGTTAAGAAGATATATATCATCCATCAAAATAAACTTTAATAGCAAGGATGAAAATTTAACACAAATTAATACTGAATCAGGAAACTTATAAGTGAATTGTTGAAAGTAAAAATCTTTGATTCTAATTTGATATTTTTTTGTTATGAGTTCAACTTCATAGCACAATATTTTGCATAGACAAAGGATTTACAGGGCAGAAACAATAATATAAAAAAAGGAACCAGAATGGTTCACTTACACTGAGGCTGTCTAAAAGGATGGAAAACTTGAATGTCCATTGGGCGGTAATTCAGGGAATGGAAATTAGTGATGTTCTCTCTCACAAACTTTTTAGCCCTGTGTATGCGCTTGGTCTCCCAGTCAGTCCAGAAAATATACCCCTCAAATGTAGCAATGGCAAAAATATGGTACAGTTCATTTGTAATGATCTTGCGTTGGTTTTGACCATCAAGATCGGCCATAGCAATGTATTTAAGTCGGCCATCTGCCCAAAATATCTTGTCAGTTACATAATCCACAGTGAGAGCATTTGGCCAAATGAGGTCCTTTTTGATAAGGTTCATTCGGTTCTGACCATTCATATCCACCCGTCCAATGTGGGGTAACTGACCCCAGTCTGTGTAGAAAAGAAATCCCTTTGCAGGATAAACTTCGATGGCACGAGGTTCTTGGAGGCCATCTTTTAAAAGTATCCGTCGATAGTTTCCATTCAGCTGTGATACCTCAATTGTATCAGTTGTTCGGTCACACCAGTAAAGATTTCGGCCAATCCAGTCAACTGCAATGCCATCAGGATCTTTTACATTTGTGTGGTGGAGTACCTGGAAAAAGATTTAAACATATATATAAAGAAATTAATAACCAAGTTAAAAATAGAAAAAAATCATATATTTAAAGCAGTTCTAATGAAAATCCATCCATTATTTTTGCTTTTTCCCACAAATTTATATATATATATATATATATATATAGGCAGACACACATGCACACACACACACATTATATGCATATTCCTTATCTTATGCTATATATATATATATATATATATATATATATATATATATATATATATATACACGCATACATACATTATAGGCATATTCTTTATCTTATGCTATATATATATATATATATATTCAAAATTATAACATATGCATCACTACAAAAATTATATATATATATATATATTCAAAATTATAACATATGCATCACTACAAAAATTATATATATATATATATATTCAAAATTATAACATATGCATCACTACAAAAATTATATATATATATATATATATATATATATATATATATTCAAAATTATAACATATGCATCACTACAAAAATTATATATATATATATATATATATATATATATATATATTCAAAATTATAACATATGCATCACTACAAAAATTATATATATATATATATATATGTATGTATATATATATATATATATATATATATATATATATATATATATAATAATGCTATGATATATAATATGCTAGTGCAATCGCCAGGCATGAGTTGCCTGACGATTGCACTAGCATGAAACAGCCTGTCGCCTCTAAGTGTTGACTTCTATGTTCACTTTTATATATATATATATATATATAAGACATTTTTTATGTTTATACGTTCTTTTTATAAATACAAATATTTAAGTAAATGCTCTGTTTATAATAAACAGTATTAACAACATTTACTGGCCTGAATGTCCGAGAAACATAATGTATATATTTGATATTATATATAATACAGTCCAGTAACATTTATTAAGTAAACGTGGATATTTTTGTCAATGCCTCTATTCACCTAATGGTCAATTAATTCGAACATAGAAGAAATTTTGGTATTAAAATTTTGGCAGTTCTCTTTGTACCTTATAATCTGTGGTATTCATCCGAGCCCGAGAAATCTTGCTCTGTAAAGGTGTAATGTCTGACCAGTAAATGTAGTGGTCTACCCAATCGTAGTCAATGGCAACAACATTCTCTACTCCGTCAGTTACAACTTGGATGTTTTCACCATTAAAGCCCATTTCACGAATGTAGTATCGGCTTGCAACCAATAATTTGGGTTTTGGTTCTAAAGAAAAAGTAAAAGAAAAATTTAACAGGAGCAGATATTGTCTTTATTTTTTTTTAAATTTTTAAGTGAAAGAGTGCATTTTCAAAATACAATTTTGGACGTAAAGTGAGATTTTGCAGGAAGGCACACAAACAGGCAAATATTGCATCTTATTGTTTTTATTGCTTCTGCTAGTTACATTTAAGAAGTTCATGTAGATATATTGGGGAGGAGAAAAGTATTCTAAAGCAGAAATGTTCAGTAGTGTGTGTATGTAGGGGGGGACAAAGTATTGAAGCTTGAAATACTTACCTTGAGCAACTTTACAATATCTTTTATCACTTTCTAGAATATAACCTTCTGCACAAGAACAGTAGAAACTGCCAATGGTATTGTTGCACATGTGAGAACAGGGAAAATTTTCTTTGCATTCGTTGATATCTGTTAAAAAGAAAATGAAAGTGTCTTTGACATGCACATTAATATTGATCAGATTATTTTAAATCAAGTTTTCCAGATGCCCACAATTAAAGAATATACCAGATGAAGAAAAGAAGCACACATTACTTTTTGGCAAATGGTTGGCTAAAGTGGATGAAATCCAGTGCAGATGAGGACAGAAGTTTTCTTATATTTTTTTTTTATTTTATTTTGTTTTGTTTATTCTGTACTTGATTTTATTCATTTTTGAATTGGTAAATGTATACTTTGGCTTGTAATCATCTTTTTCTAGCTAAAACAGCCTGGCTAAAATTTGGACTTATTTGTATGCATATCAAACCATATTTCTTGTACATTGTCTTTTTTCACGCACAAAATATCTCAAATAATGTTAATTCCCTGCTCAATTTTATTTTTATAAAGGCTGTTTGAACTTATACTAAATTAAAACTTAATAGACAATATCTTACTGTCAGTTCTATAACTAACTCTACCCTAGTGCACATATTTAGAGCTAATCACCATAATCTTGTTTACTATTTATTTACTTTTTCATGCTTGGGATCAAGTTTCCAGTTCCTTTTAGAGTCGGGCCCCAGTTCTCTACTTTTAGTGTCTCCACCCTTGTTTCCAGTTTAGGATTGGGTTTCTGGTTCCTTCTAAAGTCTATTTCCACACTATCCTTCTAACACTTCTGATTGAACTCTGAAATACTATTCACTAAATTATTTTTCTTCCTTCTTTCTCTTCCAATAGGTGTAGATAGGCTTGCCTATTGTCTGGTTCACACTCCTCCTTAGTCTTTTGAACAGGTGGTTTATCTCTTCTTTCCTATTTAGAATTGGGTTTTCGGTTCCTTCCAAAGTCTATACTCTTAATGTCTCCACTTAAACTTTGAAATTTTATCCACTAATTATTTTTTTTTTTTTCTCCTTCCCAAATAGGAATAGATAGGTTTGCCTATCATACAGTTCACACTCCTCCCCAGTTTTTGGAACAGAAGTAGAGGTTTACCCCTTGTTTTCCTTTTAGGATCAGATTTCTGGTTTCTTCTAAAGTCTACTACTGAACTCCGAAACGTTATTCACTATTTAAATCTTAACCTCTTCAAGTCTAGAGTTAGCTGTTATCTTTCTTGCATAGCCCTAAGAAATTCACTTTTACCTTTTCTTACACTAATACACTACCACACAGTAACCCTCTACCTTGAGTGGCACTTGGGCCTTATATTGAGTGAACATAAGTTTAAAAAAAAAATATTTTTTTAAAATATCCATATCAGTAACAGGGTTTTCATTGCAGCATAAGTGGTGTAGTGTTTTTGTTATTCTCTGCTACACTAGCTATCAACACAAAACCCCATTTCCCTTTTAGAAAAGGGACTGTAGTGAATTTAACAGGAATTAAGTTTTTAAGTATTTTAAACAATATATTTTGTAAACTGTTAGAGAATAAACCGCAGATGTAATGAAGTGTGATACAAATATTTCTATTCACATTTGCAATGTTTTTTACTCCAACAGCTATGTTATGAATTTTGTTGCTTTTGTTTGAAGCAGAGTCTAATAAGCCGATGTTTGTGCTCTATAAAAAAAAAAAAAAGGAAAAAAAGATGGCACCTCAAAAGGACCTATATATCCTGTTTTTATAGCTTTTATACAGCTTTCTGATAGGACAATCTTGGTACTAATTGCCAGAGAGGACTGTCAAGAGAAATTGGTTTTCTCAAATACTATTATATTGTGCCAACATTCAGCAGCAAAAGAATTTAAAGGAATATATTTTCTTTTGAATCATTGTTTTAATTACAAATGCAACTATCATGTGCATTTTATTGCAAGGATTCTAATTTTATCTTTATAATAATAAAAAATAATTATTAAAGATACATTAAAAAAAATAAAAAATCCAACAATTAGTGGATTTTTTTAATGTCTAAAACCGTGCAGTGATATACAAAAAACAAAATGTTTCAAATAATTTTTTAAAAAGTGTTTACTTTCTCCTTGTTAAAATAACTTTTCAGAAACAGACTGGTAGTTTTAAGACATTAAAAACATTTTAAAATGTAGGCAATTTTTTTTGCTGCTATATCTGTCTGATTTGAACAGGTGTTTAGATTCTAAAAATGTGTAAATAGTTATTCATACAAAATGTTTTTTTTGGTTATATTTTTACATCTAAGCTAACAATACCCATATAAAAAAACTTTCATTACCAATAGTAGACAATGTGAAGCCACTGCTTTTGCATATCTAAGGATAACAGAAATGATAAATAGTTTTTAGCAATAACCAACACTTGGTATATTGCAAATG
>OZ038492.1:46293786-46336286 GCA_964036315.1 Acanthosepion esculentum | reverse complement strand
AAACCAACAACAAAGGGGAAAAAATTTGTAAAGGACATGACAGAGAAAAAACAAACAACAAACAGTTTCTCTCATACAAATAACAAGAAAAATTTTGCAAGGTTAAAAATATATATTAATATACTATACTAGCCATTATCATTGCTTTCATGGTTCAAGGGAAGTAACTCTTATTTTCCTTATGTATCCAAAATTGCAGTTCACATTTTTATTAAAAATTAGCTTAAAAGAACAGAAGAACTCAAAATTAATTGCTGCATTTAAGTATTGAATTAATGCTTAAGCTTATCTTTTAAAAGTTCAATGACAATTCTTCTGCCGCCACCTATTTTAAATATATAGGTCCTTACTCTCTGTACAAACAATTATTTTTATTTCATGGGGGACAGAACATGGGGCAATTTATAAGATGAAATTAATATAGTGTAAAGATGGGAAAATTGAAATTAGAATTAGTAATGCATTCAACATTTGAAGAGTTAGAGAAACATAATAGCTAATTAAGTAAAACCTATATTATGGAATCTATATGAATAAATGTGACATTGGAGCTCAATTCTTCCATGAATTCTGATATTAAAAAGCCTCAGATCGACGTTATAGTAATTTGGCATTTACTCCCCCCCCGTCACATTGTGGTACAAGGTCGGTTAAATGTGGGGAGCCCAAGCGTGTACACCCAGCCAAGGAACAAAGATTCCCCAAGCCCAAACAACCGTCGGTTGCGCTGGCCTCAGTGCTTTTCCCCAGGGCTGGGCACCTCTCAGTATAATTTTCCTCAGTTGTGACACTGTCCTTGGATGGAGTCGCCCCTGAGTGCACTCTGCACAAAGACAGAGACGCAACTAAGTGATGATAGATGTGTTACAAACCCCTTGAAGGAAGGGTTTGTATTTGCTTGAACTCCCCCCCCCACTACTAAGCCAAGGTCGTTTTTTTAATGTGGGGACCCAAGTATCTTCACTCGGGCTGCTGATCTTAGCTGGTCATAGCTAGTCCAAGCTAGTCATAGCTGTGATAGTACCAGTGCAGGGCCGGATCCCTGTGATCAGCAAGTATCCGAATGCTTATACTCCTTTAGGGAGGGATTAATTTAATTGATTCCTCACTGAGTCAGGTTGTGACACAAGGTTGGTTTTTAATGTGGGGTCCTGAGTGTCTTCACTCAAGCCGCTGGTCTTAGCTGGTCATAGCTTGTCCAATCTGGTCAGAGCTGGTATAAGCTAGTCTTAGCTTGTCAGAGCCAGTCCAAGCTAGTCATAGCTGTGATACTACCAGCGCAGGGACGGATCCATCCCTGTGACCGGTAAGGATATTTACTAATTTCTGCACAAACCTTTAACACTATAATCAAATGTGTGGGTATTCTGGCTTCTTGATTCTAAGAACTGAGCTGCTGGACACTCATATGTCAAAAAATTATAGGAAAGTCATATATATATATAATATATATATATATATATATATATATATAGGATCCTTATGCAGAGAGGAAAAAGCAGAACGAGTTGCAAAATAAATCCTTAGTTGAGCAGAAAAATAGCACAGTTGAACAGCAGACAAGATCCACTTAGCCATAAGCTCGCCCCGTGCACCAATCTCATCAAGACCTTAACTCACATGGCCTTGATGAATTGTAGTAAACAATATTTGGATGATGAATTGGATTTTATCCGCTGCACTCTTTTAAAAAATGGATATCCTTGTGATACTCTTGATAGTGTCATGCATGATAAGATTATTAGTTTTTGAAAGGATAAACAACACTTAGTTCAGAAATGTCCTATTTATCTGCGGCTTCCTTTTATTGGTTCACGGGGCGAGCTTATGGCTAAGCGGATCTTGTCTGCTGTTCCACTGTGCTATTTTTCTGCCCAACTAAGGATTCATTTTGCAACTTGTTCTGCCTTTTCCTCTATGCGTAAGGATCCTCTGCCTCCGCATCATGTTTCTTCAGTAATTTATTCATTTAACTGTGATTGTGGTAGCAACTACATAGGAAGGATTTCCCAATGCTTGGATTGTAGGATTAGGCAGCATGTCCCATTATGTGTTTTTAATCCGGATGCCCGTAAGAGCCAGCTGTTCAATACTTCCGGGTCAGCTATCACTGAACATCTTATAAATTGCAGGTATTGTGCAATGAATTTCCGTCCGGACTGGCTCTCTGTTCTGTCTAGTTCGCACTCTCCTTTTCATTTGTGGGCACTGGAGTCTCTGTACATCCAGTCCAGGGAGTCATCTCTTTGTAAGCAAAAAGACTGTCTCCTTGGACTTCACGTTATTAGACTCTAATATCTGTGAATCATACATCCCCCCCTTCTTTTCGCTGTGCAAATTCGCGTTGTTTTGATTTTGGTCTTCCCTCATACCATTAATCATTTCAATTTTTAATGTTTTAATTGTATGTAGGGTGTTTGTGGGAGTAACTGTATCTTTGCAATAAATTATTAATCTGTTCCCAGTCGACCCTGATGAGCTTGGGAACGAAACCAGTTGGTTTGACTTGTAAGTGTTTTCATTTCTTATTTTTTTATTTTTATATTTCACAATACCTATAAGAAAAAAATTATATCTTTTCCTTGCAATATATATATATATATATGTATGTATATAGATATATATATATAGAGAGAGAGAGAGAGGAAAAAGAGATAATTTGTGAAATATAGATGCTTTTTATCAAGTTACATTTGGAATAGAGTTCATATTTAATTAGTCTATTAAGGTTCTAAGAACAGTAAGTTATATTTCTGACATAAGCATTTGTATCTCTACAGATGTGTAAATGCATATTAACCCTATTTTTCTCTCTCTCTATTCTTAAAGAAGGTGTGAACTCTTCTCTTGAGTCATGCATAACATTGACTGTACATTAAAAAATGTAAACTCTAAAATAGAAAAGAATAGAATTAACAAAACTACAACAACCTTCTTATTCCAGCCATTCTTAATAAAAAATGCTTTTAATAAGAACCAAAATAAAGAAAAGAAATAAGAGAATTTCCTAACTGCTTAGGATAACAGACTAAAGTTCTAGGTTTGCTGAGAGTTAGGAGAGGTGGAAATATGCTATGTTACTTGACTGTTTTCTAATGAAACAGAGAGAGAGACAGAGAGAGGTGCCCCGAGAGGATTCAAATAGATGGAAGTCTACTATCTGAAACTACTCACGACATCCATTTTCTTGAGATTCATCACTGCTATCTTCACAATCGACCTGTCCATCACACTTCCAATGGTTGGGAATGCAGTGACCATTGGACACACATGCAAACTTGGGGGGTTCACAGGTAGAGTTACCTGCTCAAGAAAGAAGATCATGGCAAACAATAAACAATAAGAAAAGAAAAAATACATGAATAAGAAAAATTATATAAATAGAAAAGAAAGACATTTGCTAAGAACAAAAATAGCAGATACAAAAAAAAAAATCATTAAAATGAAACAAAAGCAATCTTGCATACAAAAAAAAAAGTAAGCAGGTGCTGTATAATGGAAATGTAGATAACAAAGGAGGAGATTCTCTTAAGCACAATGTTTTTCATTCTGCCCGGGTACTGACAAGCAAAGCTTTTTTATAAGGTCATGACAAACTTTGATACTGTGATACATGGAACTAAAAAAAACAAAAAAAAAAAAAAGAAAAACAAATGCTAGAAACTTTTGACAAATGAAAAGTTAATTTTATATTTTTCAACAAAACAGGTTTTTAGAAATTTGGAGCTGTTAAGTCTTTCTGTGTACATCTGCTCATAAGGTGGCAATAATTCTTCACTGATGTCAATCAGTTGCATCCTGCTCTATTTCTTCCCTTCCCCGGTTTAAGAGTGCAATGTTATACTTGAACATTCTACGGATTGTTATTCATGGCCTTTCATCTTTAGGTATCGCCTATGGTGGTTCCCAACTTATAGGTTTGCTCTAGGCTATAATGTTTTGCAGACAGTATGACTATGCACATTTCTTTTTTTTTTATGTGCCATATCCTTTCAGGACATAGGTGATCATGGCTCTCCACCTCCCTCTATCCCTTGCAACTCTCAACAATTTCCTTCCCTCTGCTTCCTCCCCCAGACCACGTTCTGTCATCCACCCGCTCAAGCTCATCAGGTATATCAAACACTGCTTTCCCATGTCTCTCTTTTCCTCTATTGAACCCGTGAGTATCAGGTTCTCCAGGCCCTACTTCCTCATTATGTGTCCCAGAAACTTCAGCTGCCTCTTTCTGATGTTAAGTATAAGCTTTCTCCTTGTTTGTAATCTATCTAAGACATCATCGTTGCTCATATGTTCAGTCCATGATAACCTTAGCATCCTTCTGTAGAACCACATCTCTGTTGCCTTGAGTCTCTTCCTTATCCTTGAGGAAATTGTGCAACACTCGCTGTCATAAAGAAGAACAGATATCACATAACAGGTCAGTATTCTTTTCTTTGTTACCAAAGAAATCCTTCTGTCTCACAATACTCTGCCCAGCTTTTGGAATGTGTCCTTGGCCATCCCAATACATCTACAGATCTCAGTGTCACACTTACTGTCCTCTGTCAAGATGCTTCCCAGGTATTTAAACTTCTGCATCTGCTTGATTCTAGTGTTCCCGACCTGCAAATCGCATTTCAGGATCATCTTCTTACTGATGACCATGCATTCTGTCTTCTTGTAGTTTATACACATTCCTTTCTTCTCACTCTCCATTGCTACCTTCTGTAGGAGATTTTGCAATTTTTTTTCCATGTCTGCTATCAGTACTGTGTCAGCATTTCTTTACTTATGATATATCTTCAAGATTGTTCTCCTAAAAAGACACTTCTAATAGTTTCCATGTTTCACGGGTATAAATGACAGATCATATAATAATGGTGTTATACAGATGTGTCTTTAGGTTGGTGTCAATCAAAGACATTGATTAAACTGTCTCAAGCTTTTGAAAGACTTCCTTCCTAAGTTTATAACTAGCATCCATTTCCTTACCTCCTTCATTTGAGGTATAAGAAATAATGAATTTACTGATCACTTGGCTTACTTTCTTTGTTGAACAGTTACACCTTACATTTTCATGAAGGAAATTGCATTAACTACACTATGGCAGATTTTATTACACAAGTGAATGTTTATTTAGGATTTACTTATATTAGTAGAAATAAACCTTGGGAATTTCAGTTTAAAATATCTGCTATTATAACAAATATTTACAGTACCATATTTGGTGGTGTTTGATTTTATTATACAACTTCATAATATAACAGGGCTATTAAATATATATATTAAATAAATATAAATTTTTTTCCACGCCAGTAGCACAACTCCGAGTTTCATGCACAATGCAATCTGCTGGTTACATAATTTAAATTTTAATTTAAAAATTTAAATTATGTAAAGTTCAGTCTCTACTCAGCACCTGAACATTGCATTGTGCATGAAACTACAAATCATGCTACTGGTGAGAAAAATATATACATATATATGATAAAAATATAGTCTTTTGGTATGCTATATTTATGGGTAAAAAGTGCTCAATATCAAAAATAGTATATATCTATATAGAAAAGTGGACACTGAGGCTAACACCAAGAGGCATCAGTCTGTTTTAAGCATGAAACAGACTGTTGCCCCTTGGTATTGACTTCAGTGTCCTCTTCAAAAGAGAAACAAGACTATGCAAAGTTGTATAAGCATAACTTTAAAAATTAAAACTTGAAGAAGAAAAATGGCTTTAAGAATATTAAGAATATACCAGAAAGAGAATTGAGAAAAATTAAGAGTAGTAAGCAAGAAAATATTTGAAGAATCTGATATTGCAAATGTAAACAAAGAGGAAAGATGCAGAATATTCAGAATATTGGCAAAAGACATGAAAGCAATCAAAGAATCACCTTTTTGTAAACATCACAAAGAGAAACATGTAAGTTAGGCAAAGGAATGCATAAAAGCTGATTTCTCAACAATATTTTTTAATGATGAATGTTGGATAGACCTGCTAACTGGGCTAAAGGTTGGATCATTCATGAAAAGAGTCAACCGATATGACTTAGGAGATAGTAGAAAGAAAGTTGAATAGTTTTGGGCTTCTACTGTAAACAATAAAATTATACATACCTTCAAATTGGATGATTGTATTAAGATAAATGCAGATAATTATTCCAAGTTTTTGAAAAAAAAAAATTTTTTTTTGAATGATTTAGACACAAACTAGAAGCTTTGATGTAAAGAGTATGTGAATATAAGAGGTGTTATCTTGCATGGATCATGCAAAATGATGTCCATTCACACTTTGCCAAAAATGGTTTCAAAGACACCACATTAATGGAATCACTCCCAACCTCTCCAGATATTGAACAATAAAAATCTTGTGGCTCGTTATTAAAAGATTTGTATATGAGGAAGGAAAACAATATTAAATCAAAGAAGATCCCTGGGAAGCAATAAAAACTGCTGCAAGTAATTTTATATTCAAAACAAAAGAAAATTTAAGAAAATCAAGTGATTTAAAGATCAATTAATGTCATATAATGCCAAGGAATCCTTATTAACATGTAAACTAATAATTTATTCAGATATATTGGATATTGTGCTAATCAAACATATTTCTATGGCTGATATCTGGGATTTATTTATAAATAAAAATTTGTGGCATTTATTTTATTTGCATAATAAAACCTGAAAAGTTCTTAGCCGTATAAGGATAAATATAACAAGCCAAAACTAGAATGATATAATTTCTCATACAAATCTAAGTAGAGTCTGGAAATTTTACCAACATTTTATTGTGAAAACACAAAGTTGAATAATAAAATCTGAACGTGTAGAATTGTATTCTGTAGAAGTTTTTATTTGTTTATATTAAATGTCATTTTTGTGAGTTCTTGTTTGGTAGAAAAAAATTACATAATCAAGAAAAAGAAAACACCATGTGCATTTGTGAAGATGAAGGAGTGATAAGAATGGGTCAAGTTACATTCAAGTCATACAATATTAATGCAAAGTGTACCCCCCCCCAAAAAAAACAAAAACAAAACAGAGGCTTTGTTTTGCAGGCAGCAGAAACTAAAAAAATTAAAAATAAAATCTGTACTGTGCTGATAGTTTTTTCTTTCACACACTAAATTTTCTTTCCTCTAAAGGAATTAATTTGATAATTAATGAAATTTTTGGCGGTTCCAAATTATCTTTTATAAATTTGTGTAAAGCTAATTTCTTTTCTGTGTCTACTCTACCTAACATTAGCAGAATAAAACAGTCCAAATCAATCATACTTTACTATCCGCCTTATTAATACAAACATTAGAAAATTATTCAAATCTTTCTCTCATGGTCAACTCTATGTTCAGATTAGAAAATACAAGTGGACTTAGTATAATGACAAAATGAACTTTAGAAAATAGATATCTTACTGAAAATGCTGTTTGAAACAGAAGTTTTATTTCAACTGATTTTACTCTTTTTATAGGACAAGTATTTGGTTAGTAGTTCAAATTGAAACAACTGAGATTTGTGGATATGTGTGTTATTTTCCCCTTTAATGCTAATTCTGTAGAGATAACTATTTTATGAATAGATATATACACAATGATATTCAATAAATAATGCACCTGATGAGACAAACATTGGTTGCAGTCTTTACTATTTTACAGGCTTTAATTATAGCTTGGAGTGAAACTGGGAATAATACTTTTCCATTCAAAATTACTGTCTGAAAATAAGAAATATAAGAGAGAAAAAAGAAAAGGAAAAGAATAAGAGAGAGAGAAAGGAAAAAGAGAACAAAGGAACAATTATGTTGTGTTAATTTATAATGAATTGCTTTCAAAGCAAAATACAAAATGTAAAATAAAAAAAAAAGAAGATAATGATCAGAAAATTAAACTAATTTTTTTGTTCATCAAAAACTTATTTAATATTTTTGCTTTGAAATATTAAAAGGAAGGAAAATGTTTACTTGCTCCAGATTCAAAATTAAGTCAATCCAGTAGATTTGTAAAGTAACTTACTACAACCACCATGTTCATCAGAGCCATCTTGGCAGTCAGAGTGTCCATCACATTCCCAGTTGAAAGGTAAACAGGTTCCATCAGCACATTCAAATAATTCTGGATTGCAGCCTATTATAAGAAAAGGAAGAAAACTATGTTACAAAGTTTTAAGATATGTGCTTATAGGAAATTATATTTACACTCGATTGCCACATATGCTTGCATGGTGTGTGTGTCTATATATATATATATATATATATATATATATATATATATATTTTTATTTTATTTTTTTTTAATCATATCACCCCAAGCAAGGCCGGAGGCCACTATCACGCAAGGGGTTAAAGAAGGGTTGGAGGAAGAGCAGATAGGAGTGGCAAGGGAGGGGATGTGGAGAAAGAGAAAGACAGTGGGTCGATCAAGGCAAGGGGGCTACAAAAGATCCGGAGCGAGAGCAGATAGGAATGAAAAATGAAAGGATGTGGAGAAGGGAAGTGGATAGATCAAGGCAACTGGAGATGTCGATTGATGCTACACTTAAACCGTTGGAGATTGTATTTGTCAGGGAAACAGTAATAGGGAAGGGAGTTCCATAGGCGAGATGTGCGAGACATGAAGCTATTGGAGTAGAAGAGACGTCTACATCTAACAGTTTCCATGGTGTAGGGGTGGGAGCGGGATGCCAGCCTGGTGGGGCGTTTAAATTCACGAGGCCTGGGGACAAGTGAACGCAACTCCTCAGAGCAATTACCGTGGAAGTACTTATAAAAGAGGCAGAGCGAGGCAACATCGCGTCTGTGAGAGAGCGACTGCAGACGAGATGACAGATCAGGGCCAATCACATTGTCTATCCGTCTCTGGATCTTATCAAGAACCCCGAGGCAAACAGCAGGGGCCCCAGACCATATATGGCAGCAACACTCCATGCAAGGGCGAATGGTCGATTTATAGACTTGAAGGATCGATTCCGGGGAGAAAAATTTCCTGGCTCGGCACAGAGAACCAACTTTCTTTGCGGTGGCTGATGCAACTGACTCGATGTATTTGTTCCATCTCAGATCAGCAGACAGCGTGAGACCGAGCAGCCGCAGGGAGGAGCTCTCGAGAAGTTGGTCATCAGACATTCTAATGGGATGCATGGATGGATCCTTGTGGTGGTTGATAGAGAGCAGTTTTGTTTTAGAGGCGTTAAAGTTAACCATCCATTTCTCACCCCAGATCACAACCGATTGGAGGTCCTTTTCAATTTGAGCTGCCAGGTTAGCTTTGTCCGCCTCACTAGATTTGTGTTTGAGGCAGGAGTAAATAGTGGTGTCGTTAGCGTAGATGCCGACTTGGGAGTCTATGGCGTCAGAAAGGTTGTTTATAAATATGAGGAACAGAGTAGGGCCTAGGATGGAGCCTTGAGGAACACCTGCGTTAGCGGGATAGGATCTGGAGATGAATCCACTAAGAACAACCTTCAAATCCCGGTTTGACAGGAATGATTGTATTAGGTCAAACAATCGACCTGTGATACCATAACCCTGGAGCTTGTGGAGAAGGCCAGCATGCCAGACTCTATCGAATGCTTTGGAGATGTCAAGGGCCACGGCACGAGCTTCACCGTTGTTATGGATAGCTTGGTAGACAAATTCAGTGATGGCCGTAAGCACATCAGCTGTAGATCGGGCAAAGCGGGAACCATATTGCTTGTCTGAGAGAAGATCATGGGATACCAGGTGATTAATCACTTCGGTGTTGATAATGGCCTCGAAGACTTTGCCGAAGAGGGGTAGGAGACTGATAGGACGGTAGTTGGAAGGGTCGGAGGGGTCACCAGAGTTCTTAAAGACAGGGACAATGGTTGAGGACTTCCAGCAGTCAGGAAAACAGGACTCCTTGAGGCAGCGGTTGTACAATTTAGAGAGGGCAGGTGCCAGTTCAGGTGCGCATTTCTTCAGGACAATGGCTGGTATTCCGTCACCACTAGTAGCCTTGTGGTGATCTAAGTTAGAAATAATGCCCAATACCGACGACGGGTTATGTGCAATCCGACCAGGAGGGCCTCAGTTCTGGGAGGGAAATCGGGCAAGGGCACCCCGGAAGAATCTAGCGTAGAATTGGAAGAAAACTTCCGAGCGAAGCATTCGGCCTTGTCAGCAGAGGTGGTCAGGACCTCAAACTGATTGAACAGGGGAGGAATGGAGGGTTTGTTATTGTTCAGGACGCTCTTGCAGAGGCGCCAATAATCTCTAGAGCCAAATTTGCGGGATGCAATACGTTCCTTCATCCGAGCAGCAAATAGTGACTTGGCATCGTCGAGGATACGCTTATACTCGTTGCGGGCAGAGGTAAATAGACGTCTATTGGAGTCGGACATATCACTTCGAAAACGGTGGAAGAAGTGGTACCTATGGGCAATGGCAGCTGAGCAAGCAGCTGTGAACCAGGGGGAGGAGCGAGGTTTGACCTTGAATTTCCTGGAGGGGATGAAAGCTTCGATACTGGCTTTAATCCAGGAAGAGAACTCAGAAGCACAATCATGAGTGGGGAGCTTAAATACAGCATCCCAGGGGACATCGCGGAGGAAGTCACGAAACGCGTCCCAGTCAGCCCGTTGGTAGTAGAATGTGGTTCTGGTGGTAGGAGGCTCTTTGCAGGGGGTGGGGCTGAAGGAGATGCTAACGGACACTACAGCATGATCGGAGTTACCGATAGGACAGAGCTGCGTGGCACTATTTGTAAATATATAATGGTTGAGTATTAGATTAAAAGACAGCATTTATAATTCTAATCCAAATCTTTGGTTAAGTCTGATAGAAAGTTCAAAGAAAAATCTTTTTATATTAAGCCATTATTCTTTTTTGAGCAACAGATAAACTTGTGTGTATATTAAAAAATAAATGTTAAGTTAGGAACTCACAGAATTTGAATTGGTAGTCAAAATAAAGCAATCACTAATGCTGAAAATTTATATATATATATGACATTATATATGTATAAGAGACTTACTACAATTGGTTTCATCTGAACCATCAGGGCAGTCATCACTGAGGTCACATCTCCATATCTTGGGAATGCACATATTGTTTTGTTCACAAAGAAATTCATCATGTTCTTTGCATTTAGCTGAAAAACAATTATTATACAAATAAATTTATCATACAGAAGTGTTGATTAAAAAATGAATCCTTAACCTCAGCTTTTTTGATAAGGAAGAAACAGGAATATTATTTTAAATTTTGAAGGATTCAAGATCATTATTTTTTTTTGTTTTGGTAAGGGAGTCAGAAAAACGTTTTTCTAAAAGAAAGTCTGAGCTGGTTTTTAAAGCAGTAAATGAACAGACAGGCAAGAATGATCATTATTGGATTATTGTTAAATAAAAATCATGATAAATCAATTTTTGATGCGGAAAAGCAGTAAACTAGAATCGATCAAAGTGTCTTTGAGAGTTAGCCAAAACAATCTTTACATGTTTAACATGCATGAAATGCACCACAATGACTGATTAGTAGCATTAGTAATAACAAATGTTTATAACATGATACTCACCTTTGTTACACTTCTCTTCATCCTCACCATGAATACAATCATTTCGACCGTCACACTTTTGATTGTTGTAAATACAGTAATTTGAAATCTTACAGAAGAATTTGTCTTCTCCACAGTATTGATGATCAGCTATAAACAAGCAGCAATGAAAATTACAATATATTTAAGTGAAAATCATATCTATCAACACCATATCCAATTCAAAATAACTATACATACCATCATATCTTAAATCAGTTTTAATCAAGTGGGGGTGCAAAGAAACTGACTGCAAATGGGATTTAAAATAGTATTATTCTTTCATCAACTTAGGGGAGGGGGCTACAAAAACTGATCCTGAACATGGAAAATCTTAAATGCCTCGAATGAAAATCGATGGCCTGTTTTGCATTTTACATCTTCATTTCATTGCAAAAAAAAACAATTTCTGCAATACATAAAGTTTTGAGTTTTTTGCATTTACACCCTACAAATTTGTATTTTTAAATTTGTATATATTCTATATAATTCCAATGAATCTCTTTTTAGCTGAAAATGTTTAAATCAGATTCACAAATAAGATAAAGATCATTAATTAAGAATCACAAGATTTCAGAACATGTGACTTGTTAATGACAAAAAATAAAAATTCACATGCACACACCCACACAATATCATGACTAGTGTGAGTCCACTACTGGATAAAGTCCTTTCCCCATCACTTTCTATGATTTTTATGACTGTGTGCTATTCTTCATCTTCTGTCTGATATTCTACTCTGTCTGCTACTTTTTTTGTTTTTGGTGCTTAATCAATTCTATATTGTCTGTTCTTGGGTCCATGTTGACCTATTTCATTCTGTCCTGGGTATGACGATAAACTATATACACGTTCTGGGTAAGATGATAAACTATATCCAACCGCAAGGCCTCTGATCAGGAGGTTCTCAGGAGCATGGAACTATGATTTAATTGCTGGTGTACCCAGGTTCATCTTGACCTGGGGTGGTAGCACCTAATAGGGTTCCAGCTATGGACAAATAGTTAACCCCCAAACTGGGGTCAAAACACTACTATCAAAGTAAAAAGATAGGTTTTAATACCAGAAATACTTAGAAAAAAATGAAGCATTTTTGAAGAAAATATATTACCAGAAATTACATTTTTGAAAAAAAAAAAAAAAAAAAAAAAATTTTTTTACCAGCAATAATAATTTTGTTCGCATTAATTAACCCATTGAGGTTGATTGGGTATAAAATATACCAAACCAAACCAAACCTATTTCATTGTCGAGTAATTATTTTATACAGCATCAACCCTTTTCAGGTTATTTAAAGCCAGAAAATTTTTTTTTCTGATTGTTTTGGTGAGATAATAATGAGTTAGTGATACAAGTTTACTAATTAACCCATAGCTGGGGGAGATAAGAGTTATTTGTGTGTGAGTGAGTATAATAATCCTTAATTACTGTTGTTAAACTGCAACTCATATCTTCTATGTTACTTTCACTATGCCATAAATATAGGTACCTTCATGAGATCGCTAAAAAAGAGAGCATAGCATGATGAAAAAGATGCCAAACTTGACAAAAACAAAATTTTATCATCTAAATGTTTGTTATTATTAAGAGGAAAGACCAAAGTTTTTTTAAAATTATTTTTAAAATTTTTCCTATTTTTTAGAACATTCCAAATTTTGATTAAAAAAACATTGTTTCTCTTTGTGTCACCGGAACTAGTAAAATAACATATACAATTTTTAGCACATTTTTTTTGTATGACAGACATTAATTTGAAAAATCTTGCAAAAATAAAAATAATTGTCGGATGTTAATGAAACTTTCAGAAACTATTCACAGATGATGGAAATTATTATAAATATGTTGTTTTTTTTATGTTATGGCAGAATGATTTTTTTTTAATATTTATTACCCCCCATAACTAATTTTATGAAAACTCTAGGAATTCAATTGCATTTAGTTTAGTGATTATATTAGTTAAAAGCACAAGGCTTTGAGGAAAGGAAATCATGTTTTTTTTTTTTAATTGGGCCCCCTTTACCTGAAAATCAGCCCTAAATTGTAACATACAAAACTCAATAGAACAAAAATATTATTTAATTTCAAATGCTTTTATTTGCTTTTTGTTGTTTTTATGAATATGGACAATAATTTCTGAAAGCAAAAATTTTTTCCATGAAAAATGAATTTTTAATACAATTATTTGTTATTTCTTTAATTATTTTAGATTTTTACATTTAAACTGTTAAAATATTATAAAATTAGTTGAAAGCCGCATTCACTTTCATAAAGGTCCTTATGAGATCATTTTTAGCAATTGTAAATTGTATTGCTTCGTCCAATCAGAAGACCCGCAGTAATTAAGAAATGTAATTTTGTGTTCATAAAAAATTGTTAAAATGGCTGTAATTAAAAAGTACGGAAGGTCACAAGCAATAAAACTTCACGTGGCTTGAGTGTAAGCGTTCTCTGCTGAACGTCCATCTCATTATTGCAAATTCTTTGTGTGAAACACATATTGAGTTATTTTGAATTAGTGTTTTTACTAATTTAAAAAATTTGAACACCATCCTAAGCCATTTTCAGCAGCAACATTACTACATTTTTAAAAGTACCATTTATTTCATTTACATATTTCATTGCAATTTCAATTTTGTGAAGTTGTTTTACAGTTTTCAGTGAGTCATCTTATTTCAATTTTATGAAAGTTAATCTCACTCTCAACAGTCTTATTTTAATTTCTTTATATTTTCCATAAAGCATCGTAAACATAAAAGTGAAAGCTAAGTACAAAAAAAAAAGAAACAGAGCGCTGAAAGTTTTCCATAAAAATAACAAGGTAAATAATTTGTTCATTTAAATCTAAATAATTACACTTCTCTCCTTCTGTAGAATAAATTATCCTCATGTAAGCTATCAATATGTCATGAAAATGTCTTTGATCACCTGTCAAGTGACATGAAATGTTATCACCTGTTTTGTTTTATTTTCAAACTACATCTTTTTAGCGCAGAAACTAAGTTAAGGTTATTTCAAAATATTTTAAATAAACATTATAATTTCTGATTTTCTTAAAACAAGTTTTGAAAAAATTATAATTGATTTTTAAAAGAATTTCAAACTGAGATTTTCATTTTTTTATAAAATGGAAAAAAATGGTTGACATGATTCATTATCTGTCAGTTTTTCTGACAAAAAACAACAACAAAAAACAAGATTTTTAATAAAAATTTTGGATGTGCTAGGAACGATTAAAAATGCAAAAACATACCCTAAAATACTTTGAATAATAACATAAAAACATTTAGACAATAAAGTTTTATTTTCATCAAGTTTGGCATCTTTTTCGTCATGCTATGCTCTTTCTTTAGCGATCTCATGGAGGTACCTACATAAATAACTGGAATATGTTCATTATTTCAACTTGAAATTTGGTGATGTTTTTCTCTGTTCTTGTTAGGACAAGATTTCTTCTTGAGAATCAATCATTTTGTTTAAAGTCAAATTTGCCTCTACAACCAACCATTCTATGATAATTTTCTATATGGATCTTTACTGACAGTTACATTTTTGATAATACTGATATTTATCAGCAATTATAGGATCAATTTCATCATATATGTTTCTGGTTTCCAAGGGAAATTTGAACATAAACTGTCCAATATCTTCTGATCATTTTTGGCTTTCATAAGCCATTATCAAAGAATTTTATTTTTGTGTTGATAGGGCTGTGCCTTTGTGTATAGAACATATTTTTTGCAGTTTTCGAGTACTTTGCCTTCACATATTGGTAAGTGTTATGTCATTTTCTTTTTCTTTTTTTTTACATCTTCATGCGTCAATTTCTGGGGTAATGTTCTTTTTTTATATTATTAGTTGTGAAATATACTTAGTATGTTTGTCCCTTAATTGGATGAAATTTTATTGCTGTTGGGTTGGTTGGTTGGTTGTTTTTTTATGGTCAAGCCTTCTCTTATTTGTATTTATTTTGTACAATTTATATGCTATTGTATTTTTGTGTTATTGATGGTGATTTGTCAGATTTTTTGTGTTTTGTTGCTGTGTTGGTTAATGATATGTAATTCAATTGAGCAATTATTGGATAAATGAGTAACTGATTTGTTTTATATTTTATAGCTTATCAACCCTTTATTATTATATAAATGGCCAGTTAACTGGAATAATAATGTAGTGGTTGTGTAACCAATGTATGTTTTGTTTGAATTGTTATTATTAGAGAGACATTCTCTAAGTGAGCAAGCAAATTCATAAACAACGTTAGTTTGTTGAAGTTTTGATATTTTGTTACTATATCATTGATGGGGATTGTGCTGGAAGTTGTTTTTAGTTTTCTTAGTAATAAGTGATGAGCATGTGTTGTCGATAGGTGAATATGTGTTGATGTGTTAAGTTTCTTATTTTGCGTAGTTTGTGGTTACTGTGTAGTTGGTTTCTGTAGAATAGTTTTTTATTTTATTATTTGTCTTGTTAATTTCTATATTTCCTAAAGTAAGTCAATTCTGTCAAAGTGAGAAACTTTGAGAGGATCATTCTTTCATAAGTTGTACTGTATACAGGTACATCATAATGGAATGTCAAAGTAAATAATTATCAAGAGTAAGTACACTCAGTGAACAGCTATAATGATCAAGAGAGTGAATCTTTTTTTTCAGAAGGTGGGCAGTCATGGCTCTCCACAACTTCTTATCCTTTTTAGTCTTTTTACTATCCCACCAGTCCCTGTTCTGCAATCCATTTACACAAGCTTGTTATGTGGGTTAAGTGAGATGATAGTTATGCATAAACATTTAAAGAAACTAAAATCCAGTTTTAGAAATAAGACTAAGTTAAATTTCTGACATATCTAAAAATGTTGTAAAATGTTTTAACTATATCTTCAGGTGTAACCTTACATTTGATATTTCATAGGTTTCTCAATTTTGAAAAGATGATGAAAAGTCATTAATTTCTCAAACATGCATACAATAAGAAAAAAGGATTAAAAAAAGAAAAGAAGAAAAAAAAGAATGAAACTTACTACACTGAGCTTCATCACTGTTATCACCGCAATCATCTTTCATGTTGCACTGGAGCTTATCAAGTATACACAGGCCATTGTTACATCGGAATTGGTCGTTTTCACACTTACAGTTCACTTCGTCACTGGAATCTCCGCAGTCATCATGTCCATCACACACTTGGTTGTATGGAACACATTTCTTGTTGATGCAAGCAAACAAAGTCACTGGGCATTCACGATGCTCTACAATTTAACAGAAATTTATATATTTCTGTAAATGCTAATGTTGAGAGAAAGTTTCTTTTTGTGCAATGGAAATATCAGACTTTGTTTAGATTGTTTTTATTTTTTGAACATTAAGAGATGCAATTAACAAATATTAGACAAATAATACACTATATCAGATTTTATTATGCAAGTCAATAATTTCACAATAAAATTGATATTAACTATCTGATATTGGTAAATTTTTCAAGATATTCAATATAATATAATATTTTTTTTGATTAACACAATATAACATAGAACATAAATTATTTTATTACATTTTAATATTTGCTCTTTGACATTGTAGAAACTACTTCATTCATACACTCTACAGTTTCAGACTTTGACATAAACCAGTTTTTGTTTCTTTTCTTGAATACTGTTTGCTATTCTTATATACATCTTTAGTGATGAACCATAAGATAACTGGATTAATATCTGGTGGTGCTGGAGTCATTCCATTAGATTGGTATCATTTTTTTTTTCTGGCAACATGGAAATTGTTAGCTTTGCAAAATGTGAAGGAGCATTATCTTGCATGAATATAGGCTTAGCTTTCAGCATCTTGGTTGTGACATGTATCATTTAAAAATGTCTTGATCAAGAATTTACAATATTTCTCTGCATTTATCATGATGCTAGTATCAACTTTGAAGAAACCTATAATTTGACTGCCTGCAATACTAATGGAAAATATTGTCTTCTAAGACATGTTGGTTGATTATTTTCATGATGTACTCAAACTCTTGCCTAACAACCAGATCTATCTAATGTAAATCTACATTTTTCACTAAAAATGACTGCTAAGAAATCAGTTTCAATATATTTTTTTATCCAAATTACATGTTTCACTTTGTAATATTTACATAAAGGTAGTAGATTGGTTGCTTTCATATCTTTAGTCAATGTTCTTAATATTTAACATCTTTTCTCCAATTTAAAACAACAGCTTCTTTGGATATTTTTGCATTAATCACTTTTCTTTTCTTGCTTATTACCGTTTTAATTTTTCTCAAAGATGCTTTTCATAAAATTCTTCAAACCAGCATTTTTTTTTTGCTTTTATCTTACTAATGTTTTTAATTTCTCTTTCCATTTTTCTCTTCAAACTTTTATTTTCGCAAATATCCAATGTTATTCCGACAGTCAATAACTTTATATCCTTTTTCTCTTTTGTTGTTATAACTTTCCTACGACTTATGGCAATCTTTATAGATGTGAAATTAAAAAACAAATATCAATAATTACAGTATTATATAAATTTATTTTGATTAGGATGAACAACTCTTGAGTTATATAATAAAATCTCACACCACCAAATGAGACTGTAAATATTTCTAAAAGAAACAAATATTATCAGTTGAAAATCACATGGTATATTTATCTTATAAATATATGCTGAAAATTTTACCAATATTAGTTGGTTAATACCAATTTTATGATGAAAACATTAAGTTGCATAATAAAATCTGACAGTGTATACAAAAACTTTATCATTCCAATCAATAAAAATAGATTTCAGTGGAGGAGGGTGACATTAAAATATATACCTCATGCCATACCAATTGTCAAGGTGAGATGAAATCAAAAGTTAAGATTAAACTTAATAGATATATTGGCAGTTAAAAATAACAGAGTCATAATATTAATTCTTAAATTTTATCAAAATTAAAACTTAAAATTAAAGTGTGCCAAGTCTCCCAAAATAAATCCATTTAAGATAAAAAAAAAAATCCCTCTTTTCAAATTCCTTGATTTTGTTGGTTTGTTAGAAATCATTCCCCTATAGAGTTCAACTGAAAGATGGCTAAAACTGTTGCTATTTTTCTTTTTTGATGGGTTGTACTTTGCATTTATGATGGACAAATTAGTCATTTTGCCTAAAATATTATATTTTAACTACCAGAAAAAAACTATTTAAGAGGCGCTGATTTTATGTTGAGTAAAATGTGAAAATATTAAAAGATGTGCAAACTATTGTACAAAATATTAAGAGTTTTAAGTTTAGAAGTTATAAAATCACTCACGGCAAAACCCTTTATCTTCATCACTTGCATCAATACAGTCGGCAATGTTGTCACATGTCTTTTCGTATGGAATACAAGCATGGGAACTAAGACAGACAAATTTGTTCAGTCCACATGTTCCATTTTTGGCTATTGAAAAAGAGAAAAAATGGTTACAATCATTTTAAATAAAAGAGATAATATTAACAAAGAAATGTCTGTTACACGTCAATTCCTTAACTAAAAGTCTACTGTCAATTAACTAATATGGTTGTCATTCATTATGATGCTATTTTTATAATCTGTTATGGAATTTTTTAAAAGACCTAAAAAGACTAAAAAGTCTTTTTCAGTTATTTTTTTAAAAAAAACCCTTTCAAAATGATTTTGCTCAAATTTTTAGATTGAATTTTATCTTCTTGATAAATTCTCTTTAAACTTCTAAAAATATTTTCTTAACATATTCAGTATACAATATCGCTTGAATAGCAGCACTCTAAATTCATTGGCATTAATATATTTGTTATAATATGTATAGAAATAAAACTTTCAATATTGTTATTTATTATTAGCAACTAACTGATATTTCATAACATCAACGACTTTATAAAATCAATCAATGAGATTTTAGTTAGAAGAAAATGCTACAAGATAAACAAATTAATAATTCAATTTGTGCCCAAAAGTATGAAGTTATATCATTGATTCAAATAATGTTTATCAAAGAATAATAAAGTAAACAAAAAAAAAGGAACAGTCTCTTAAATTGCAAATAACAATCCAGAGTTCTAAAAGTAATATTGAAGTATATTGAAGTAAATTTAATTTCTTCTTAATGTGAGACATTATCTGAATATTCTTTCTTACTACAGGTTTTCATATCAGGCATCAGACTGAATCCATCACGACAGGAGCAATAAGGAGTGCCATGGATGTCAACCTTGCACATATCATGACATCCAAATCTGTTTTGGTAGCAGGGATTCTGTTTGCCTTTAAATAAAAAATTTTTAAAAAAAGAGGAAAGAAGATAATATGAATAAACAAAGAAAGTTTTCATTTAAAAAAATAAATAAAAATAAACTGGAAGGTAAGTGAGCATGCAGTTACTTACAATCATCTGTATCATTGGCTACGGCAATGATACCCATTGGGTGTCTGGAAATCCGGTTTCTCATCCAAGTAATTCCTGAGCCGTCATATTTGTTAGCTCGAAGAACTGCTTTCAGCATCCAATCTGTCCAGTAGATGAAGTTACCATAGACAGCTAAAGCAAAAGAATGCCGTGGTACAGCAGTTACAATCACCTGAGAGAAAAATAATGAAAATGAGCCCAAAATAGGAAACCATTAAACTTAAATGAAAAATAGTGTTATTGAGAGAAAAACATTTCACCATTAATTAACATTTGGATATTTTGTCTGTAAGCAAAATTTACTCGAAGAAATTAGCATTTACAAAAGATGAAAATAAGAAATGGCAAATAATAAAAATAATAATTCAAATAATGAAAATCGCAAAATAACACTGAGTAAAAACACAAATTTTAAGTTTATATTTAGTTCATATCATAGTTTACTTGAGAAAAATAAAAAAATTGTGTGAAACACACCATGCGACCAGTGCCATCAAGATTGCATCGTTCTATCTTGTCCAATCGTGCATCAGCCCAGTACAATTTCTGTGCCTTGTGGTCAATGGTCAGTCCATTTGGTGTGTGGATGTTGGTAGTAATAATATAGTGAGCATCGTAGCCATTTAATGAAGCTCTCTGAATACTTGGGTTTTTAATATTCCAGTTTGTCCAATACATACGTCTGAAAGACAATTCAAAGCTACAGTCAAAAGAGTCATTCTCAGGGAACTAATTGAATGGATATTACTGACATTGATACCATGCTCCTTGTGTATGTGACAGAAATCTTTAAGGATCATTCTGAAAGTAATGCCTCCTATTTCATTATATTGGCTCACAATTTCAGAGCCTGGTGCTGGGAGTATAGCAAATGTTGAAACCATAATTTCTTTTACCTTGTTACATATAGCAACTTAATAGCAGTCTGGTAAAATGGCATTTGACATGAAAGTGCATATAAAGAAGTGGTATATTACTGAATTTCTTTATGTAAAAGAAATTACATTTATTGACAGTTGCAGAGACCAAACAGTGGATGACAGCACAGTTAGGCAGTAGGTAAAGCATTTCAGACAATCCAGATTCCAGCTGACTTTGTACAACTGTCAACTCAATCTGCTTTCTGAAACCTTAAGTGTTACGGAGAAAAGGGCCTTGATCAAATACTCGGCTCAAATTAGCAGATTATAACCAAGGAACTATGTACAAAGCTGAACGTCAGTTGCAATGCACAAGAAACAATCTTGACAGTATTGGTATACTACAAAGTTTGTGTAAGGTGAGTCCTATGGATGCTTGCATAAGAACAGAAAGACCATTGCATGCATATCTGTCAGGACTTGCTGAACTACTATTAGGTTTATGTTGACAATTTCTTAGATTACATCATCACTAGTTATGGGATGTGATGTTACCCTATGAGCAGGACTCAAAACAACAGTCCATAGAATGGCAACATGTAAATTTCTCATCAAAGAGAAAGTTCAAGCAGCAGCTAGTAAATTGGCAAATTGAGGTGCACTGTCTTTTTGGGAATAGGAAATGTATAATCCTCATGGATTTCCTAGAACATAAACAAACTATCAATTTTTGTTATATTGCAATATTGCTGGCAAAGCTGAAGTCCCAAATATCTAGATTCAGACCAGGGAAAATACTAAACTTATAACACTAGTTTGAAGACCATGAATCATGTTAAAAACTTTGTTTGGACTGTACTGCTACACCAACTCTTTAAGTCTGGATTTGGTGCCTTCTGACTTTCATCTGTTTCTCTGATGAAAGGCTGCTTGCTGTGAAAACGTGGGTTATCATTGGTGATGCAATTTTTTATGAGCACAGAATGCAGTCTCTTGTTAATTGCTAGTGAAAATGCATAGCCAATGGCAGTAAAATAGAGTTTTGTATCTGTAAAATGGTTCTATTCCACTGTTATCATATTCTCTATATCTGTTGTAGATTCTGTGGAAATAAACAGGAGGCATTCCTTTCCTTTCAGTTTCCTTTGTATTTCATCCCTTTTCGCATTATATCTTCCATGAGCAGGAACTTGGAAATTTCAGTGTGCATTTTCATAATTTACAAATAAACTGTGAATACAAACATTTATCCATTTACAAATGATTAAAATGTTATTCTTAAAATATATAAAAAAGAAAAACTTGCAAAGAATATTCTCTCTTCTCTTCAATACTTTTGTATGACTAATTGAATATCCTCCTATTTGTGAAAAGTTGCAGCTAAAAACAAGTTGAACATGATATATTCCAACCAAACTGATATTTTTTTTTACTTCAGTTACCATAACTGTATAGATTTCTACTTTTAATATCTTGAGAGATCAGATGTAAAACCTTTGCACATCTAGGAGAGGGACAAACAAATACAAATATTTTTTCAATTTTATTTCTACCTTTAGTAATGACTGTCTTTTTTTTTTCAAATCGTTACAACTTATCACCATTTTAGGAAATTGGAAATATGTAAATTCAGTGATTGGAAATAGCTTAAATTGGAGAAAAAGAAAATATACAAAATTAAGATATTGTTTAATCAATAAAAAACATCTTTATACTGTCAAGAAATAAGTTGAAAGCAACAGCTAATACCTCCAAAGATATTTTTGATATTAATTTAGTTATAATTATTTAAAAACTTTTTCAGCAACAAAAATACTATGAAAAATGAAGTGTTTTATAATGTTAAAATGATTACCAATACAAAAATGGTATTTGTCATTCAAATGTAAATAATAAGATCTTATGCATTTGCAGTAAACCCAAAAAGTTGTATATTCTAATAATAATAAAAATTTTACATATTAATAAATAAATCATTAATCTCAATAAAAAGATTATGTCTTCCTAGATTAATTATCTTTCATAGCCAATAGTTTCAAGCATCTAAATATTAACAGGATAAGCTATATTCAATATAAATGGCAAATTTTAGACATCAAAATGAATTTTATATAAAGAAAACTAAACTAGTAAGATCTAATGGGAAGTGACTTACGATTCACAGCTGTTAATGACAATAGCACGAAGATAATCATCTTTTGTCAACTCCAAGATTGTTTCTGGCTGTGGATCAACCACAGTGTCATTGACATTCAGACGACTGATGGAACTGTGAGTATAGCTGGTCCAGTAAAGATAATCGAGCTCTGAGCTGTAGGCCAAACCTTCTGCAGATCCAACATCTATATAAGGCAAAAAGACATTTTACATAGAATTCAAGAATGAAATTGGATTCTTTTTCTTTTCATTTTAATAATAAAGAAAGCTATCATAAATTCTCCCAAAAAGGGACATGTGAGTTAAATTAATAAAAAAAAAATGAAAAAATTCAACAGCCAACCTGCCTCCATTTTCTAGTATCAGCTGAAAACATATCTTTGCATACCAATATAGATTTACAGTCTCCATTTACAATCAGTTTAGTCTTTTTTACTGGCATATTCTTTGTCACATATCCACAAGCTTTGGGGAGGTACTTACTTCTAGCAAGGATTTTAAAATGAGAACCATTCAGTGATATGGAACCAATTTCACTTCGTTGAATATCTGAATAGAAGATTCTCTGTCTTTTGTAGTCAAATGAGAGACCGATGACATTTTTCATATATGTCCTGTTTTGCATGGGCTGTACAGGTGGGTTAAGATTGTTCTCATTGATCATGTGGATGCCACGAATTGATGTGACTTCGGAGAAGAGCAAATAGGCATCATAATCTGAAATCATAATGGAAGATGTAGTACTTGTAGTTTGTAATAATGATAATTAATGCAGGAAAATCGTTTGGTACAAAGTAATATATAAAAGACAGTATAATTTTCACCAAGAAAAGCTATATCAGATATTAAAGGAATAAGGAGATTAGAGATAAATTAAAATTGTTAATTTAGACAGCTTAAGAAATTGCCATTCACAAAGAACAAACAATAAACAAGACTGAAATTGTTTAAGATTGAAATGATGACAACCAATAAATTAGTCTTGAAAGTTTACCTTTGCAAGATTTATCATCTTCATCCAGTTGTCCATAGGAGCATGTGCAAGTGGCCTTGTCTTCTGAGTTGAGAAGGCATAGATTTTGGCAGCCTGTGGTATTATCTGAACAGACATTCCAGTCTGTAATTTCATAAAAATAAGTCCAGTAAGATTAAAAAATTGTAAAGGTGATAAAAGATCAAAAACAAAAACGAAATTATATTATTATGATTTGATAAAATTGTGTCATGTATACATTTTATAAAATGATAAATTTATAAATCAATAACCTGTGTGCGTGTGTTTTATATACATAATGTCAGAAAATACACTATTTTAAAACAACCAGAAGAAAAAGCTTAACCAGCATTGTTGTAAAACTGATTCAAGATATAAAGAGACCTAAACAACAACAACAACAAAAAAAAAAACAGTGCTCCGTGGCCCAGATGGCTAGGATCAAAGTGTAGCATCTAACAACCAGCCCTAGGCTCCAGCCATTAACGGCAGTTCCAGTTAGCTAGACATCATCTTCTGCTTGCCATTGGCTGTCTCTCCACTAGCCCCTTTTGATTGTTGAAGCTAGCCTCCAACAGGCTTCCTGCTCTAGCCATCCTTGTCAAAGATATTCATAAACTGTCCTTTTCAGGACAATGCTCTTCAGCAACTAGAAAACTATCCTTCTCATGACAACAATATTCTCACCTTCTACATGATTTATGTATTTTTCTTTAGCAAAAATAAACTTGGCAATATATTTTTATACTCAAGTTGTTTTTCTTTTTCACTGTCATAGAAAACAACTTACACTAAAAATACTTTTATATAAAACAAGTTGAGTTTGGGTTATATGAAAAGACAAATCATGAAGAGTCTTCATATAACCAGGTCTCACAACTTAGTAATGAGATATTAGATTATTATGGTAACATAAGGTATTGTTTAATACAACTGGAATTGAACATGCCTCATACTGTCATGACATTAGAATGTGTCATTACTAAACAGAGGGACAAGGCTGCTAATAACTTGCCTTTTATTTTTGTGTTAACTTTCTTTTTATTTTAATGATTTAAAAAGCAGTATTGTGATTTATTGACCGAAAGTTGTAATCAAGGGAGGCAAATCTGAATTGCTTGGCATTAAATGGAACCAAAGATTGTGATCATGCAACATTAGTTAATAGTTAAATAATAATAAAAATATATAAAACTAGCAGGCTTCACCTGCTCGCTATCACTTCGCAAAGTAAGATATATTCACTTCTTTGAAACAAAAATTTTAAATGAACATTTCATTCATAAACAGGCTCGTTATAGTTAAGGAAAGTTTTAGAAATAGGTGCCAAGTAAAATGCAAATGTCAAACACTTTTCTGCATTATATAAGACAATATTCCTAAACAGAACTATTTTTGATATGAAAATTAAAACAATCCTCGAATAAAAAAAACAGTAATGAAGGACAGTTAATTAATGAAATATACTTTTTAAAAATCAATATGCAAATTAGTTAAATCTGAAGAGTGATATTGCCTAAAAGTAGATAATATATAATGCAGATAGTGAGCTTTTAGATTATTTATTTTGTAAAAATACGAAATTGTGGCACAAGGCTGAAGAGGAAATGGGGAGAGACTGGTCTTCATTAGCTATCCTAGTCTTAGTTAATCACAATCACGACCCATTCATTCATTACAATTTGTCCATTCAGCACAACGACTCATCCATCACCACTTAATCCAGCATATACCAAAATACCGCATATTCTCAGGGAAAGTCAAAACATCCCATGATGTAAAATTTAAATCTATTACATTGAGTGTGGAAATTTCTATAGCGTTAGGTTTTTTAACCCAAGAAATTGTGGGAGAATTGTACTCTAATTTCACATTTATTCATATATAGATGCATAAAAATCATAATCAGTCTATGGTGATGATATTTGTTTAGCTTAATATTCAAGAAGTATTAAGCAAAGAAAATTAAAGAATACTTTTTGATACAATGCAATTGCAGAATTAAATATTTTCAACATTTTTCATAAATATTCATTGTGGATAGAGAAATGAGTAATTTTAATCTATAAATGAAAAGGAAAAAAACTTACCATCTTTATTGGAACTGTGAAAAACTTTAATATCCTTAAGTTTTCTTCCTTGATTTGTTTTCAGATAGATCATTTCACTGCCATCATTTTTATTTGCTCGGATAATAGATCCTGATTGGTTAGCACTGAAAATACAAGGTTCAAATTATTGTGTCTGGTTGTTCAAAAGGAAACTGCTCATTTATTACAATAAAAGCAATTTTTTTTATAATCTTTTCACCCCAAGCAAGGTAACAAAGCCACTAGCATGTAGGGGGGTACAAGCAGCTATTAAGACAGGAGTAACTAGTTGTGTCCTTAGCATAAATAGCGAGTTAAGTACTGATGCCAACAGGAAGGTTGTTGATGCAAATTAGGAACAATGTAGTTCCAAGGAAAAAGCCCTGGGAGATGTGCCTGCATTAATGCAAAAAGAACTGGAAGAGTGGCTGTTTAAAGAAATTCTCTAAATATTTCCTCTTGGCTTTTACACACTTATTCCACTTTTGGTAACAAGTTGCCATTTCTCATTATAATTACTTATTTAAACAGTGATAGGGTCATTGAATGCTATTCAAATTGATCTTGATTGATGTTTAAGGTCAGATAGGGAAGAAGAGTTGGGTGAACTGGAACAGTGCAATAAAATTTGTTTCTTCAACTAGTTCAAATTTAACAACGAAAATCCAATGATACATGTAAACATAAGATGGAAGATAATGAATAGAAAGAAGTAATTGTTTACCTGTCAACCCAATAGATATGCTCCTTGTAAACAGTCAGTGACATGCATTGTGTGGTGTGGGCAATAGTATGACTCTCATTGCCACTGATACTGAGCCAGCCAATAGTGCCAAGCTTTTTATCACACCAGTACAAGCGATCAGTTTCATAATCTATAGACAAGCCATGAGGCATGGCAATACTTCTGTTTAGTAGTATAGTTCGTTCACTTCCATCGAGGCGAGCACGCTCAATTGCTGGATTTGCTCCACAATCAGCCCAAAACATGTACCTGCAGAAAGAGTTAAGAAAAATAAAACATATTTGACTGCCCAATTGTTTTTTTTTCGATTCATTACTCATTCTTCCTTCATTTAGTTTTTTAAATACACAAATATGTAACTGAATATAATATAGGGTAGGGTGCTGAAAAATTCTTGGTACTATCCACTTCCAAAAATCTAATCAAATAACCAGACATCAGAATTTAGTAAGAAATCCATTCTTAGTAGAGTCAAGAACTTTTCAGTGCCCATTTGTAACAGTGGTAAGCAATATCTACAAGTTAAAATAACAAGAAGCTTGAGGAAATCCACTTGACATATTTTGAGTTGGATATGCTACATATAGAACAATAGTTTTTCTGTAAAATATACAGACTCATTGCCACAGTATTTTGAGTGGGAGAAGGGTACAAGTAAGAATCTGCACACTAAAATTAGTTTACATCATATTCGCATGCAGGAGATACTAAACTTCTTGCTGACACACCTGAAAATATACTAAAATCTATTAATGGTATATAAAAAAATCTATCATTTTATTTAAAATACAAAACAGCATTTTTAATTTTGTGAAAAATTAAAAGAAAAAGATCTTTAAAATTATGAAAAATAGTCAATTAATTGAAATGTGAATTTATTCTTAATATATTGTCAATATCCAAGTATTTATTACAAGAAGATCTGGAGCATAGGTGAAATGTTTTAACAAAAGGAATTAAGAAGATTTTCGTCAGTGCAATTTATTTCATATAATGTCTAATGGTATAAGAAAGTTTTTTCAAAGTTAAGCATTAAAGTAGTTCTTACCCTTTCAGAGGATGAACAACAATGGACCGAGGCTGATCAAGTCCATTAAAGATTAGGACATATCTGTGTTCTCCATCTAACCTGGCTACTTCAATGGTAGAGTAACCACTGTCAGTCCAGTAGACGTTTCCTAAGTATAACAATATAAAGCTTTAGAATATGTAAGAAAAGATTCAGAATTCTTATTCAAATTTCATAACTACAATATTAAAATTTAGATTAGGCTTTAAATCTGAAATGGATATAAAAAGGTTGATTGAAAAGAGAGGAAAAAATTAAACACATTAAAATAACTGATCATAACTTGAAAGTTTTGTGATTAATCAATAATTCAAACAGACAATTTAAATCATTAAATTAAACCCCGCAACGAACCAATCATAAAAAACCAGCAACAAGGGAAGTAATTCATCACCCAGGGAGTAAGAATTTAAATTAATAAAATACTGAGTATTCATTTTAATTTTTCTCTGATAATTTAACATTTTATATGTAAATATATATGTGAAATAAATGTGTCATTAATTATTCTCCTTTACTGATGGACTCAAAAATGAATTCAAATTTCATCATGGAAACAAATGGCTTCATACATTTTTCTTCTTACATACTTATTTTTAAAATTAAAAATTTTATATGATTGTGAAATGTTCTTCATTTTTTGAGATATAAGAAAAAGTAATTTTTTCAACATTATTAAATCTTTCTTATGCATTCTAAAATGTTCAAATTTAATTGTTAAAAATAAAGATTAATTACAAAGTAAATTTAATATACTAAAGAAGCTAACAGTATCAAGGCTGGAAAGCATTTAAAATAGTTACCAGCAACCCAATCTACTGCCAGACCTTCCACAGAATTCAAACCATTCACAGTATTTTGTGCATCAATTGTTTCTCCTTTCGGTACAATTGTCTCACGTCCTGTAAGATCTCTCTTAATACGGGAAATTGTGCGTGCAGTGATATCCACCCAGTAAATATAGTCATCTTCTGTTAAAGATAAAGTAAAGGGTAAAACATTTTAGATACCAAAAATGAGAGAAAAAAATTTGCTGAAATGCTAGAACTAAGACAATCAGAGTAATATTTAGCTTATTCATGACTTCAGTAGAGATTTATTTTTGTGTTGGATTTCAGGATTAGTGTCAGGAGTTGAAATGTGATATCAATTTCTAATTAGGAAGGAAATGTATATACTTTAAAAAAACTTACAAAAACCATAAACACAAATTGATTTAAACTGAAAGCATAGCAGGGCAAAAAGATTTTCAAAAAAATAACGAAAAATCTGTGAAAGCATGTTCACTATAAACCCTTTTCCATAGAGTTAATGTTTCACTAGCACTTTTACCAATCTTCCCACAAAACTTAACATTATTCCAGTGACATTTTTTACTTTTCTTAATTGAGTTCACCCCAAGCAAGGCAGTAAAGCCACTAAGACACAAGGGGTTACAAGGTGTGGAAGAATTAGGAAACATTACTAAGAAGTGAGAACAAAAGAAGAGTAATCAAGAGAACAGTAGATAGTGACTGACAATGCATTTAAATTTTTGCAGATTAAAGTTGGCTGGAATGCATGGAGCCAGAATAATCTTGACCTTGATTTGCATAGTTCATTTTCATGAATGTGTCCAAGTGAATAGATTTATGCAAATTCTTACAGTTTTTAATTAAGTCCATCAAACCAGATAAAAAAACTAAGGATATTAGTAAATGAGTTATAATCAAATGCTATTCACATTATCAATTCACCTTAGGAGGAATTTTAAGAGAAATCATTGTAAAAAAAGAACTTACTTGCATAAAAGTCGATTGCACTTGCCATGGTGATACGTGGTATTGTGGGTAATGCTTTTACGTTGGAACTGTTAATATCAAGTGGAATTCCTCGGATTTCACTACTTACACTGTACATAAGAAATGTACGAATTCCTGAAAAATATATATAGAAAAATAGGGATTTCTCATAAAAAAAATTCAATTAGTAATCTCTTTAGGCACACACAAAAGAACTTTTACTCAGTGTGAAATTAAAATAAAGAATTTGTTTATATACAATAACTAATGCAAAAAGAAAGAGGGTGTAAAGATTTGCTCAAAATATTCTTTTGAGGGCCTAAAAAATTAAGCTGGGTTGAGAAAATGTTCATAAGAAACTGGAGACTTATATTATGTAATATAGCAACAACTCTAAGTAGAAGCTTATGAAACTTTATTTGACAAATTCATTTTTAATGTTTTTTCAAGAAAACATTTATTTTATTATAGTGGATGGTTTCAAGTGAGAGAGGAGATGGGATGTGCCTATTTTAGTTGCTAAAGTCAAAAAAATGTTTTTCATAGCGGGAGACAGTGAAATTCACAAGTTGTAGTTAATATTCTGACCTCTGGATAGATCAAGTAGTAGTGGAAGAGTCTGATCATGACTGAAGAGTGTGCCAAAAGAAGAATTATGGTAGCTTTCAGAAGAACAAATTGTCAGTTTTTAGTTTTCATGTTACTTGGAGTTGTCATCTGGCCCTGTGCTATCTCAGAATCTAACGTTCTCTTCTCAAAATCTGAAATGTTAATTGTTCTGCCGCCGATCCATTTGTCAACAGTAATGTCATGAATGAATAGTCATTAAATGATGGCCTTGCTTATATTTCTGCCAGTAGACTCACAGGATAAACTTTTCAAATTATTACAGGTTTCAAATTCTGTTCTTTCGGTTGTTTTTTTCCTTAATCTTTTTTTTTCCCAGAACTTTACATTTTGATTAGTCTCAGCCAGGCTCAGAAACAAAGCTTATAAAAAAATCCCTTCCGAACACATTATTGGTTGTTCTAGATAGCGGTAATGAGAATAGGGTAGTATGTTTTTTCTACAGAAATTTTTATAAAGAAAAAAAAAATGAACTTTTTATCTGAAATAAGTAATTCAATTGTTTTTTTACATCAATATTTATCTTGATTTTGTAATAAGAGACAATATATCTTCTTGTATCTAAAAGAGACATTGTAGGATTCATTTAACTAACTTTTTGAAAAAGACCAACTGAAGATTAAACATGAATATATTAAAACAATTATATTGAAAATAGGAGAACAAGTAAAAAAGAGATGGCAGAAACTCTGTACCTTAACACAAGATATTAACTTGGTGAGGAGATTGTGACTATTTCTTTTCAACTTTTCAAGCAGTAGTAGTAGTAGTGAAAAAACGTTAAATACCTATACATTTATTGTCTTTCAACTGATAGCCTGCAGTACACACACATCGTCGACTGGTTTCATTTTGAGGTAGACAGAGTTGAGGACAATTTCCATTGTTGCCAGTACATCCATTTTGACCTGAATATAAATAAAATTTAATTACTGATTTAAAATTAATTCGTAATCTAGCAAAAGAAAAGCAGTATAGCTGGTCTTGCTTGGTATCATTGTCATATGATTTTTTTATGAGGGTAAGTACATGGTATAAAGAATTATAGTAGCATTAAACATGATAAATCAACATTTATGAAGTTGTAAAAACTGAACATTTATTAAGATCTATCTATATTTCTGAGATGAGGTATTGTAATTATTTACACTATTTACATTGTTCAGACTGTTGTTCTCATCTTTGTTGCCATATTCACAACGTTTTGGCCATTGTACACTCTGGCCTTCTTCACTTTTTTTTTTTTCTAAGTGTTTCACCCCAAGCAAGGTGGGAAGCCACTAGCATGCAAGGAGTTACAGAGAATTGGAGTGAGACCAAATAGGAGTGATAGAGGAAAAGATGAAGAGAAGGATAGGGGATAGATCAAAGCATCTGGAGACGTTGATTGACATTATATTTGAATAGTTGGAGATTATAGCTATCAGGGAAACAGGAAAAGGGGAGGGAGTCCCCCAGGCGAGAGGTGTGAAACATGAAGCTACTGAAGTAGAGGAGGCGTCTACATTTAACAGTTTCAACAGTGAAAGAGTGTGAGTGAAATGCCAGCCTAGCAGAGCGCTTAAATTCATGAAGTCTGGGAACCAGTGAAAGCAGCTCATCAGAGCAGTTACTATGAAAGTATTTGTACCATATATGGACCATATATGGCAGCAATACTCCATGCAAGGGCGAATGGTTGATTTGTAGATTTGAAGGATCATTTCTGGCAAGAAAAATTTCCTGGCGTGGCACAAGGAGCCAACTTTCCTTGCTGTGGATGAAGCTATTGACTCAATGTATTTGTTCCATCTCAGGTCGGCAATCAATGTGAGGTTGAGTAGTTGCAAAGAGGAACTCTCAAGAAGTTGAGCGTCAGACATTCTAATGGGGGGCAGGGATGGTTCTCTGTGATGAGTAATAGAGAGCAGTTTTGTTTTTGAGGCGTTAAAGTTAATCAGCCAATTCCTGCCCCAGTTCACAAGCGATTGGAGGTTCTTTTTGAGATGAACAGCCAGGTTAGTTTTGTCAACGACACTAGATTTGTTTTTGAGGCAGGAGTAAATTGTAGTGTCATCCACGTAGATGACTACTTGGGAATCTATGATATCAGGAAGATCGTTGAGGAAGATAAGGAACAGAGTCAGTGGATAAAAGCATTGGCTGAAGTAATCCAATGACTTGACCCCAAAAATTGTGAGTTCAATACCTGGCTACAGCAGAAGTGAATAAAAATGAGTTGAGTTAAAGGGAAATAACTAATACTAAGATATCCAGAAGAGGCATGGCATCTGGAACTGGAACAATATAACCTGGTGGATGAAATAAAGGGTTTGGTTCGAATTTCCAATCACCTGAAGAAAGCTGGAGTGCACAACGGTCAAAACATTGGCAACAAAAGATGAGGACAACAGTCCAAAACCAAGTAAATAATTTATTAAGATATATAAAACAAATACACAATCTAAAATTATTTTCTGTAAAAATTAACTCTGAATCAAAAATCTACATGTTGTTTATTGGTAAATTGAGAAAAAAATGTCCAAGAAGGATTAAAAAAAAAAAAGTACCTGTTTTTTCAGCTTTAGTGTGAACGACAAGTGAGAAGACATTTCTTCTGTTGTTTCTCAAGATTTCAACTTCACCTTTAGAAATGGAGATTTTACCAATGAGTGTGTCACTGGCAAAATATATGTAGTCCCCAAATACAGTGATCGTACGAGGAGGGTTTCGTAAAATTTTTTCTTTAACAAAGTTGAATAATTTCTGGGCCTGTGAATTTTTATAAGTTGGTACAGAACGAGAAGGGTTAACCAAGCTCTTCAACTCCATTGTGGTGATATTGGTACCATCAAAATTGGCTGATTTTATGGCTTGGTTTGTCACATAATAAATTTTATTCAGTTTACGATCAATGGAAAATGCTGCCAAGATAAAGCAAAAAAGAATTTAGATTAAATAAAGAACAAGATTTATTAAATCAGTGAAAAAAAGATACACTCTTACAGCCAGATCATTAACCCACTTCTCAAACCCTGAACATTGCAAACCAATGATAAATATATTAAATAGAATACAGTAACTTTTATCAAGATAGAAACAAAGTTTGAGAATTTTATTAGTTCCTACAGTTCGAATTCCAGTCAAATCCATTACATTCACTTACATGCTAATACCCTTGGGAAAGGTATGAATCCTCTTCTCTACCCAGCTATGGGTATAGCAGGATAGACTGGGTTCTGTAGTCTTGGATGGCAACTGGTCTACCATAGAAAAAAATGGCAACCTACTGTGGGAAAAAATCTGCCGTGTCAGTCATGTATCAAAAGATACATGATCACCTAATCGTGTAACATGCACGGCACAAGTTATAGAAATGGGAAATGCTTTTTCTTTTCAGATTTAAATTTTGATTTCATATTAACAAGTCATTAGTTTGTATAATTGCTAACATGTGTTACACATTTATCAAAATGCTAAATAATGCAAATATTTATATAAAAAAATATATTGATGATTTTACCAGCTGAAAACAATATTAACTCTTCAAACAACTTATTACAAAACTGTTTGAAGTAGGTGTAATTTAGCAACACAGGAAAATCCTGCTCCTGTCATGAATCAAATTTGAGGTTTAAATGAATTCAAATTTGTTGTGTATGAATAATACTGTGGAGAATCAGTTATTTTATAAAGTTCTTGACCTGGCCCATTTCCCAAAATTTGTCCAACTGACTAAACATCAGATTTGTTTCTGGGAGAGTCTCTTAATCAGGATAGGAACTTTTCAGTGGTGGCTGTTTCTTTTAAACTGGTTTCATATCAAAGCCAAAATTAGTGTGAAGAACTTTGCTTATGTTCTCTAGTAGGTATAGTGAAGCTAAAATGATTACATTTTTATAGATGTTGGTGACTAATGTCATAGTTTTGCAAATTTAGTAGAAAAATACAGTCAAACTGTAGATAGCCTAATATCATAGTTGCTAAATTTTATTTTTCTTAAAAATGCCAACAAATATTATTAGATCTATTGCTATTTGTAGTACATACACATTTATGTTCAAAATATTTTACCGGGGGAGGGATTCTATTTGACCCCAGCAATTGCTGTACAAAATTTGAAAGAAAAGTCTCAAGTAGTTTTAAAGCAGTCATATATTCAGCTTGCAAGAATCATGTCTCTTTATTTTAGTGATTAATGAATTTGCATAGACAATGTCATTTTTCTTTTGTTCACTGGATTAACCAGGTACACAGAATTCCATTTGTATTCCAAGGGTATTAGCATGTAAGTGAATCTTCAACTTAAAAAAAGTTTCTCTACTCATAGCCTTTTACCAATAAAGTGTACATATTTTTTGTATATAAATCTACAATCAAATGAAGCCATACTATTACAAAATTATTTAAGGACTTCCTTTTTCAAATGTAGCAACTGGTATAAATTTTCAGAAAATATTTTTTATAATGAACTTATCCACCTATTAATAGTTATGCTAACAATACATGTTCATCATTTTTAGAAGAGACAAATAAAAATTTTAATTTATACAAAAATGAACTCACTGGTGATATTGGCTTCTGCAAGAACTGTCTTTATCTCTCTACCATCCATAGTCGCTGTCTTGATGGAAGTTTGAGAAATTTTACCATCCAACCAGAACATTTTTCTGTAAAAGAGAATTCATTCCAGTATTAAAACATTAATTATGTTGTACTTCAAATTAAAAAAAATGTTTACTGTGGCTGAGAAAATGATTAACCTCACAATATCACAACAAAAATACAATTTGTTTTCAGGGAATTTGACTGTGAAAAAGCATATTACTTCACTCTAATATTGAGTTTCCACCAGACTCTCCAAAGTAGTTTCTTTAGCCCTAAAATAATATTACAAGAGGTTGTGGCAATTGGCAACAATAAATTCACTTTAGTTTAAAAATTTCCAGATTTTTCCAAAATAGCATCTTGCATCTACTTCTTGAAATTAGTATTTCAGTGACTAAACATCAGAATGATATATACGTGAAATCCTATCTTCAAGATCTGGAAATTTTAACAACACACACAAACTAAATTTATTACAGAAAATTACCATGAATGAGCAGATAACAAATACATATTTATATATTATACTAGCTGAATTACTCACACTTTGCTGTGTGTCACACATTTTTTTTGTAAGAAAATGATAAATGATTTTAAATCATTGTTATAATTTGTGGAGAAAAATGATGCATTGCCTAATGAACTTGCCAATGTGACCTAAATCTTCTGGTTTTCTCCTTCTATATTTTGGATAGGAGTCATTCCCTTGTTCAAATTTAAATCTAATTTAAATAAAAGGGAAAATTTTTTTTAGTGTGTGTGTATGTGTGTGGGAGGGGGGCATCAACATGAAATAAACTTATCCAAGTACCCTGGGTAATGTGGTTTCAGAATATATATGGTTATGTGATTCTCTCTCCAAAACCCTAGGAGGAGTTTGATAAAAAACAAACAGACAGGCTACAACTTTATATTCCTTTAAGTACAAATACTTAAAATAACAAACAACACTATCTAAACATTATTGGGATCTTGTTGATAATGGCTTCACCCCACAATTGGAATGGAGGATCATATCTAGGGCTTGAACTCCTAACAATTTCAGAGACAGATGTGATCTTTGTATTAAAGAGAAAATTTTTATAATTAAATATAATAACCCAGGAGAATTACTAAGTCATCGCAATGAACTTATTTTCAAATGTAGACACAAAAATCGATTCAAAGTCTCAAACAATATCTATCTTTAAAAGCTTATCTTTGAAAACTCTGATAACTGATATAACATGTACTAATGCATGTGGTCACTATATTCATGTATGATTTAATATATATATATATATATATATATATATATATATATATATATGCTTGTTTGTTCCTATGTGTGTATATATGTGAATATGTATGTACATGTATGTACGTGTGTATTTTATTTGTGTATGTATGTATATATGTATGTATGTATGTATGTATATTCCCGTGTGACAATGGTTAGCTGCTACATGCTAACCTTAGGTAGTTCAGATGAAGAAAAAGATGATTTTGACAATCTCCTTCGGGATGTCGTCTCCATAGTCCAACATAAGGATAAATTAATCCTTACAGGTGACTTCAATGCTCGTGTTGGCAATGATGAGCATTCTTGGAAGGGGATTTTAGGTCACCATGATATTGGTCATGTGAATTCTAATGGATTACGCCATCTCACTATCTGCAAGGAATTTGACCTTAGTATCACTAATACATTCTACCAGCAACCCAGCTGTCGTAGGACCATGTGGATGCATCCTCATTTGAAAGACTGGCATTTGATCGACTACGTCATCACCAAAAGACGGCACATAAAAGATTTTAAGATAATGCATTCATTCCACAGAACATGTTATCTGTCAGATCACGCTCTACTTTGGAGTAAAGCTACACTGCACCTGCAAAAGCAAAAGATTATAAAATCTACAGTGCCCAAGCGCATTAACGTACTGCCTCTTAAACTGACTGAAAAGAAAATTGAGCTCTCTGACAATCTTGATGCTGCACTTGATTCTGTAAACATTACCAATGATATTGAATCATCTTGGAAGGCTCTGCATGATGCAACATATTCTACATCCTTGGAGGTTCTCGGCCTGCCATATCGTAAACATCAATACTGGTTTGATGACAATAATACAGAAGTTCAGCAGCTTATAGATCAATTGCACTCTTCTCATAAAGCATGGATTGAGGACAAAAACTCGTCCGATAAGAAGATCGCTTACAAGAAATGCAAAAGTCAGGTTCAACAAACTCTCAGAGCCATGAAAGAGCGTTGGTGGTCTGAAAAGGCCACTGAACTCCAAGAAGCTTCAGATAGAAAGGATCTAAAAGCATCCTATGCTGGCCTCAAGAGCATTTTCAGTCCTCAGAAAAGTGGTGTTGCTCCAATCTCCACAGCATATGGTGAAACTCTCTTGACGGATAAGTCAGACATTTTAAATCGCTGGAAAGAGCATTTCGAAACTGTATTAAACACCACTTTGGTTACTGATGAGGAAGCCATCACATCAACTGAGCAAAATCCTGAAATTCTGGAGTTGTCTTTTGAACCTACCTATCAAGAGGTAATTGATTCCATCAAGCAAATCTCATCTGGAAAATCACCAACTCCTAAGGACTCTATTCCACCCGAAGTGTATAAGGAAGGTGGCCAAAAGTTGGTAAAAAAGTTACATCTCCTTTTCGTGGAGATATGAGATATGGAAGGCAGGCTGTGTCCCACAGGATTATAAAGACATCTCTATCAGACACCTCTACAAAAACAAGGGTTCCAGGTGTTTCTGTGATAATCATCGGGGAATATCACTACTTTCAATTGCAGGCAAAATCCTAGCTAGACTGATTCTAAACAGAATCATTATACCCCTTGTTGATGACATCTATCCTGAATCGCAGTGTGGTTTTTTGGTTGGGTTGTGGCACCACTGACATATTTTCTCTTCGTCTAGTTGCAGAGAAGGTTCATGAGAAAAACCAGGAGTTGTACATGGTGTTTGTGGACTTGACTGTGAATCAAGAGGCTCTTTGGCAAGTCTTGAGGAAACTCGGCATCCCTGAAAACATGCTAATGGTCATCTCCTTTCATGAAGGAATGAAAGCTAATATCCTGTCTGATGGTATGATGTCAGAATCCTTTGATGTCGCAAATGGCACCAAGCAAGGTTGTGTCATGGCCTCTGTCCTTTTTGCCTTTTTCTTCTTGGTGATGCTGAAATATGCATTTGCAGACACAGAGAGTGGCATCAAGTTTCAGTTTTGAACAACTGGTGGTCTCTTCAATCGTCAGTGCTTCAAAGCCAATACCCACCTTTGTACGCAAATTATTTGTGATTTGTTGTTTGCTGATGCTGCTGCTCTTGTAGCAACATCCCTTGAGGAGGCCCAACATCTAATAAATCGTTTCTCTGCCACGTGTAAAGCCTTTGGTCTTACACTTAGCATAAAGAAAACTGAAGTAGTGCACCAACCTTCTCCTACTCCGAAGCAATTCTGTGGTGAGAAACAAAAACCACCAGTCTACAAATTTCCAGAGAGACCATTGAAAGTAGAAGACAAAGCCCTGAACTACGTAAAGTCTTTCACCTATCTTGGTAGCAAAGTCAACTACAGTGGAACTTTAGATGATGAAATCACGCATTGGATTGCTAAGGCTACCGGTGCTTTCAGCAAACTTCACTATCGCTTGTGGAATGAGCAGGGTATTCGACTGGATACGTAAATTCAGGTTTACAGAGCTGTTGTACTTGCCATCCTTTTGTATGGCTCAGAGTCGTGGACTCCATACAGGTACCATATACGCCAGCCGGATGTTTTCCATAAAAGCTGTCTGCGTGCAATCTGTGGAGTTAACCTTCAAGATAGGACATCTAATGCAGACCTGTTTAACAGGTGTAATATTGGAGGAATCGAGACTTTTCTCATACAGTCTCAGTTACGGTGGACTGGTCATGTCTTGAGAATGTCTGATGACAGGATACCCAAGCTCCTAATGTACAGCCAGTTAGATCAGGGCAACAGGAATGTAGGACGGCCATGGCTAAGATACAAAGACAAGCTGAAAAGCAACTTGTCAACTGTCAATATACCACATAACACCCTTGAGCGCTTAGCCTTGGAGTGGGTAGAATGGAGATCAACGTGTTTTAGTGGACTCAGCAGTTTTCAATCTGCTTGCCTGAATCATCTTCAAGAAGTGAGAACAAGATCTAAAAGGTCAGCCAATCTAACAGTGATCTCATCTCACAATCCTCACTCTTGCTCCATATGTGACCTCCTTTGTAAATCACTAGCGGGTCTTATATATATATATATATGGGTGTGTATGTGTGGATATGTATATATGTGTTTGCATTTGTACACATGTGTGGGTGTATTTGTGTGTGTATATATTGATTGTTATATTGTTTGCATAATTAGACATTTTCTGTTTTTGATGTGGGTATTATGTTCATCCTCTATATGCTTAGAAATAGAAAAGATAAATATAATTTTTCTGAATATGGTGCCATATATGTAAGGTATTTATGTGTGTGTTTATATATTTTTTTTGATGTATGTAGATTGTTTGGCTTATGTAAGTATATAATTGCATATTTTTCTTTGTAACTTAGATATTTTTGTTTATTTTACCTTTATAATATTATTATTACCTTTATTATTGTATTTTCATCAGTAATTTTTTTCATTTTAAATAATATCCTTTTTATTTATTGTAACCTAAAAGAATTTTTTGATGGTAAAATAGTATCTATATTTTTAAAAAAATTCTTTTCAGCTTTTTTATCTAATAATAATAATATTATTATAATTATTTTTAAAAAATACAAAAGTGTCAAAATCGTGAATAACTTCATGCATTAGAGAGAAAGTCTATTCAGTTGTACACAGAAGATTGCTGGTTTCAAGCCCCATTTCTAGGTTCCTTTTTCTTTCACTCACTTTGTCTCTATCCTTTACTCCCATTTGGTGATCCCTTTCTACTTCCCTGTGCACATCCGGGCTAATTAGGTCAACATGTCTGCTCCCATCACTACAACTTCAATATGTCTCTTTAAACAGACTCTCTCTTTCTTTCCCTTCCCAGCTTTGAATACATATCCTGCTTCTTCCCCTCTCTCCATTACCTTATCCCATTCTCAATACATATCCTTTTTTTCCTCTATCCCTCCTGCCAATTTTGAATCTATATTTTTAAACATAATTTATGCTTAGATCATTGTTTTATACCTGTAAAATTTTTTATCCATTTATTTGTATGATGATGTTCAGTCTGATGAATTAGAAATGAAATATCGGTTCTAATGAAATAAAATATCACCATGACCTTTTAAAGTTCTTCATTTTCTTAATAATAATATATATATATATATATATATATATATATATATATATATATATATATATATATGTGTGTGTGTGTGTGTGTGTGTGTGTGTGTGTGTGTGTGTATGATGGCTGCTACCACATAATTAAGTATGACCAACACAAGATAGCACTGTATGATGTAGTTGTGCTTTCAACAGATGTGGCTCTTTAAATTGGACAAAACTTAAAACCCATGGTACAAAGTTGGCAGACATGAGACACATACATTGTGTTACTATTAGGTCTATTTTAGTGATTATTTGCATGCTTTTCAGCCCACTAACTAATTTGCAAACTTTTCATGTACTTAATGATATTTTGTATTTAGTCAATGTTCTGGTATGATAATTTTGTATATGAGTTAATTTTCTGGATTTACTCAAGTAAAAGCTACCACAAACATTGCAAGTGAGGTCACAACTACATGATCTAGAAATTCCACATCATGGTCTTTTCAGACACTTTTTTCCAGCTTTTCATTTACAATCCAAGAACTCTGAAAACCAATCATTCAGTCATGAACTGTTTTTTGACCAGGTGATATGTTCATTTGCATGAAACTCCCAGCCATGTGTACTGATGCTTTCAAGGTTCAGTGATTCTTTCAGGTAATCCTTACAACAGTTCTTTGACTTATGGCCTGCTCTCTTTCCGTTAGCAAGTTCTCTAAACAAAATAAATCATGCTGTGTAATCCTGTTGTCACTTATGCATCATGACCACTCCAATGCAACTTATATTTCAGAATTATATCTTCAATTCTGTCACACTAACACTTTGACATTTCTGACATGCCTTCTCCACTTCATTCAAAGTATTTGACACAAACAGTTTTGATAAAATTGTACAAAAGCTACTTCAAGTAATCATGATAGACAACCCATGTTTCACATGCATACAGTAATAATGTTTTGACACAAGTATGGTACACCTTGATCTTAGTCACTTTTGAAATTCCACACCAACTCTATAGTCATTGTTCCAACTTACAGAATACATTACTAGTTTTTGAATTCTTTGTGCAACTCCACTGTTCCATGAACATGATCTTGATAGGGGGCTACCAAAAAAAAACAAACAAAGTCATCAACTATGCCAATTCATTTATTGTATACAAAGATATTTGGCATTATGCTTGGCTTTCCCAGTGCAGACTGATACATCACTTTACAGTTTTCTTTAGACTTATATTAAGTCCAAGAGCAATGCATGAACAGGTGAAGGAACCCCATTAGGTATTCATATCATTCTCAGTATGAACCACAAGATCACAATCATCTGCATACAACAAGTCTTGAATAAAGTTAACTCATACCATCATCTTGGCTGATATTCTTCTGTTATTAAATTTCCAGAGGTGCAATTGTGCGTATATATGGGGGACTCTCCCATCGTATTCAACATATGTTCCTAGGAACCGACAGCCAGACACAAGCACATGTGATTTGATTATAATGGTGAAGGCTTTGTGCAGAACCAGCCACACTTTTTGAAGGGCTGAATACAGAGACCTGGTGCACTACATGCCACAAGGTCCCTAAACGACCATCCGCAGGTTTTGAATTCAGAGTTGTCCTTCTCCTAGACCAGTTGCCATTTAAGGCTATAGAGCTCAGTCTGTCCTGCTATTTACCCATAGCTGGAGGGAGAAGAAGAGGATTAATACCTTTCCCAAGGGTATTAGCACATAATGGATTCGACTGGAATTCGAACTTGGCTCTCCATTTTCTCAATCTGAGCCATTATCCCCTACTCCACTGTGCTTCCTGTATATATATATATATATATATATATATATATATATATATATATATATACACACTATCATCACAGTCCTTGGATGCTATGTAAAACACCATTGTAAAGTAAAGAGCAAATAGGGCAGGAGTAGAAATGTTTCTTTGCTTCACTACATTCTTTACTTAAATTGGTTCAGACAGTTTACCACCAACTATTTTTATGGCATCATGAAAACATCAATGTATATTAAATTTTTCTAGGCAACCAAGCGTTCTCAATATATATCATGAAACAATTCTATTGAGTTTATGAAATGCCTTTGTCAAATCAAGTCTTGATACAGATGCATTCTCTGTTCCATGCACTTTTCCCGTAGCTGTCTTGTAAAAAAGAAGAGATTCATGGTTCATGAGCAATCAGTTCAACATTATCTTGCATAAAACTTTACCAACTACAGATATAAGAGAAATACTATCTTTACTAAAACAAATTTTTGAAAAGTATTACCATTAATATAATACATATACACAAACATACACACATGTATATTATATATATATATATATATAT